>UNSF01000011.1:898207-1337358 GCA_900538255.1 Ulva mutabilis | reverse complement strand
ATCACCGATACCATGTTGTAATTCAGTGGACCGCGGCCTAAGGCCTGTGGGATCCTGAGCATGTCGTCATGCGCAGGGGTTGGTGCTGTCACATACCTTGCTGTCTTAGGTATCTGTCCGTGACAGCTCCTGTACCTTCAGTGGAGGATCAATACACGTGAGACTTTGGACAGTAGAAGAGAGAGTGATTACACTACGATCTGTAGAGCCTATATAAGCGTTCAATCAACGTCTCATACGGATACGATCAGAATCAATGTCTGCGGCACGCAATCTTGCATGCATTGCTCGTGCATATGGTCAGCCATCGGTGCATGGCTGCCCCATAGCCACTCCGGATCAGCACCGTGAATCCACTCCATGCATGGTCACCGTAGTCCTGTGCATGGCTGGATCACGACAGATGGTTGTGGTTGTGGCTGTGGAAGCCTGACCGTGGCGGGGCCTGGTGGTGGCTGCGCCGGTGGGGTCGGTAGCATGATGTCAGAGAAGTCATCTCGTGACACAGTGCTGGCTGGTGGGGCTGATTCATCAAAGAGAACATCTCTTGATGTCACAACTTTGCCACTTGGCATACGAATCCGGTATGCCTTGTGATTAGCACCATCAAAGCCCAGGAAGATGCCAGCATCAGACTTTGGCGGCATCTCCTTTTTCTTTCTGAGCTTCTTTGGCACATTCACCCATGCCAGGCATCCCCACACATGTAGATTGGAGATGTCCGGCTTCTCACCTTTCAGAAGCTCCCACGGAGTCGTGGATCCATCTGTTGAGCTGATATTGGTGAGGTAGGCAGCGTGCATAAGACATTCGGCCCACATGGACCTGTCTAAGCCCGCGTCCGAGAGCATTGCTTGGAATGTTTCACCAAGCGTGCGGAGTGCACGCTCAGCATGCCCGTTTTCCGCTGGGCTGTAGCCCGAGGTTGGCTCATAGGAGATGGCATTGTCCTTCATCCACCGCTTGAAGTCATGCGACATGAAAACCGAGTCTTTGTCTGATCTGAGCTGTTGTACTTTGTACTTGAACTTCGCGTAGCGAGCTTCAAGCATGCGAACTGTGTCTGATGAAGTCTGGTGCGTCACTCTTCGCATGGATAGCACCGACAATTTTGTAACCCGTAAAGTCATCAACGATGGCCACAAAGTTTCTGAGACCCGATTTCGAGAGCGGCATGCCGGTTGCAATGTCAACATGAAGCTTCTCCAGCGGCGCAGTTGACTTCTTTGCGGCACTAGGGAATGGTTGTCTTGTTGCTTTGCCTTCAGCACAAGGTGGACACACATAATTTGACTTGTGTGCATCTCTGAAGTGATGAGCGGGCGGCAAGCCTGTAACAGCAGTCTTGGCTGACATGTTGGCAAGAGTTGACATGCCTTTGTGCGCCATTCGACGGTGGAAGAGCTGAGCTTGGGACAGCTGAGCAGTGGTTGAGGCAGGAGCTGGTGGATCTGCTTTGGTAGTGTGAGCTGCCATGGTGGAGGTCTGCGCTGATGACTCGTCAGCAAATGTGCAGTCCAACACAAACAGATCGTCTGTGAGGTTAGCATCGAGAGAACCAGCAGAATTGCGCAACCGCAGTCCTCTCTTCGTATCAGACAACCTGAAACCTGACGTAATTCAGTGGACCGCGGCCTAAGGCCTGTGGGATCTGTGCATGTCGTAGTCATGCGCAGGGGTTGGTGCTGTTACATACCTTGCTGTCTTATGGTATCTGTCCGTGACAGCGCCTGTACCTTCAGTGGAGGATGAATGCACGTTAGACTTTGACAGAGAAGAGAGAGAGTGATTACACTACGATCTGTAGAGCCTATATAAGCGTTCAATCAACGTCTCATACGGATACGATCAGAATCAATGTCTGCTGGCACGCAATCTTGCATGCATTGCTCGTGCATATGGTCAGCCATCGGTGCATGGCTGCCCCATAGCCACTCCGGATCAGCACCGTGTATCCACGCATACATGGTAACCGTAGTCCTGTGTATGCCACCATGCATGGTCACCGTAGTCCTGTGCATGGCTGGATCACGACACTCCCCCTAGACTAAGCTTGTACTACCGCAAGCTGCAGTCTATCTCTAAATTTTGCCAGTGCTGGTCCTGCGAACACCTTGGTGAACATATCAGCTAGCATGTCTACCGTGCTGACTCAGCTGATAGTCAATTCATCGAGTTCTACGAACTCTGGGACCCTCAGGTCCCTGACCCTGATGTGCTTGGAGCGGTCACTAGAGATGGGGTTCACTGCTAGCAAGTTGGCACTCTTGTTGTCACCCCACAGCGTTGGCTTCACAGCCGACAAACCAAGATCAGTGCACAACTGCTTTGCCCACATCACCTCATTGGCTGCTGAACTCATAGCAATGAGCTCTGCCTCAGTTGTATCACCAGCCACAATAGTCTGCCTCTTCGAACGCCAGAACACACAGTTCCCATGCATCCGGACTACTACTCCTGACACGCTCTTCAAGCAAGCACCATTGGCGAAGTCAGCATCCGTAAATGCTTCCAACACCTCACATCCCCCATTGGAGCCACTAAAGGTCAAGCCAAAGCTTATGGTCCCTCGCAGGTATCTCAGTACGTGAAGGACACCATTCCAATGACATTTGGCACTCCCAGCCATATGCCTGGCCAAGACATTAGCCGGAAACGCAATGTCTGGACGCGACACAACTGCCACATACTGGATGCTTCCTACGGCTTGCATAAACCTCTTATGCTCTGTGCCTGTAGCCTTCGCCTGGCTAGGATCTTCCTTCAGACTAAACATTTTCTGCCTTGGTACCAACGGAGTTGGCGCCCGTCTGCACTCACTCATGCCAAATCTCTCTAGCATGTCCCTGATGCTCTTTCTGTGTGTGATGGTGATAGTGTGAGCAGAGCGATCACGTATGACCTCCATGCCCAGCGCATATCCCAGCTCCCCCAGGTCACGACCCTCAAATGCCTCAAGGATGTTTCTGATGGCATCATCCATCTGCTCTCTGCGACCGAAAATCAACAGATCATCGACCCACAGAAAAATAAGACAACGTCCTACTTTGCAAATGAACAGTGCAGGGTCACTGGCTGATCTCACAAAACCCATACTCAATAACAGTTCTGCAAGCGCTTTGTGCCATTCCCTGGCAGCTTGCTTCAGACCATACAACGCCTTCTTCAGACGCCACACCATACCAGACCCATCGTCCAGTACCGGAGGTTGTGCCACATACACTTCCTCCTCCAGAACACCATTCAGGAAAGCACATTTTTTATCTATATGCCTCGTCTCTAGATCCTCTACTGCACAGACCGATAACAGAGCCCTGAAGGTAGCATAACTGCCCACAGGTGCCCATGTCTCAAAGAAATCTACGCCCTCCACTTGCGTAAATCCCCTGGCTACATATCTGGCCTTGAAACGCTCAATCTCACCCTGTGCTCCTCGCTTGATCTTAAGCACCCACTTTCCTGTCACAGGCTTCACTCCTGTTGGGCACTCAACCAGCTCAAACAAATCATGTTCTCTTAAGGAGGTCAGCTCATCAAGCATTGCCGTGATCCACTTCTCACGGTGAGCGCCTCGCATGGCCTGCTGCACCGTTGGATCATCTAATACGGCCTCGACCCTCTTCCTCACGGTAGCTGCACACCTGGACTCACAAAGGCTAGCAGTAGGGCCACCGTTTGGAGTCACCTTCTGTCCTGTCGTCTTTTCTGCATCAGGAGGCACACTGTCAGCCGTCGCCAACACTCCTTCAGCCCAGTCACCGACGTCATTCTCATCATCATTCATTACTGTGGAGCTCGCAGCATCACTCACATGCTCACGTGCTTCCTCCGGGGAAATGCGCTCAACAGCAGCATCACTCACAATTGCTCCCACAGCATGGACAGCAGGTCTTAAGCCTTTGCGAATCAAGTTAAAAGGCTTTGGAACCCATCGAACCCTCACCTCATGTGGCGGATCCAGACGTTCTCCGCTGCCCCTCGCGGCACTTGGTGCTGACTCTCCCCCTGAGCCATCACCGCCTGTCGCTATTCCTCTAGGCACATGCCGTAGCTCACCTTGCCCCTGGCCCTCAGACCCAGATATATGCCTTAGCTCGTCATATCTGTCACGGTCATCACGCCCTGACACCGTGGACCCGCGGTGACTTCGGCCGCCGCCGTGACCGTCAGCTCGCACAGGTGGGGGTGGCTCACTCAGCTCCTGTTGAGATTGCAGTACTATACCACTAGACTGCATTCACTTAGCACGTCGCGACGTTCTAAGTGATTGCAGTCTAGTGGTATAGTACTGCAATCTCAACAGCTCCTTGCCCATCGATCGTTGGACTGGCTCCGCTGAACGCGAGCGGGATCTGGACTCAGACTCAGAGTCATCCTCACCTCCATCACTAGACTCATTATCACTCACTTCCTCATCAGTTGGAAGTGGATAGATATCACAGTCCCCTATGTGCAGCACAGCTCTATCCCTCGTAGGGATCGTCTCTGCAGGCCTAAACTCGTGGTGTAGAGGCCCAGATGGCCGGTTTGCTGCATCATAGTCCCAGTGTGCCACTGCTGCAGCACTGTCAGCCGCTGCATGATCGCAGCGCGCTGCAACCACTGCCTCACTGATCTCTGGTGTGTGCCAGCGCTCATGTCGCGCCAGCAGCTCTGCACCCAACACTCTAGGAGAAAACTCGGGCTCACCCTCAGGTAGCTCGTCTGTCGGTTTGAAACGCCTATGCAGGGTTCTTCCTGGTTCCCAGTGTTGATGGCCCAGACCCGGATGCTCCCCCTCAGCCCAATCCACATTTCTGCCCCTCTCTGGCATCATGTTTTCACGACTGGCTGGTGGACGCACTGCCCGCACACTAGTGCTCTTCACCCACTTCTTCATGTTGGGCAAGAACTCAGCCTCCGGCACTACACTGGTATACTGATCGGGTAGGATCTCAAACTCGCCCTGCTCATAGTTCTCTAGCACAACTGGGTCCGCCGTAGCCTCCCCAGCCATGTGAAAGTGCTGCGCGAAATCCTTCACTAGAGCAGGTGGAGCAGCCGTGTGCCTGTACATCCGCACTGCTCCCCCATTCCCCCGCTTCACGTAAACCCTGTCCATGTGAGGTCCTCCACCTGGTCCCATATAGGCACCGAGGATTCCTTGTGCTTCCAGGTGCCTGAAGTGCTCCCTCCGCGGATACACATACATTGGACACCCGAAAGGCTGCACCTGTGCCACCACGAGACGGAAATTTGTCGTGATCCAGCCATGCACAGGACTACGGTGACCATGCATGGAGTGGATTCACGGTGCTGATCCGGAGTGGCTATGGGGCAGCCATGCACCGATGGCTGACCATATGCACGAGCAATGCATGCAAGATTGCGTGCCGCAGACATTGATTCTGATCGTATCCGTATGAGACGTTGATTGAACGCTTATATAGGCTATACAGATCGTAGTGTAATCACTCTCTCTTCTACTGTCCTAAGACTCACGTGCATTCATCCTCCAACTGAAGGTACAGGCGCTGTCACGGACAGATACCTAAGACAGCAAGGTATGTGACAGCACCAACCCCTGCGCATGACGACATGCCCAGGATCCCACAGGCCTTAGGCCGCGGTCCACTGAATTACAACATGGTATCGGTGATGATTGTGGGGATTCTTGTGATGTCTGTTAGCATGCGATAGAGTCCAGGGGGAACCTGCGGTTACGGCTGCACGCTCCGATGAGTGTGCTACACCGCTCTAGTGTATAGCCGACCGTAGAGAGACTAGAAAAGCTAATGCAGAATGCTACGGCGGAGCTGCATTATGCTTGTGTGCTGGTCTCGCAAAGAGGCCTACGGGTCTGCGTTTCCTGCGACATATGGTGGTCATGTTGCAGGACACCACCACTCCGAGACGATTCAATGGCATCTCGCCAAGGGTCTATCGGTTCTGACGGTGTGGAGGGAGCAGTTAACCTTCCGCATCATCGCACTCGCTCTACAGTGCGCCGCGAGCAGGCCGCGGAGGGTCAGTCCATGCCCCACGGGGAAGGACAAGACGCTGGGACCTACGGGTATCTCAGTGTTAACCCTCTGCAGGCCGCCATGCCGGGCAACGCTGATCCTACGGGGAATGCGGGTGCTCAGGCAGCGGTGCACGGAGCGCAGGAAGTGCCACACGTTGCCCAGACAGCATGGGCAGCGCAGCAGATACCACCTCCGATACCGCAGCCTTCGCAGGCTGCGATGTCATCCGGGGCGGCAGCAACAGCCGGGACGATCGATCTTGCAACTCTCGCGAGCGCGCTATCGCTCGTAATGCCTAAGTCTACGCCGGGAAAGTCGCTAGTAGACAAGCACAAGTTCCCGGTATGGAACCACAGATATGATCACTTTCGGGTGTTCAAGAAAGAGGTAGAGAGTTGGGCAAACATGGTGGGGGAAAGTAGCCTGCTAGTGAATGATCCACTGGCACAGAATAGCCAGGCTCATGAGTCAGTCAAGCATTGGCTATTCGTGACATTACCGAAGGAGGATAGGGATTTCGAGTCAGACTGCAATTTTGTCCATGAGATATGGGCATTGCTGCATGCCAAGTACATGCCTTCTGTCGAAGTAGAAATACAGAAGCTATACCAGCAACTCAGTGGTGCCAGGCAGGCGGGAAAGCCACTTGAGAAACATGTCAACGAGGTAGTTGGTATAGTGAACCAGATGAGGGGTCTGGGAGAAGCTGTGCCTGATCAGTTATACCGCTCTAGGCTACTGGCAGTGGACAAAGAGTATGCACTGCTGCAGCCGATGCTGCAGCAACTGCCAGTGCAGCAGATAGTGTCCACGCTGCTGACACATGCTCAGAATAGCAGCCAGTCTGCCCCATCGCGATTCCCACGGGATGATCGCGGTGGTCAGCAGAGATTTGGGGGACGAGGGTATCGTGGTGGACGCCACGGTGGTCGCCATGGTGCACCCCCAGAGGTTGCCGCAGTGGGAGCAGGGGGAGCAGATAAGCGCAAGTGCTTCAATTGTGAGAAGCCTGGCCATCTGCAGAAAGATTGCCCTTTGCTCTCCGCAGAGGTCAAGCAATTCCTACAGAAACAGGCAGCTGCAGGGCGAGGCCGTGGCAGAGGCCGCGGGGGCCCTCAGGTGGCTGTGGTAGACCTAGCGGAACTGCGAGCTGACTGTGCTGATGGGCCGTCGCCCAATATGCCATACACCTTTCTGGTGGATAGCGGGTCTGACCTGAACATATGCTTTGACTATAGCATGTTCAGTGAGATCAAGCCACCAGATATCACAGAGTGCCAGCCCTTAGACCAGGGCAGGCTTAAGATATATGGCATGGGCACTATCAGGGCGAATGTGGGGAAGTACGTGACAGTACAGGGTGAGTTGGTGCCTGTGGATGTTGAGCTGGATCATGTCTACTGGGTGCCAGCCAGCCCGATCAATATCCTATCAACGACTGTGCTGAAGCGGTCGAATGTGTACTTGCACACAGGCAAGGCAAACACAGTAGAGATGCCGGGTTTCTATGACCAAGCACAAACATTTGTGGGCAACTGTGAGCAGGGAGTTGATAGTGATGATAACCCCACATTGAGCTGGTATTGCGGGACGGGCAGACCGATATGGGAACTGCGCCCTGTAGATTCAGGGACAGACTGGACCAGTGCCAACAACCTTTTCCACAGAAATAGGAAATGGGTTGGTGAGCAGGCGAGAATCGCTGCGGTAGATGGTGTGCCTATTGGTCAGAGATCTTCTTACCGACTTGACCCAGCATTTCTGGTGCATCTCTCGTTTCACCATGCGGGCAACCGGATTCTCAAACTGATGACTGAGAATCCAGACCTGTATGACCTCAAGTTGCCTAAACCCACGGGAGTAGCGCTTGAGTGTCATGGTTGCCACGTGGCGGAGCAGAGAAGTGGTGACAGAGCACGGCATGGGGGCAAAGTGACAGAGAATGCCTCGTATGCTGGAGAAGTATTGCATGCGGATCTGGCTGGACAGATTAAGCCAGTAGGCATAGGCGGAATGAACTACGTCCTGGTAGTAGTGGATGAGTACAGCAGGTACTCACATGTGATCCCGCTGAAGTCAAAAAGCGGTGCTGCGGAGATGATATGTCTTCTGATAGAACGCATCCGCACTCAGATTGTCTATGACAAGGAGGTAGGGGTGCGGAGGCTGCACACGGACCAAGGAGGTGAGTTCAGCTCGAGTCAGCTGGCTCAGTACCTTGAGTGGCGAGGGATAGTACACACGTTCACTGACACCGCCCAACATGAGTCAAATGGGTTGGTAGAACGAAAGATCGGTGTGCTGAACACGTCAGTGCGGGCGAGTCTGCTGCAGGCAGCAGTGCCTGCATTCCTGTGGCCAGAGGCATACATGTGCGTGAACCATGCACACAACCTGACGCCGAGCACAGCACTGGAGGGTGTGAGGCGGAAGGAGGCAAAGCAGAAGCTGGAGGATAGGTTTGTTGCCACCAGCTCTGAGCCATGGTCCACGAACGTGCAGCAGCGGGCTAAGCAGCTGAGAGTCAGGAAGGCTGCAGCGCATGCGCTGAGTCTGAATGAGCTGTGTGAGACGCTGGTTGCCAGGAGAGAATTGGCATTTGTGGCACAGCACATGAGAAATGTGAATGTCAGAGAGATTGTGCCATACTTGTTGTGGTTTAGGAAGGTCAAGGAAGATGACTTCCGTCTCGTGGTGGCACAGGTGAAGCCTTTCGGGTGTCCAATGTATGTGTATCCAAGGAGGGAGCACTTCAGGCACCTGGAAGCGCGAGGAATCCTCGGTGCCTATATGGGACCGGGTGGAGGTCCTCACATGGACAGGGTTTACGTGAAACGTGGGAATGGGGGAGCAGTGCGGATGTACAGGCACACGGCTGCTCCACCTGCTCTAGTGAAGGATTTCGCGCAGCGATTTCACATGGCTGGGGAGGCTACGGCGGACCCAGTTGTGCTAGAGAACTATGAGCAGGGTGAGTTTGAGATCCTACCCGATCAGTACACCAGTGTAGTGCCGGAAGCTGAGTTCTTGCCCAACATGAAGAAGTGGGTGAAGAGCACTAGTGTGCGGGCAGTGCGTCCACCAGCCAGTCGTGAACACATGATGCCAGAGAGGGGCAGAAATGTGGATTGGGCTGAGGGGGAGCATCCGGGTCTGGGCCATCAACACTGGGAACCAGGACGAACGCTGCACAGGCGTTTCAAACCGACAGACGAGCTACCTGAGGGTGAGCCCGAGTTTTCTCCTAGAGTGTTGGGTGCAGAGCTGCTGGCGCGACATGAGCGCTGGCACACACCAGAGATCAGTGAGGCAGTGGTTGCAGCACGCTGCGATCATGCAGCGGCTGACAATGCTGCAGCGGTGGCACACTGGGACTATGATGCAGCAAACCAGCCGTCTGGGCCTTTACACCATGAGTTTAGGCCTGCAGAGACGATCCCTACGAGGGATAGGGCTGTGTTGCACATAGGGGACTGTGATATCCATCCGCTTCCAACTGATGAGGAAGTGAGTGATACTGAGTCTAGTGATGGAGGTGAGGATGACTCTGCGTCTGAGTCTAGATCCCGCTCGCGTTCAGCGGAACCAGTCCAGCGGTCGATGGGCAAGGAGCTGAGTGAGCCACCCCCACCTGTGCGAGCTGACGGTCACGGCGGCGGCCGAAGTCACCGCGGGTCCACGGTGTCAGGGCGTGATGACCGAGACAGATGTGATGAGCCGAGGCATATATCTGGGTCTGAGGGCCAGGGGCAAGGCGAGCTACGGCATGTGCCTAGCGAATAGCGACAGGAGGTGATGGCTCAGGGGGAGAGTCAGCACCAAGTGCCGCGAGGGGCAGCGGAGAACGTCTGGATCCGCCACATGAGGTGAGGGTTCGATGGGTTCCAAAGCCTTTTCACTTGATTCGCAAAGTCTTAAGACCTGCTGTCCATGCTGTGGGAGCAATTGTGAGTGATGCTGCTGTTGATCGCATTTCCCCGGAGGAAGCACGTGAGCATGTGAGTGATGCTGCGAGCCCCACAGTAGTGAATGATGATGAGAATGACGTCGGTGACTGTTCTGATGGAGTGTCAGCTGCAGCTGACAGTGTGCCTCCTGATGCAGAAAAGACGACGGGGCAGAAGGTGAATCCAAACGGTGGCCCTACTGCTAGCCT
This sequence comes from Ulva mutabilis, assembly GCA_900538255.1. Lineage (NCBI taxonomy): Eukaryota > Viridiplantae > Chlorophyta > Ulvophyceae > Ulvales > Ulvaceae > Ulva > Ulva mutabilis. Next base: position 1,327,197 of record UNSF01000011.1, on the reverse strand, counting down.
TAGTGAGTCCAGGCGTGCAGCTACCGTGAGGAAGAGGGTCGAGGCCGTAGTAGATGATCCAACGGTGCAGCAGGCCATGCGTGGCGCTCATCGTGAGAAGTGGATCACGGCAATGCTCGATGAGCTGACCTCCTTAAGAGAACATGATGTGTTTGAGCTGGTTGAGTGCCCAACAGGAGTGAAGCCTGTGACAGGCAAGTGGGTGCTTAAGATCAAGCGAGGAGCACAGGGTGAAATTGAGCGTTTCAAGGCCAGATACGTAGCCAGGGGATTTACGCAAGTGGAGGGCGTAGATTTCTTTGAGACATGGGCACCTGTGGGCAGTTATGCTACCTTCAGGGCTCTGTTATCAGTCTGTGCAGTAGAGGATCTAGAGACGAGGCATATAGACATCAAATGTGCTTTCCTGAATGGTGTTCTGGAGGAGGAAGTGTATGTGGCACAACCTCCGGTGCTGGACGATGGGTCTGGTATGGTGTGGCGTCTGAAAAAGGCGTTGTATGGTCTGAAGCAAGCTGCCAGGGAGTGGCACAAAGCGCTTGCAGAACTCTTGTTGAATATGGGTTTTGTGAGATCAGCCAGTGACCCTGCACTGTTCATTTGCAAAGTAGGACGTTGTCTTATTTTTCTGTGGGTCGATGATCTGCTGATTTTCGGCCACAGAGAGCAGATGGATGATGCCATCAGAAAGATCCTTGAGGCATTTGAGGGTCGTGACCTGGGGGAGCTGGGATATGTGCTGGGCATGGAGGTCATACGTGATCGAACTGCTCGCACTATCACCATCACACACAGAAAGAGCATCAGGGACATGCTAGAGAGATTTGGCATGAGTGAGTGCAGACGGGCGCCAACTCCGTTGGTACCAAAGCAGAAAATGTTTAGTCTGAAGGAAGATCCTAGCCAGGCGAAGGCTACAGGCACAGAGCATAAGAGGTTTATGCAAGCCGTAGGAAGCATCCAGTATGTGGCAGTTGTGTCGCGTCCAGACATTGCGTTTCCGGCTAATGTCTTGGCCAGGCATATGGCTGGGAGTGCCAAATGTCATTGGAATGGTGTCCTTCACGTACTGAGATACCTGCGAGGGACCATAAACTTTGGCTTGACCTTTAGTGGCTCCAATGGGGGATGTGAGGTGTTGGAAGCATTTACGGATGCTGACTTCGCCAATGGTGCTTGCTTGAAGAGCGTGTCAGGGGTAGTAGTCCGGATGCATGGGAACTGTGTGTTCTGGCGTTCGAAGAGGCAGACTATTGTGGCTGGTGATACAACTGAGGCAGAGCTCATAGCAATGAGTTCAGCAGCCAATGAGGTGATGTGGGCTAAGCAGTTGTGCACTGATCTTGGTTTGTCGGCTGTGAAGCCAACGCTGTGGGGCGACAACAAGAGTGCCAACTTGCTAGCAGTGAACCCCATCTCTAGTGACCGCTCTAAGCACATCAGGGTCAGGGACCTGAGGGTCCGAGAGTTCGTAGAACTCGACGAGTTGACTATCAGCTGGGTTAGCACGGTAGACATGCTAGCTGATATGTTTACAAAGGTGTTGGCAGGACCAGCACTGGCAAAATTTAGAGATAGACTGCAGCTTGCGGCAGTACAAGCTTAGTCTAGGGGGAGTGTCGTGATCCAGCCATGCACAGGACTACGGTGACCATGCATGGAGTGGATTCACGGTGCTGATCCGGAGTGGCTATGGGGCAGCCATGCACCGATGGCTGACCATATGCACGAGCAATGCATGCAAGATTGCGTGCCGCAGACATTGATTCTGATCGTATCCGTATGAGACGTTGATTGAACGCTTATATAGGCTCTACAGATCGTAGTGTAATCACTCTCTCTTCTACTGTCCTAAGACTCACGTGCATTCATCCTCCAACTGAAGGTACAGGCGCTGTCACGGACAGATACCTAAGACAGCAAGGTATGTGACAGCACCAACCCCTGCGCATGACGACATGCCCAGGATCCCACAGGCCTTAGGCCGCGGTCCACTGAATTACAACAAAATTATCTTCTCTGACCTTCCTAAACCACAACAAGTATGGCACAATCTCTCTGACATTCACATTCCTCATATGTTGTGCCACAAATGCCAATTCTCTCCTGGCAATCAGTTTCTCACACAGCTCATTCAGGCTCAGCGCATGCGCTGCAGCCTTCCGGACTCTCAGCTGCTTAGCCCGCTGCTGCTCATTCGTGGACCATGGCTCAGAGCTGGTGGCAACAAGCCTGTCCTCCAGCTTCTGCTTCGCCTCCTTCTGCCTCATACCCTCCAGCGCTGTGCTCGGCGTCAGGTTGTGTGCATGGTTCACGCAAATGAATGCCTCCGGCCACAGGAATGCAGGCACTGCTGCCTGCAGCAGACTCGCCCGCACCGACGTGTTCAGCACACCGATCTTCCGTTCTACCAACCCATTTGACTCATGTTGGGCGGTGTCAGTGAACGTGTGCACTATCCCTCGCCACTCATGGTACTGAGCCAGCTGACTCGAGCTGAACTCACCTCCTTGGTCCGTGTGCAGCCTCCGCACCCCTACCTCCTTGTCATAGACAATCTGAGTGCGGATGCGTTCTATCAGAAGGCATATCATTTCCGCAGCACCGCTTTTCGACTTCAGCGGGATCACATGTGAGCACCTGCTGTACTCATCCACTACTACCAGGATATAGTTCATTCCTCCTATGCCTACTGGCTTAATCTGTCCAGCCAGATCCGCATGAGCACTTCTTCAGCATACGTGGCATTCTCTGTCACTTTGCCCCCATGCTGTGCTCTGTCACCACTTCTCTGTTCCGCCACATGGCAACCATGACACTCAAGTGCTACTCCCGTAGGTTTAGGCAGCTTGAGGTCATACAGGTCTGGATTATCTGTCATCAGTTTGAGGATCCGGTTGCCAGCGTGGTAAAACGAGATGTGCACCAGGAATGCTGGGTCGAGTTGGAAAGAAGATCTCTGACCAATGGGTACACCATCTACTGCAGCGACTCTCGCCTGCTCACCAACCCATTTCCTATTTCTGTGGAAAAGATTGTTAGCACTGGTCCAGTCTGTCCCTGAATCTACAGGGCGCAGCTCCCACATTGGTCTGCCTGTCCCGCAATACCAGCTCAGTGTGGGATTGTCCTCACTATCAACTCCCTGCTCACAGTTGCCCACAAATGTCTGGGCTTGGTCATAGAAGCCAGGCATTTCTACTGTATTTGCCTTGCCTGTGTGTAAGTATATGTTCGACCGCTTCAGCACAGCTGTTGATAGGATGTTTATCGGGCTGGCTGGCACCCAGTAAACATGATCTAGCTCAATGTCCACAGGCACCAGCTCGCCCTGTACTGTCACGTACTTCCCCACATTTGCCCTGATAGTGCCCATGCCATATATCTTGAGCCTGCCCTGGTCTAAAGGCTGGCACTCTGTGATATCCGGTGGCTTGATCTCACTGAACATGCTATAATCGAAGCAAATGTTCAGATCAGACCCACTATCCACCAGGAACGTCTAAGGCATGTTGGGCGATGGCCCATCAGCACACTCAGCTCGCAGTTCCGCTAGGTCAACTACAGCCACCTGAGGGCCCTCGCGGCCTCTGCCACGGCCTCGCCCTGCAGCTGCTTGCTTCTGTAGGAACTGCTTGACCTCTGCGGAGAGCAAAGGGCAATCTTTCTGCAGATGGCCAGGCTTATCACAGTTGAAGCACTTGCGTTTATCTGCTCCCCCTGCTCCCACTGCCGCAACCTGTGGGGGTGTACCATGGCGACCACCGTGGCGTCCACCACGATACCCTCGTCCCCCAAATCGCTGCTGACCACCGCGATCATCCCGTTAGAATCGCGATGGGGCAGACTGGCTGCTATTCTGAGCATGCGTTAGCAGCGTAGACACTATCTGCTGCACTGGCAGTTGCTGCAGCATCGGCTGCAGCAGTGCATACTCCCTGTCTACTGCTAGTAGCCTAGAGCGGTATAGCTGATCAGGCACAGATTCTCCCAGACCCCTCATCTGGTTCACTATACCAACTACCTCGTTGACATGTTTCTCTAGTGGCTTCCCCGCCTGTCTGGCACCACTGAGCTGCTGGTATAGCTTTTGTATTTCTACCTCGACAGAAGGCATGTACTTGGCATGCAGCAGTGCCCATATCTCGTGGACAAAGCTGCAGTCTGACACAAAATCCCTATCCTCCTTTGGTAATGTTATGAATCGCCAATGCTTCACCGACTCGTGAGCCTGGCTATTCTGTGCCAGTGGATCATTCACTAGCAGGCTATTTTCCCCCACCATGTTTGCCCAACTCTCTACCTCTTTCTTGAACACCCGAAAGTGATCATACTTGTGGTTCCATACCGGGAACTTATGCTTCTCTACTAGAGATTTTCCCGGCATAGACTTAGGTATTACGAGCGATAGCGCGCTCGCGAGAGTTGCAACATCGATCGACCCGGCTGTTGCTGCCGCCCCGGATGACATCGTAGCCTGCGAAGGCTGCGGTATCGGAGGTGGTATCTGCTGCGCTGCCCATGCTGTCTGGGCAACGTGTGGCACTTCCTGCGCTCCGTGCACCGCTGCCTGAGCACCTGCATTCCCCGTAGGATCAGCGTTGCTCGGCATGGCGGCCTGCAGAGGGTTAACACTGGGATACTCGTAGGTCCCAGCGTCTTGTCCTTCCCCGTGGGGCATGGACTGACCCTCCGCGGCCTGCTCGCGGCGCACTGTGGAGCGAGTGCGATGGTGCGGAAGGTTAACTGCTCCCTCCACACCGTCAGAACCGATAGATCCTTGGCGAGATGCCATTGAATCGTTTCGGAGTGGTGGTGTCCTGCAACATGACCACCGTATGTCGCAGGAAACGCAGACCCGTAGGCCTCTTCGCGAGACCAGCACACAAGCATAATGCAGTTCCGCCGTAGCATTCTGCATTAGCTTTTCTAGTCTCTCTACGGTCGGCTACACGCTAGAACGGTGTAGCACGCTCATCGGAACGCACAGCCGTGACCGCAGGTTCCCCCTGGACTCTACCGCATGCTAATAGACATCACAAGAATACCCACAATCATCACCGATACCATGTTGTAATTCAATGGACCGCGGCCTAAGGCCTGTGGGATCCTGGGCATGTCGTAGCCATGCGCAGGGGTTGGTGCTGTCACATACCTTGCTGTCTTAGGTATCTGTCCGTCACAGCGCCTGTACCTTCAGTGGAGGTTGAATGCACGTGAGACTTGGACAGACGAGAAAGAGTGATTACACTACGATCGACAGAGCCTATATAAGCGTTCAATCAACGTCTCATACGGATACGATCAGAATCAATGTCTGCTGGCACGCAATCTGCATGCATTGCTCGTGCATATGGTCAGCCATCGGTGCATGGCTGCCCCATAGCCACTCTGGATCAGCACCGTGCATCCATGCATACATGGTCACCGTAGTCCTGTGTATGCCACCATGCATGGTCACCGTAGTCCTGTGCATGGCTGGATCACGACAACGGGCCATACGACGGCGCTTTGGGGCGCCTCCGCTCGACATTTTGTCACTGCTGCCGGAAAACGTATAGATACACTGAAGGGGTTTATACGATGCGCGAGTCATCGGGCTCCGCGGATTCAGAGGTCTCCCATACTGCCCGACAGACTTGCCGACATGCGCATGTAGACACATACCCGACATCTCGGGGCCATTCCGTGTAGGAAAACAATCCGAGTGGGCCCATTGGTTCGGACTTCAACAAGTAAGCTGGCTGCCTAAGAATACTCCATCAACGCTTATCTGATCTCGGAACAGCAGGACTTACTAGACGTTACCGCCGCGGCCACAGCACCACATCAACGCAAGATGCAGGATCCCACGAAAGGCACCATGATCACGCTGAGGTACGATCGCCTAGCGGCTGGGATTATACGTTTACAACTGATGGAGAGCAGTCACGAGCTCCATGTCCAGCGTCTTGTTGTGATCCAGCCATGCACAGGACTACGGAGACCATGCATGGAGTGGATGCACGGTGCTGTTCCGGAGTGGCTATGGGAGCCATGCACCGATGGCTTACCATATGCACGAGCAATGCATGCAGATTGCGTGCAGCAGACAATGATTCTGATTGTATCCGTATGAGACGTTGATTGAACGCTTATATAGACTCTACTGATCATAGTGTAATCACTCTCCTTCTGCTCAAGTCTCACGTGCTATATTCCAAACACTGAGAGCGCACTGTCACAGCGGAGCCTGTACACCAGCCAGGTATGTGACAGCGCGACCCCCTGCGCACAGCTACGGCAGTGCCTAGATCCCACGATGCCTAAGGGCTTCGGTCCGCTGAATTACGACATGGTATCGGTTATGATTGTGGGTATTCTAGCAATGTCTGTACGCTTGCGAGAGAGTCCAGAGTGTCTACGGCTACGGGTGAGCGTCCCGATGAGCGATTCAGACCGCTCTAGCGTTTAGCTGTAGAGTCCGTAGAGAGACTAGAGTACGCAGATGCATAACGCTACGGCTGGACTGCATTATGCTAGTGTACTGGTCTCGCAGAAAGGCCTACGGGTCTGCGTGTCTTGCGACGTTCGATGGTCGTGTTGCAGGATGCCACCACGCCGTGAAGTTCCAACGGCATCTCGCCAAGGATCTATCGGCTCTGACGGTGAGGATGGACAAGAAGTTCGTCCTCGCCACCACACACGCTCCACAGCGCGCCGCGAGCAGGCCGCGGAGGACCAGTTCGTGACCTAAGGGGAAGAACATCGCGTTGGGACCTACGGGTATCCCAATGCAGGTCCTCTGCAGGCCGCATTGCCGGGAAATGCTGATCCTACGGGGGAAGCAGGAGCTCAGGCCGCAGGGAGCACAGCAAGCACACCTCACAGCGCCAGCTGTGTGGACAACCCAACAGATACCGCCTCCAACAGTGCTGCCTTTGCAGGCTGCGATATCGTCAGGAGTAGCAGCTACGGCTGGATCTATTGAAGTGAGCACGCTAGCGCAAGCGCTGTCGCTCACCATGCCCAGGCCAGCACCGGGGAAACCTCTAGTAGAGAAGAACAAGTTTCCGGTGTGGAACTATAAGAATGGTCACTTCCGAATATTTAAGAAGGAGGTAGAAAGCTGGGCGAAGGTGGTGGGTGAGAGTAGCCTGCTGATCAATGATCCACTTGCTCAGAGCAGTCAGGCTCATGAGCAAGTCATGCACTGGCTGTTTACCACGTTGCCAAAGGAGGCTAGGGACTTCGTGGCAGACTGTAGCTTCGTCCATGAGGTCTGGTCGTTGCTGCATGCTAAGTATATGCCATCAGTGGAAGGAGAGATACAGAAGCTGTATCACCAGCTCAGTAGTACCCAGCAGGCTGGCAAGCCGCTGGAGAAGCATGTGAATGAGGTGGTGGGCATAGTGAATCAGATGAGGGGACTGGGTGAGACTGTGTCTGATCAATTATACAGAGCACGGTTGCTGGCAGTAGACAAGGAGTATAGCCTGCTGCAGCCCATGCTGCAGGCCATGCCAGTGCAGCAGATAGTGTCTACGCTGTTGACACATGCCCAGACAAACAGCAAGCAGGGTTCATCGCGATTCCCACGGGACGATCGCGGTGGACAGCAGCGCCATGGGGGACGAGGGTACCGAGGTGGACGCTACGGTGGTCGCCAAGGGTCACCCCCACAGGTAGCAGCTGTGGGGGCAGGGGCAGCAGGGGGAGCAAAAAAGAGGAAATGCTTCAACTGTGATAAGCCTGGACATGTGCAGAAGGATTGCCCGTTGCTCTCCGCAGAGGTCAAGCAATTCATGCAGAAGCAAGCAGCTGCAGGGCGAGGCCGTGGCAGAGGCCGCGGTGGCCCTCAGGTGGCTGTAGTTGACCTAGAAAGGCTGCGAGCTGACTGCGCTGATGGGCCAGCTCCCAACATGCCATACACATTCCTGATAGACAGTGGCTCAGACATAAACATATGCTTCGATTACGATATGTTTTGCGAAATTAAGCCGTCGGATGTGCCACAGTGTCAGCCCCTTGACCAGGGCAGGCTGGACATGTATGGTTTGGGCACATTCAGAGCCAAGCTGGGAGAATATGTGAATGAGCAGGGCACTATCATGCCAGTAGATATAGAACTGACGAATGTCTACTGGGTGCCAGCTAGTCCTATCAACATCCTTTCCACGAAGGAGTTGAAGAAATCAGAGATTTACTTGCATACTGGCAAGCATGCGAACAGGGTGGTGATGCCCGGTTTTCATGACCACATCTATGGGAGCCTGTTGAGATTGCAGTACTATACCACAAGACTGCAATCACTTAGCACGTCGCGACGTACTAAGTGATTGCAGTCTAGTGGTATAGTACTGCAATCTCAACAAAAGCTGGTTAACCCAGAGGTCAGGGTTTCAAACCCCACCAAGCACAAACAGCCGCTTGTCATGCAGATCACAGCACGCTGTTGCCGCTGCACGTAGGCGCGGAGCAGGGCGGCATGCTCGGGGTTGAATGGATCACCCCGCCGGGCGAACAGAATCGGGTCGCTGCGGTGCAGCTCATCAACGTTCGAATATGCTTCATCACACATGTGACAATGCCAGTCGCCTTCAGGCACCACTGAGCGTGGGGGGTTCAGTGTCAAGCTAGGATGAAAGCCGAGAGGGGTGCGCTGAGGAGCGCGTACCTCTGAGGTGAATCGATGGATGGGCCGATATAATGTCCAGACACGGAGGTCGAGAGGACAAGGGTATAACACAGTACACAACGAAGAGCGTGGATACTGCAAACAGATCTTAAACAGTGTGTATGGAAATGGGTGGCGCCCCAGTTAGGTCGCTCCAAGCGTGCCTAACCCCAGCAAGCGCACGGTATAAATACCGCTGGAATGCGCCCAAGAACCTCCCTGTTAGAGCTGGCCTCGCCGAACCTGGGAGCAACTTACCAGTGCCCTCAGCGACCTCCTGAGAAATGAGAGAGGTCTGATTGTGAGTTGGTCAGAGCGTGGTGCGCCTGAGAGGCCTGGAATACATGTTCTGTCGTGACGGAAATAATGGCAGTGCTGTCCGGCGCAGGACGGGATGCCAGGTCGATTACTCCGAGGTGGCGACCTGTCCGTCAAACCTGCTGACGGGCGCGCTGTGAGACGCCATCATGACTTACCAAGGCCTGACACCACGATCTAAACCAACCAGGCCGGGAGGTACCTTGTAGCTTGCTGGAGTGGGGCATGAGACGAAATATGTGCCTCCGGACGTGATCGACCATGTGCTGTGTGCTGACGATGCTGATTGGTGTTCACTGCGAAGTGTGCACACTTAGATGGGGCACAGTGTGGTTCGACAACTAGCAGCTGCTGATGCTGTATGTGTCTGAGTCACTTAGTTTGTCCAAGCAGTTTTAATGCATTATTGCATGTGGAATGCCATTCCACAACACCTCCCCCCTTAACAGAGAAGCGAAGCTTCTGCCGCATGAAACTGGTGCGGAAAACCAGGCGGTGAGGCATGGCGCGGTCGTGCGCAGCACGGATGCGAACTGGCAGTTGAAACGGCCGGGCAGAGCCCACCGAGTAGGGGCAAATCAGGCCCTTGTAACAGGGGCTGAGCCGCGTCCGATGGACATGAGTTACACCAAGCTTCAGCTAGCTTAAGAGGTGACTGTACCGTATGACAACGTCGTCCATGTAAGAGGCTAGGACACATGTGTCTGCGGCTTTAACAAACGCGACAAACTGTTCAAATGCCGCATCCCTAGCAGTGATCGCCATGTGGGCCTCATGGTCCAAGTCGCAGAACAGCTGGAACTGGCGTCTGAACTCGGCCGCATCGCACCCAAAGAGGGGCGTGTTGGCGACATCCTGAAGGAGGTGCCCTACACTTCTGAGGAGGCCCGGACCGCGGGCTTGAGTGGACGCTGGCCCCGAAGACTCTGAGAGGGCGGGAAGCGACTCATGTGAATCTGCATGTAATCACACACCCTGAGCGCTTCATCGGTCTGATGGGGTGGCTGTGAGCATGGCGAACTCAAGCTATGAGAGATGCGGAATCACTCTGCGTGAATATTCCGTGACTGGATTGTCCAGCGGAGGTGGGCAGAGGGACGGTCGTGTGACCTCTGTGCCATCCCAAACTCCTACGACCGTATGAACTGCCCGAGTGAAGCTGCGTTGTTGTCCAGGCGTCCCCGTCAAACTAACAGCGGGGCTGCAGCGCTTCAGTGAAGGCTAATGCCACACGTGGAGCAGTGTTGCTGGCACACAGCTGCTGCGGTTGCACCAGGTGATACGTGCTTAGTTAGGCGTTGCGACTTGCGCCTCACTCTGGCTTCCAGCCGTGGTGGTTGTGATATGGGTTTGACCTGCCCATCTTTCCTGCGCTTCCGCGTCAGCAGTGCACGTTGAAGCATGTGGGCAAGTTTGCTGCGTGCCGAGCGCGGGAACTGATCAATCATGACGTCTCTCTGCGTTGCTGATGCACTTTGGAACAGATAGTCAGCTACTTTGTCTAAGCACTTGGAAAGTTCGCTCACAGGGAGCCATGAGTTGTGCTCGGAGGAGTAACCCTTCCAGCGGATGAGATAATGGGGGCCGGATGTTAGGCCGGGCTCCGCAGATGGGGTGGCAGGTTTATGTGACCTTTTGTAATCAACTATGCTTTCGACCTCGAAGACTTCCTGTGCGTCTGTGTTACACAGTGATAGATCTAGGACTCAGCAGCGCAGAGGCAACAGACCAGGCAACAAGCAAACAGACAGACCGGCCGCCGCAAGCACTAAGGCCACGCGCCGCACGAGCAAATGCCAGAACAAACAAACGCCATCGCGAAAGCAGACACGCACACACCACGCAGTACCACGCAGGCCACGCGCACACCAAACACACAGCCAGCACTCGCCGGGCCCACAAGCGGTCGTCGACGCGACACTAGCAGTCTGCACGGGCGCGACAGCGCGCGCTACGGCCATGTCCGAGGCCGCGAGGCACCGGTCCCAGGTGCCGTAAACTCCGCCAGCCCGGCAGCCCGAGCGGTGTCCGGGGAGGGGCGCAGAGGAGAAACGGCGGACGTGCGCTGCGAGGAGAAAAGAGGGAGGGAGAAAAGACGGAGGGATCGGGTGCGGGGGGGGGGGGGGGGGGCTGCAGGGCGAAATGGGTGGAGGGGGGGCTCGCGGGGAGGCGGGGGGGGGGGGGGGGGGGGGCGACGCAAGCCTATGCGTGATGGCCTGTCAACGCCGGCACCCCTGTGCGTCTGTGCTGATGCATGGCGGCAGGTCAGGGGTGACTTCGTTGAAATGGGCATCTGCGTCCCTAGGGCCGTTGAAATGGGCATCTGCGTCCCTAGGGCTTCAGCACAGACATGTGAAATACATCGTGAATTTGCAGGGCCTGCAGAGTGGCAGGGAGTTGCAACTTGACAGCTCTGGTCCCCACACGCTCAATCACGCGGCACGGGCCCATCCAGCGGGCAGCGAATTTGCGCCGTAGGGATGGGTGGTGAGATGACAATTTGGACAGAGACAGCAGGACATCTTTGCCAACCTGGAAGTTTTGGACCCAATCATGGGGCATTGGTCCAGACCACATGCTCTGTTTTGCCTCAGACAATATGCGTTTAGCCAAATGAAAGTACATTCTGTGCAACACGGATGTGTGAACACGGCGTGATTGAGGCAGGTTGAATGCAAGGGCAGTAGGTGAGAGGGGCGGGGTCAGTCTATTCAGCTGGGAAGGGGTACAACCGGTGCTCTGATTTTTGGAGTTGTTGATGCTGAACTCAATGTGAGGGATAAAGGTATCCCAGTCATCATGAGCAGGATCGACAAAATGACGCAGGGCTTCCTCGATGACACGGTTCAGCCGTTCAACTTGGCCATTGGCCTGTGGGTGGTACGAGCACGTCAGACGCAGGTCAATGCCCATATGGCTACAAATAGACTTGAAAAACTTGTTGTTCCATTGGACACCCCTGTCACTACATATTCCCAGCGGCAGACCATAGTGCGGATAGATATGCTGAAAGAACAGTTTGGCAAAGCCAGGGCCGTCTAGGGTCTCCTGGGCTGGTATGATGCGAGCCATCTTTGAGAACTGGTCAACAAAGACAACGATGCAATCATGACCCGATGTGGTTTTTGGCAATTTCACAATTATGTCCAGGCTAACCACCCGCCAGCATGCTGACGGGACAGGCAGGGGTGACAGCGTGCAGTCAGTTTGGCCTGGTGACTTCATGATTTGACAAGAATGACATTGACCTATGAATGACTGGATGTCTTTGTTAATGCCTGGCCAATGGAATGCATCTGTGATTACTGCCTGGGCTCTCTTGACTCCCATGTGTGCATGCCATGGATGCACATGGGGGGGAAGGGCGAAATGGGTGGTGGGGGGGGCTCCCGGGGCGAGATGGGCGGAGGGGGGGGGGGGGGGGCCACGCAAGCCTATGCGCGATGGCCTGTCAACGCCGGCAGGCCGTCTGTGGGGACAGGAAGGCCCGGCAGCAGCACCCGTCCGACCAGTCTAGCACGGAGGGGCGCGGCCGCGCGGGCTTGGCGCGCCAGCGCGCGGCACAATGTTGTGGACAGGTCGCGCATGGCATTGAGCAGGAAAGTACGCTTTGAAACCCCCATGTGAGGTCTAGGGCTGTGAAGTACTTACAGCCTCGCATGGACTAGAGTAACTCCTTGATGTTGGGTAATGCATGGTAGTCCCGTCGGGACACTGCATTCAGCCTGCATTCAGCCTGCGGAAATCTACGCACATGCGCAGTTCCTCTGGTTTCCTAGGTTTTGGCACAAAGAGCAGCGGCGATAGGAAGTCTATCGGGCCATCTGCTTTTTTTATGATGCCTTGGCGTAGCAGCAATGAGACTTGCGTCTCGAATGCTTCCAGCTCTTTGTATGGGAGCTTGTAAGGTCTTTGTGTGCATTTAGCACCTTCGAATGTTGGAATGGTGAGGTAGAACTCCCTGTACTCATCTGACAAGCAACCAACGTCATTGGGGTCCCAGGAGATCTGGTCCTCATGGCGCTGGATCAGGGCTCGGAGCTCTGTTGTCTGCTCCGGAGTCAGTTGGTCACTTGTGACATCAGCCGGACTGGCGGTGGTGCTGGCCACCTGGGCGCAATCCATTGCCGCTTGGCGTATGAAGGCCTCCGTCCGAAGCTGTCTCTGTCTCAGGTGATACTGAGTTCGCCTACAGAATGTTTTGGGGACACCGGCATGCTTGATGCGGTCGTCTGCCGTGGATTGTGGCAGCTCGCTGCTCTTTGTTTGGGGTCTGACAGCTTCGATTAGGATGCGTCTGTTTGGTGGGAAGTGCCTGGCTCAAAGCCGAGTTTGTCGTCGTGTGATATGTCGGACACGCGCAGCGAAGAAAATGCTGTCACGTTCTCCCCCTCCTCTGGCCTGTCCTCCTGCTCGCAGAAGCTGCAGAAAGAGTTGACGCGGGCGAATTCATCGCCCACAGCACCATTGCCATCGACAACTGGCGAGATCAAAAATGGTAGTCTAGGCTTGCCGTAAGGCTTGGCACCCAAAGACATGTCCACCAAAGGACAACCCTGGGCGTCAGTAGAGCAATCATATGTCTGCTCAGAAATGCAGCTGAATACTCCAGCCAGTGCAGCTGAAACTGGAGTGTGGTCCTGTTGGGCGCGGACCCAGCGCCGAGCTCGAATTTTCGCAACCATTGCTGTGCCGGGCTGCCGAGGTCAGCAGCAAGTTGAGCAGGCGTGAGGCGCTTGCCGGTCACGTTCCAAACACGCCACGACGTGTCCAGCTTCATGACCTGTCTGAAGATGTCTCGGAGGGTTCCTGGCCAGCAAAGCGCTCGCGCAGGCCTCTGGGAAAATACAGGCCGAAACCTGGGGGTACACCTAGGCATATTAGCACTGCACCGTCGCCCTGTTGCAACGGGAACGCGGCGGGAATCGCGGCATCGTATTTGCGGCGGAAGGCCAGACCCAAGACCACGTCGGCAGGCGCGCTGTTGACGAGTGTGTTACACAGTGATAGATCTAGGACTCAGCAGCGCCGAGGCAACAGACCAGGCAACAAACAAACAGACAGACCGGCCACCGCAAGCACCAAGGCCACGCGCCGCACAAGCAAACGCCAGAACGAACTAACGCCAGCGCGAAAGCAGACACGCACACACCACGCAGTACCACGCAGGCCACGCGCACACCAAACACACAGCCAGCACTCGCCGGGCGCACAAGCGGTCGTCAGCGCGACACAAGCAGTCTGCACGGGCGCGACAGCGCGCGCTACGGCGATGTCCGAGGCCTAGAGGCACCGGTCCCAGGAGCAATAGCCTCAGCCAGCCCGGCAGCCCGAGCGGTGTCCGGGAGGGGCGCAGAGGAGAAACGGCGGACGTGCGCTGGGAGGAGGGAAGAGGGAGGGAGGGAAGAGGAAGGGGTCGGGTGCGGGGGGGGGGGGGTGGGGGGGCTGCAGGGTGAAATGGGTGGAGGGGGGGGCTCTCGGGGCGGGATGGGCGAGGGGGGGGGGGGGGGGGGGGGCGACGCAAGCTTATGCGCGATGGCCTGTCAGCGCCGGCAGGCCGTCTGTGGGGACAGGACGAGTGTGCAGTACACGGGGTTGACGAGTGTGCAGTACACGGGGTACACCGCGCAGCCGAGGCGCAGATGAAGGAGCACCATATGGTTAAATTTCGAAATTTCGCCATGGAAGCTGCGCAGACTCACGCCATTTTGTATCCGCAGTCCATGCGTGGGGCCGATGTCAGGGCGATCGTTGAAGCCTGGGTGACCAGCCTCCCAGTCATTACTGTGTCGCTCCCACGCGTCCACCGTGATGGTGCTCATTTCAGCACCCTCGTCAAAGGCGACTTGCACAGCGTTTGGGCTATGTCTGCCCAGTGTGTTCGGGCTGGACGTCAGGTATCCTGAGCATTTGCGCATGTGCGAAAAAGGGACCGGGACTGTCGTAGTGTTGCCCGTCACAGCCATCCACTCCGAACCGGCACAGAGGGCTTCACTCCAATCATTGTCGTGTGCATTGCGGTCTGCCCCCACAGTGAATGCAGCTTGCAGGACCTTGTAGGCCGCTGGGTGTGCGCGCGGGCATCCGCCATCACGATATGTCGCAGCTTTGCATCCAACAAAGCACTTTGGTTGGACTGCGGGCCGCGAAGGGCAGAGTCAGGCTCGCCGTTCAACACATCAGCCAGTTGCACCAGCAAGGTGCCTAGCTGCTTGTGCACAGTCACTGCGGCCAATTCGGCCAGCGTCAGAGTGACAGTCGAACGAAGGATAGCGCGGGTCACGCGGTCAGGAATGTTCTTTTCCTGGGCTTGCTCCCAAGAGGATTGCTGCTGTGATCGCCGCTCTCGTGACTCCACCAAACTCGTTAAGACTCAGCAACAGAAACTTCACCGCTTTTCAAATGAATGAAGCCAACATAATCCAGTGCTTCATCATTACAACATCCTTAAGTGCAGCCATGCTCAGAGCCGTTCATCGCGATGTGCAGCGCAGAGCGGCGAGCAGACACAGACATGCATGCATCGCTACATGCATTCGTGTGCACATGCATGCGTGCACGCGCAAGCGCACTACAGCTCAGGCACAACCATGTACACTAGAGCGGATGCGGCTCAGGCACAGGTGCAAGGCATGACAGTGGCTTTGCGCCTGGGGCTGTTGCTGCTTGTTGCTGCCTGAGCGGCCTTCAGTCTTACAGGCCCAGAGGGACCAGCGCACGGGCGGCTCTGAACAAGGAGCCCACGACTGGTGCTGCTATGTGCAGTGGTACATTCGCAAGTGAACTCATGCCAGAGGCGCTTGCGACCCCCTGCAGGCCACGTGTAGCCACGGGGATAATTGCAGTGTGCACGGCTGCATCTCGACCAACACGCGCAAAGAACATATCTGGGCCGTTCTTCACCAGAGACCGCGAGAATCTGCAACACAGGAACGGAATGGGTACCAGTGCATGTCTTGTCTACTGTAGTCAGGCACCGTGTGTCAGATGTGGGACCAGAAAAGGCCGATTGCAACGGAGTTGCGGAGCTGGTGCGGGCACGCCTTGTGTAGGAAGGCTGTGCAAAGGTAGCCTGAATTCACCCGGCAGCATTGCGAGTGACCATGAGACAGCACCAAAGCTACACAGCAGCTTTGTGGCTGCAAGGTGGCTGTGCCATCATTTCAAAGATGACAGCTTGAGGAACGTGCACAACGCAAAGGCCACTCACAGACTCCGAATGTGTAGTGTCAAGACGGGCGGCAGAAGGCTGGCAAAGGGCGGCCGCAGCGCACTCGAAAAATTCAGCTTCATCCAGGCGTTGGTCGTGGTTGCTGTCAAAGCTTTGGAGGGCGGCCTGCACAAGATCATGGGTGCTGTGATCATCACAGGCTTAAATGCTCTGAAAGCGAAGCGGCCTGTGCAATCCACCGCAGCGCTGCCATCTGCGTTCGCGCCCTGCTGGAGGACAGTCAGCAGGAGTGACAAGGTCACATTGTCAAGCGTTCATAACATACTGGTTTGGTGCTACAGGCACTGCATACTTGTGGCCACAGCAACCATGTATATTCCGTCAAGTGCTGCTGAGGATGTGCTACACCAATGACTGGAAAGTGCACAAATGACATACCAGGACTTCTGAACGTGACGGCGGATCGTTCCAGCCAGGAATGCGCTTGTTAATAATGTTGTCTGCACATACAGTACGGTCCATGTCTTGCCCCGATCAGGCCAAGTTGTCTTCTGCTGGAGTTGCAACGTTTGCATGCGCAAGTGACTTGTACGTTGTGCAGGATTGATGACAACCATAGGCGTTGAATCAGCCCAAGTGCTACACGCATCAGACCCTATGCAGACGGCGATACAGAGGTGCAGGCAGTCCACGTGACATGCCACAGCGGCACAACATGCACATGCCATCAAGTCCATTGACACGGGCAGTATGCCATCAAATCAGCTTCTAGCCACACTCACACGCTTGGCAGATCATCAATGGTAGACACAACACTTATGCGTGAGCGTCACAAGGGCATACAAGGGCATACACATCCGGTAGATTGCCACCTCCACCTCCAGCGCCTCAATAAATCCCTGCAAATCAGACACATGGTTTTATGAACTGACGAGTTTTTGCCATGCGCATGATCCATGTCTTACTTCGCTGCTACTCCTATGTTCCGACGCCTGTACACTGTCCAGCCTCCTCCGTATGCCCCTATTAACGCGAAATAAGAGACAAAGGTTGCAATGCATGCATCCAGCTAGTGCGCACCGACTTGTCAACGTCAACAACATGGAAGATGCGGTTGCACATCTTGCGGAACAGGAAGTTGAACAGCCCCATCACTTCTGACCTACAGCCATTCGGAGTGAAACCATCAAGATTTTGCAGTCGGCGTGGTGATGACAAGGCCATCGGTGACGCGAGCGCTGGTTTTGGTCCTCCTGTTGTCTCACACCAGTCAAGGCCTCATCGCATGGGCTGATCGTGGGGTTGCTGTGCGTCACCGCAGCAGTTGCCATCAGGTTAATCTCGGCCACGGCCGAAGCGAAGGAACACCGCAAATCAGGTTGGTCCATCGTTGGCCACTATATGGCCCTGATCCGTGGTGGACAGGAATGGGAGAAGATCAACCGCACAGAGCGCTGGGCTAGCATCGCGTCACGGCGGGATCTCACACGCGGACGAAACTGCCCGACATGAATGAGACCCCGAACAAGCTATATCGCAACTCTGCATGATGAGTTCTCCAAGCATCGAGCCTGTCCTTCACGGATTCTTTATCGCGGGTGGGTTATCTATGCGAGAAGAGGACATTGTCTGCTTTTCACCAGCTATTGCGCATGATCCCAAGAAACAAGTGATTCATGCCATTCAGTCACCATCATCATGCAGCAGAATCGAAATTGCGCACCACGCAGAAGCGAGATAAAGTCGATGACTTCAGTGGGCACTCCGGTGTCAGCAGAGATTTCCGGTACTCGAAATTCAGCTAGCAGATTGAGCAGTGACAAAGAGGTTGTCAATAGTCATCTCATTGTGAATTACACAGTCAGTGATGCTCAGTCAAATGCAAGAGGTCTTTGGAAGTAGTCAAAACTCCTCGACGGATCCAGAGCTCTGCAGGTGCTGAAGCGGTTCGCGGCTCGAGTTGGCGCGCTCGTTGTGTCGAACTGGCATCATGCATGGCAGGCCTGCAATCATGGGACGCGGCAAAACAAACCCTGCCGTCAGACGTCTGGGTTATGAGTTCGCTGGCCGAGTAGCATTGTGCACCCATGTGCGTGATGTTGTATCTACTTCACGTCTGGCTGCATGTGATCCACCGCTCAATTGCTGCAGTTTTGCACATAAGTTGCGGAAGAGCCAGCTGCTCTACGTAGTATATAGTCGCTAGATTTAGAGTCGCAGCGCACTTCCCACTGGACACTGCAGCTTGGTCAGGGGTGTACAGAGCCGACGCCGTTGAACTGCTTGGCAGGGATGTAAGGGGCAACACTCACATACATGTGATGGCAGTTTGTGCCGGGTGATCACCTGCCCGGATCACATTCGCTGGGTTGCACGTGAGCCCAAGTCCAGGAAGCAGATGCTCATGCGCGTGCTGCACTGCCTCAGGCCCCCATGACGTAAGTGTACATTTGATAGCTGGCAATCTCTCCAACCTCTGTCAAGGTACAACCCACACCCACACACACACCCACGCACACACATGCAGGTGTGCAACCGGCCAGCATATTGTGATGTTCGAGCATTATGAATGAAGCATTTGTAGTCAAGCCAAGCAACTCCGCCTCCAAAATATGTTTTCTGGCAGTCTCCGTCGTCACGAGTGAATGCACTCAGAATGACAAACTTCAACTAGCATTTTCGCGGACAGCTACGGATGGCATGCCGCGTCGGCCAAGCCGCTTTACATGGCTCTGCGCTACATCTTCATTCAGGCATCATGGCATGTACAGCCGATTATGTGCAGACCCAACCTGAGTTCCATTCAAACCCCTTGACCCAATTTCAGAAATGGCGGTGTTGTTGGACTCAGCAAACAGGAAACAGCGAACAGCTGGTGGCATGTGCAACAGTAGCATGCACTGTGCAACAAGGCAGCTAGGAGCTAGCACAGCCAATCAAAACTACATGATAGCTGTGGCAAATTTGGCTATAATATCAGGCTGTGCACCAAACCACACACCGCATTGGCACACAGATATATGGAACAACAGCCAGAACGAGCACTCCGTGCGCTCCCACCACAAAGGCCACACGCCCATCAGCCACATTCTTGACACGTGGAACCATGTGGATGCTACGTGCACGACGTGTCATCTACGTTTGGAACACATCATGCACCAGACTGCTGTGGGACATGATTTTGCAGATTGGCATGAGCGGCCGCTCATGTTGCTTATGTCTAGAACTATCCGTCATCTCCACTCTCATCATCATCATCTTCGGTGACATTGACATCGACAGGCTGCATGCAGGGCAATTTGTCAACACAGCGCAAGACGAGATGAAGACAGAACAATAGAGACAGCATAATGCCGCACAGTAGACATGCTGCGCTGCACCGCGTGCTCATGCATGGATGCAGGCAAACACACACACGCACATGCACACATCTGTGAACCCGGTTGCTGAGTTGTGAGGTAGTGCGTCAGATGTGCGAGTGGCATGACTAGCGTGGAATGGCACTCTGTAACCACACACCTGTGGACCTCCCAGGTCAAACTCATCAGCAGCAGCATCCTCCACTGCCTTGTCCGCTGCACCGGACTGGAGGGCGCTTGCGGCAAACTCCTCTCGAAACTCTGCAGCTCCAGAGATGGCCCCACATGTGTCAGAGTCTGCTCGGACCTTTTTGCCGGTCGAACCGGAGCGATACTGTGGGAGCGCCACATATAGGAGGTCCACATACGGCACTGGCACATCGGAGTCCGGGAAGTCTACCACCTGTGCCAGGTGCCGTGTGAAGTTCTGTATGCGCTGGGTGCCGCCGTACCCTGCTGCCTGTCCAATGGTGAATGTCCTGCACCAGACTTGCCACTGAGCAGCAGGTCACCACATCCAATTGTACTGTGAACTCTGGTGCAACAGCATCTGAGCCTGAGACAAAGGACATACAGCACCAAGCAGCAGCAGCAGAGGCTACTCTGTAATCTACTGCGAGCAAGGCCGCCCTGAGGTGAATTGGCTGTGGAGCAGATATGCACATCTGCAAATTCGGCCTCTTCTCTGGTACCGAGTGCATTTGTGCCTATTCTGAATCACTCATCGATTGCATGATCAGTTTCACAAACCCATATGGCAAGCACATGGCCATACCAGGTCTATATGATGCGCATCATGTGCGAACCTGGGTCAAATGACAACAACATGTTCGCTCGATAATTGGCCATCATGATGTCGAGCAGGCCAGCCATGAATGCACACAGAATGTGGCAGCCATGCATGCGAAGTGAATGTGGCAGCCATGAATGCACAGAGAATTTTGACTGTCAATACGATCGAGGCATGACTGTTCAGTGAACAGTGTTCACCATGGCAGTGGCCAAACCTCTCCTTGGGAATTCCGGCAGCCTCATACGCACGAACATCTGTGCCAGTATTGCCATATGCAGCATACAGCTCAAACCCTTTCTTCTGGAGAGACTCCATGTATTGAACCTTAAAGTTACCAACGGAGATGTACACTGGCAGGGTTGGCACATGTGTGCGGGTTAAATGGATGGGTCCTGGTGGAAAATGATGCTTGATCAGCCAGGACAACGTGAGGTTGTAGAAGGAGCCCTGCACATTTACTTTATGAAACACAATACCTTGTTGGGCACGATGACTTGAGTCTATACGATCTAAGTATGCCGAAATTATTGGCAGCAATGCAAGTAACGACGTCTCAACATGCACAAGGTCAGCTCTGCCATACCTGTCTCCCTGAAAGATAGATGACCTGGTAACCCTTGGCAGCCCAGAGGCGGCACACAGTCCTGGCGTGGGCACGGCTCTTCTGATCCCAGTTCTGGGTCAGCATGCGGTCGGCTGCGTCTAAGGACGCAGCAACTGCATTGAGAGCAAACTGAGCTACCACCTCGTGGTCGCCGGTCTGCATGGCATACTCACGCTATCCGCAAATTACAACACGAGTGCCATGTCTACCAGTCTAGTTGGCACCATTCCACAAGCGGCACGGCAAGGGATGATGCAGTAGGTTTGAATCATCGTTGGAATGGAAAGGAAGCTGGGATTGCAGCGTCATGGGCTGCCACACCGTGATAGTGCCATCGAGGTCGAACATGACACACTTCGTGCCAGGCTTGAGAATAAACAAGCTACCTCGAGCAAACCTGCAAGCAAGAGCAGGCTGGAACCCTGTACAGGCCAAGTTTGCAAGTACCTGTCACTGGATGGGCGAAGCCATACGTGTTGTCCTCTGGAAGCAAGGCAAGCACATTATAGTGTCCTGGCGTTGTTACCATGGAGTCCGGCAAATGAATAGGTCCAAGTGTGCCATTGCTATCAGTTCGATGCTGCCCCATGAAAGCACATGGGTATCGATCGTTGCCAGGGCCAGCCTGGGACCGGCTCGCGAACAGCAGCACTGAGCGCTTCACGGCGGGTCGTCCAAGGCCATAGCTGAACTTGCCTACAAGAGCAGCGCAGAATCAGCGGTCCTGAACTTGCATATGGGCATGCCCCAAGACATTTTGCCATACGGTGAAGTGGGTGCACACTGCCATTCCAGCTCTCTTAGTTTAACTAATCTAATATTTCTAATAATATTTCTAATAGGTCGATAGGGTAACATGATGCATCACAGCTTTGCACTTGCAAAACATCAGACATGCTAGGCCACCTCACGTCATGTCACACCACGTTCTTGAAGTAACCTCAATTCAAGGTTTTACAAATCGAAGTCGCGGTGAAACACATGCTATGAAACAGGCTAGCACACCTGAAATGAACGGTAGCCTGGGACCATTTTCCTTTGAGTCAACTTGATATGACAGCTCCATCAACATTTCGTGCTGGCTTCGAACGGTGTCCTCCAACGTCGACAGTCGATCATTCACAAGTGCAAATATTCCTGCCAGCTGCAAGACAGAGACGTATGTGCGGTACAAATCGATACACCCGGAAATCGTGCTGCAATCTGCCACTGCATCAACAATATGTGACGCACCTGTGACTTCATGTTGGCTGACTCGGCAGAGTCATCCTCGCTTGCTTTCAGGCTGTCCAGGATCGAATACTCAAACATGAGTGTATGTGGGTTCTGCTTAGACCCTTCAACTACGTCATACTGCTGAGTCAATTCGCGTCTCTGAGCAATTTGCTGCCGAGTCAGCCCAGCATCAGAGCTTTGAGAGCTCAGGTCAGAGACACCCTGATCGGCAGCTCCGCTTGCAGACTTGCCCTGCACAATGGCCGTCGTGCATAGGCTCACTGCACATGGGATAGTGAGCATGCCAAAGTGCATCAAGTCAAATATCGCGCCTCCGCATGTCCAGAATCACTGTGAATGTCATGTTATGGCAGAGAGGAGGTGCGCACAGAGTTCATGTCGGTGCTGCCATCCTTCTGCGGCTGCATCTCAGGTACTGAGCTCTTTCCCCCATCAGATGTGCCAGACAGGTCTGCCTGCCCCAGCTGTACAGCCTCAGTCGAGCCAGAGCTGCCCGTGTATGCCGAGGTCATCGCTGAGGTGGAGTGATGGTGGTGCTTCGAGTCATGTGCAAAGCTGGGTCGGCCAGAGCCTTGGGCACCCGAGGACACCCTGCTAGTCCTCTTCAGAGCGGGATGGTCTTCGTCAAGTACTGCCCACACGTTGTCATGCGAAAGCATCCAGTGATTCACGTTTGAGACGTGCGAGACCACATTGCGCAGGGTCTTGAGCTTGCGGCGGTTGATCGTCAGGCTTAGCGTCCGGACTCGCTTGCCATCATCATGTGTGCCCCGCATCCAGTTGTAATCCACTTCTAGGTCAACAGTCCCAACCTGCATTTGTGCAGTGGCTGTGTAACATGCAAATCATAGCAGGCTTACACACAGCACACCAGTTGGGCATGCACTGGGCAGCAGACCCCCTTGCTTTTGGTGTGCAGCGGGACAGTGTGCCTAGAGCTTCCTTGTGGCAGTTCAGAGATGTTGATTGCGCCCTCTGCTGTCGCCGGGCCCATGCCCATGCCGAGCGTACTTCGGTCTTTCATTGAGATCTTGAGTGCTGCATGGCTGTACACAACCACAAACACCAGCTTGAACGAGCTGTCCCAAGTGAACTCTCTCACTTTCATACTAGAAGTGTGGTGCAAGTCTCTACCACCCGCATTATCAGAGCCAACGGAGGTGGGCGGCCCTAGATCCGAGTTTGTTGCACCCTTGGCGGTGTTGTGCTTCACACGCTTGCTCTGCACCGCAGGCGCGCCGTGTCATGAATGCGGCGCACAGGACAGTTGTAGCACCTGTGGGCCCGCATGCGCTGGAAAACACGCATCACGGGCGTTGTCACCCACCTTGTCATCTTCAGCAGCCAGTTGTATGTCCGGATTCTTGAAGTCGCTCACGGAAGCAGATATTACTCGTGCCACTAGCACTCCAATGAATGCTGGAGAGCCTGCGGACTCAATCTGTAGACCCATATCTGCTGCCTTTGCTAGCTCATGGGCCTTCTCCGCAGCTTCGGGGTCCTCCTCCAAGATAGTGCGCATCTCCTTGTACGCTTCTTCTGGCATGGGCTCATCAGACGTGCCCAGCAAAAACCGACCTGACTTGGTAGGCTTCAGGTGCACATGCTTGGCCTGCACATGTGTGGCTAGATGTGGCCATGTGAAGTGAGCGGTGTGCTGCGCAGCTCGGCATCACCTGCTGAGTTGATCCGACACGGCCCATGCCACCGCTGTGGACTTGCCAAGCTGACATGCAAGCCTGCATAAGGGGATATTGCATGCCTTGCCATCGACTGCAAACGTGACTTCATCGGCGACAGTTTCGAGCGCCTCTTCGGCAGTGTTGGCTCTGCGCCTGCTCGGCTTTGACGATGCACAGCCCATCGGGCGCAGTTCGGGCTGTTACAGGCACACAAGCAGATAATAAAGTCTACGCGGTATCAGATGCGCTCTAGTGTGAGCAAACGCCGACGTTCGGCATCCGGATCATGTAGCTGCTACGACCGCTGGAGACGCGCATGTCACACCATCGCATCGCTTGCGACAATGACAGGAAACGTACCATGTTGCTGCCAAATCATAAGCAAGTTATCCTCCATTCTCGGCCTGCGATGATCCGTGCCATGATCATCTGCACCGATCCGACCGTGGTGAAATGCATGAGGCACGGCGTGTGTTAAATGTTCGGCAATGCTCACGGCATCAGCTCCGTTCCTTGCCGACGCACGTGCTCGGATGGTAAAGCAGTCCGGCACACTTGCGCGGAACCCTGGGCCGGGTCTACAGAACGGGGAAGGGTGTGCGGTTTCAGGCCTAGTTAGCGCTCCGACGTTGAAAATACATATGTCATACGTCGCGAGTTCAACAGAGCACGGCGCCCCGGACGCACATGGGCCAAGCACATGCATGGACACAGACGCAACAATCTCGTCCGCGTCATTCGTGAGCATTCGGACGTCGCAGCGCGCTGCAACTAGCAAAAATGCACGGGAGAAACGCCGACCAAAGACCTACCAAAGCTCCATCTTGCAATATTTTGCCGACGCTTGTGATAATCTGCCCGACAGGTCGCGTGCACGTACTTGTTCTCATGCATGGTCGCGATTGCGTCAGTACTCTGCGGTGCTAGGCATCCACAATCGGGACAAGATCAGCCTGTTTGCACAGAGCACATCATGTGTCATGGTGAGCAGCCGGCTCTGCCAGCCCCCACAAATCCCAGCACAAGCGACTGTCTTGAGCATGTGCAAATGGGTGATGCTAATTCAATAGCAATCTGGAGAGTTTTGTGGTGCCCTGGCCCTCCATGTGCCACATTTCAGTACGTATGAGAACAGTCATCTCTGTGTAACACAAGTGGTGCTGCTACTAGCATTACTGACCTCCTCCACGCTGAGGGCCGCCGCAGCCGCATCCGTATTCACATAGCTAAGAACAAAATCCGTGTCAAATAACAGTTGAAAGCTCTGAAGGGTGTCCACAGAGCAGGCACGATGCCTCCCAGAGCGTATTCAGCAACTTGGGGTCTCGTGCCTGAGCATTCTCCGGCACCGCGAACGTCTCGCCACTGCCACAGGAGCCACGCAGCAACCATCGCACAGGCTGGTCAAGTAGCGCGAGCAGAGGCCCCAGGACGCCTCGACCTGCGCGTGCAAGGAAAGAGTTGCTGCCCCCCCATGTGATCAATGGCGATGCGAACAAACCCCTGGCGTAGAACGGCGCATGCATTGTGCTAGCTGATATGCTCGCTTGGTTCGTTTGTGGCTCCGACACCGGGTCGGGTAATGCTGGCCAAGGCCTAATGGCAGCTGACACAACCGCCTGGCACCCCTCTGCTGGGGTCGCGACGAGCCCCAACCTACATGCAGCCTGCATGATCCCAGCCAAAATTGGTGCTCCTCGGTAGATGCCTGTGCTCACTCCGCCAGGATCGACAGATGCAGCTTGGATCCGTGCACCAGATTTCCGGTAGAGTGCCTGAGAGAACATCACGTTGGCGAGCTTGGTGTTTGCATATGTACCTGCATGCGCAGGGGCATCAGGGATCAGGCTGCTGCCGCGAGCTGCTGCCGCCGAGCTTTGGCACAGGAGTTTACCCCTTCCATGCTTAGCAGTCCTTGCCAGGAACGCAGCTACACTCTGGGGATCGTCACCTGCTGTTGGCGAGGTTAAAAACTCGCTGGCGCATGGAATACGCGAGACTCGATGCATCACAGATGACACATTCACCACACGCGCGCGGCTTTGCCAAAGCCTCGCCTCAAGCAACCGTGTCAGGAGAAATGGCCCCAAATAGTTCACCTGCGCTCACAGCCACTCAACGCTTTGTGGCACAGTGTCACTGTGCCTTGGTGGGGTGCATATGGACTCGGCTCACTGCTGGCGGAAAATGGTAATAAGCGTGCCTGGACTATCCCCGGCACTCCCTGATGTGTATGCCAGTCTTTAACGAAGTTGCAACCAGCATTGTTCACAAGGATGTCCAGGCGAGAGTGTACTGTGTTAAATGCAGTGGTGAACTCTCGAATGCTGTCCATGCTGGCCAGGTCCAGAGGCGCAACGACAGAAGGACTGCCACCAACTGCCTCAATGATCCTTTGTTTCTCTTCATTTGCGGCTTCAACCGAACGGCAAGCAAGGACAACAGTGAAGCCCTTTCGGCACAGCTCCCAAGCTGTCTCCCTGCAAACCAGTCCCAGTGTCAACAGTACAGTGCAACTTCATCCTGCGTATGGGGGAATGTGCTGCCAAGATCAAGTGGGACAGTCACGGTGACCAGGCAAATTGTTGTGTGTTGCAGGAGTGTGAGGATGCAAACAGCGACCTGTTGCCGCGGAAGCATCCGAGCCCACATATGGGCTTTCTCCAGTCGTTTTGATTGGTCAAATACCGTTGTTCGAGGCTCGACCGGATAATACGCTACATGGGCAAGCTCCATGTTGTAGCAGAGCAAACCAGCGGATATTGAAGCACATGCACTCACAACCACACACAATGACCACAACTATGCTTCACATGAGACAGCCACAACAAGAATCACCATGTAGCATCCGCACTGTCTCTGATTGGGTGCGTGTCAGTTGTTATCGTGCAACTGGGCCCAGCAGTGCATACTATCAGATCGTGAGACCAGTTGACTGCAGTCGGGATTGTGCTGCCTAGCATCTCATGTTCCTCCTGAATCCCCATGTTCAAGCAGCCAAAGCACCCTAACATTGACACCGAGTGTAGCATGTTGCTGCCATGGCATGCCAGTCCGCACAGGTGGAATGCGGAACCGTTTGCGTTGCTACCCTGACTTGCAGGCAAGTCTATGCGAGTTTGCGTGTGCAGAGTCAACACATCGATGCCATAGGCCCATATTCTCTGGCATGTGCGTGTCACCTGGAAATGTACCTGCCAATGCCGGAGTTTGCCCCTGTGACTATGGCAACCCGTGACGACTGGCTTGTGGAAGCGTTTTCGGCCATGTGTAGTCTTCCCGGGCCCTGGGGCAGCAAAGGACCGCACAAAGATCTTGAAATGACGATCAGCAGCTGTTGTAGGCTTGCGAAGAGAGATTAGAGGCAAATATCTGCAGCGAGCGCCGCTGCTGCTGTCGTCACAGTAAGCCTAGGTCGGCAATTGACGTATCCATGGCGTAGCCTGCGATGCTCGGAGAGCATTGCGCCAAGTCAGTGCATATTACCAGGTGATAAGGTGCTTCGGGTACTCTTGGCCTGATGGCCCTTTTGTTGCCCAAAGTGTCAATCGAACCTAGCCGATAGATGTCTCGAATCCAAAGTCGACCTTTACGTATGAGCGATAGCCGGTATCTCAATCGAAAAGGGGTTATTGTTAGCTAACCATACCACGGCGAGAAAGATGTGCCTGGTGATACCGGTGTCGCTTGCGGAAAGAACTTAGACAGGCGCGCCCTGGCGTACTCTCGTGGAGCTACGCCCAAGGTCTTGCAAGGTTACAACTTCACACGATGCGCAGGACTTACAGCGCAAACGCCGTCAATAGGGCCATCGAGGCAACGCAGTGCGGCTAACGAGTCTTTTGAGATTGTTATTAATCGGCTAGCGGCTTGTGCCCGCATTCTTGGAGCCGGCAAGCCGAAAATTCCGAATTTTCGCTGCAACTGCAATAGCAGCCCTGACCAATGGCACGAACGACGCCGCATTGGCTAGCACCGCGTTGCAGAACCATGACTGCAATCATGACTGTGGAGATGGACCCATAGAGATGAGTCGAGACCCAGCATGCAGGGGCGCAGGCAGTACGAACGCGCAACGCAGCAAAGCGGCACAGCGACGTGTCGTTGAAAAGCCACGGGCATTGAAGAAGGGCACAGGTAGTAAGAATTACGCTTGTCCGCGCACGTCGAGAGCACAAGCACGCCCTCTGGAGTGCTCCAATTGCAAGTGTTACACGGAGATCAACGCACGAGCCCGGCAGCGTGGGCAACAGAAGGCGAGCAGAAGGCCAAAACCCCGCAAGCAGGCAGCGACAAACAACATCCCCAGGCGCAAAGCCACAACGAACCGGCACAACCGACACAGCCGCACACCTGCACCTGCACATCCCACCACCGCGTCAAACGCGACCAACCCGCGCACTGCGACCGTCCGCACCCCACACCGCCGGCTGCCTCCAGCAGGCCCGGCCGCCACCACGCCACCGCAACCAGCCGAACCCGAGCTCGCCCACGCCTGCGCGCCGGCATGCACCTCCCCACATGCGAGGCCTCAGGGCGGGGCGTACCAGCCCCGCGAGTGCTCCAAGTGTCATGTAGTGGTCCGCCTCATTCGTCCCCGGGCGCATGGGGGTTGGAAGCAAGCGCATTTACGCACGTGGCAACTATTCATGCACACTGAAATGGCTGAGGAGCCCATGTGAGTTTCATGGCTTGCGACATGGTCAATGACTGTGCTGCACTGCGTAAGCTGGCACTGTGCCCCGTCCACAGTCTCTCCGTACCAAACTTAAACCTACTGGCAATGCTGTGACCTGACGGAGTGCCATACGAGTGAGCTGAGATATATGCTGTGGATTCGCATGTTATACTAGAGTTGTGCCCCCCATGCACATGTGCACAGTTGCTGGTATGGGTATGCGTGTGGGCACCCCGTGCAGTGCATGGGCGAGGCAAGGAGACCAGCATCATGTGCCAATTGATGCAACGGTACCACATGTGCAGTGATTGCTTGGTGAGATGGGAGGGTGACCTGCAACATGTGTTGCACTGATACCGTGGTAAATACAAAAGAGTCCCATCTGAGTCAAATGTGACACTGTTGCACTTGGGCTGGAGGGTGATTTCCAGCACCAAACCTCGTAGGGGTGACACCCCAACTTGTTTGACGACTCAATTAATAGGACCAGGTGAATTTGTGCGACAGCAACATATAAAAATTTACAGTACCAGGTTATCGGAGTGTGACTGATTCAACTCTGTTGGTCTTGCATCTGTGTAATGCATTAGGCAGGTCTGGCGGCCTCATGTGCAAGGCACCTATGTCACCCGGTCAACTACCATCAGCACCAGCTATCTAAAATAGCCCGCACACTCGTCTATAATTGCAAGATATCCATGTCAAGTGTGATATATCCAACCATCTGCTGGACGACTGTGCAGCTGTGGTGTGACGGAGAGTGACAGGCACACTTGTTCTGCAACGGACCCAACCCACAAATGTGACACAGGTGATTGTTTTGCGAGAGGGCTATTTTGACCACAGAAATACGTGACATCAGGACCATCTGAGACGAGCGTGACAACTGACACTTGTATTTACCACGGTATACATCAGGGCCTCAGCATGCACGGAGGCAGCAAGTGTCACAACAAACGTCAAAAGGAGCACGGCTTCCCGACACAATGTCTGGAAACACACTCACAAACACACGGAACAGGGGTTAATAGCAAAACCACCCTTGGACCTCTCATGGCACAGAAGAACTGTATACACACGCAACCAGGTGCTGTTTATTACAGTGCCAAGTTGCCTGCAACATGTGCAACGTGCTGCTCTGAATGATGTTCGTAGCAAGTGAAGCTAATTTGCATGTCGTTTGCCGAGCACATGCGAGTACCACTGTCAACATTGATGGGCAGGCAATCCATTTGGCCCGGATGGAGGACGCCAGGTCATAGCAGTATGGTACGTAGGTAGCGATATGTACGCCTGTGAATCTTGAGACATGGAATTACCGGCTAGAATAGTCTATTTCTAGTCACACTGATACAACATTGAGCCCGACCTCAATCCGCAGCGCATACGTCCGCCGTAAAGCAATGCGACCAGTCCACCGGACGGTAGCATCCTGTCAGTGACTATGAGTTAGAGGCACATCACTGTGCCAAGCAGCAACGCCGCGTTGTAGTCTAGGGCCACCTCATTGCCTTTGTAGTCATCTCGATTGTCTTTCCAAAACCCGTCAGCAAGAGGCCCCCCGCAGAGGCCACCCACTAGAGGATTGGGGTTAGAGTCATTGTGATTCCATGACTCCCAATCTCCTGACTGTTCAATGAGCAGCGATGAGTCACGGTGGTGTGGCCTCTTAGGTGGTCTTTTGCCATAGCCAATGACCCAGGAGTGGCCACAAGCTCCCAGAATGTAGCAGATCTGCAAAGCAGCGCTGATGTAATGGCAATTATAGCCTACACCTTGTTGTAATCATACAGTTCTTGCTATACATAGAAGGAGTCTACATCAGGATCTGAGGCAGCAAGCAATTTCTATCGAGATATCCTGACTCCGTCCGCACGTTGTGAGGCGCGATGTCCACACAGCACACCACACATGCGCAATTTCAACCTCACCACTGGGGTTTGGACAGCCCACCTGGCGCTGCCCGAAGTCCATGACGTTGGAGGCGACCTCGTCTTCGGGGTTGGATTTCAGCAGGCCCTTGGCATATATCGCCAGTACTGCTGCTGCCCCGGCGGCATGCCTGCATGAGCCCCACTCACTGACAAATGTCATGCCGCATGGTGTACGCTGAATGCCATTTTCTGAGTTCAGATGGCTCTTTGCAAAGTAGTCCAGCTTCTCGCCAAAGCATGGATCAAGCGTTTGCGACCACAGCAGTGCTGTAGCTCCAAAGTAAACCGACTGCCAGCTGTAGTCAGGGTAGTACGATTTGTCCACGGCCTTTTCTTGCCACATTTTCGCAGTCTGCATGCCAGGCGACGATGAAGTCCATTGCGACGCACAGGAAGGCCGGCGGGAACCAGGCATACTGTGGTGGCGTAACGGAATTCGCATGCACCACTCCATATGGACCACCGCCGCCAAAGGTTTGAATTGGCAAAATCGCACGTGAGCCGGACGTTCAGATGTGCAAACAGTGCACAAACCGAGCATATCGTAGCCACTTGGCACCATGAATGCCCGGTGCTGTATCCCTAAACCCTGCCTGCAGACAGATACAGGGCAATGTACAGATACGTGCGCACATGGTCACCTCTGTAGGTCTTGTGCATGCGGTGAGGATCAGAAAACACGCAAAATGGTGGGCGTGCACCAGGAGACACAGTGTGAAGACATGCTAGATTTAGGGGTGGAGCTATGACCACAGGTCTTTGCAAAAAGATAACATCGGGCGGTTTGGGGGGTGCACCTGCAGGTGCTCATCGGTGCCATGTACAGCATGCAGCCATGCCGCAGCATAGTATGCATACTGCTCCCAGCTGTCATTCTTGTATGTTCTCTGGCACTCAGGGATGGAATCGCTGTAGACACCCGGGTGCTGGATGCCCTGTTCGAAGAGGTCAGACGCTTGCTGCAAACACTTGTCTGCAAACTCATCGTACTGCGGGTCATGCCTTAAGGCCAGGCTGCCCGACGCAAATGCTGCCGATGCAAGGAAAAGCATATCACAGCCCGGATTCTCTGGCGTCACCATCAGGATAGGCCGGGGTGTGATTGTGTCACACTCCGCTCTCAAGCACTCCCCATGATCAGCATCCACATCACCGACCTGCACATGCAATGCATATTGTGACAAGCAGCTAGTTCAGTCAACCGCAAGCGTTCTCATGCTGCCCGGCCACACAGCCGGACTGGTCATGCTGGCTGACATACTATTCACACATTGCACAGAACCTAACATGGAGACACGCCTGAACAACAAAGGTCGCCGTGTCGACGTGGCATTTCATCAGATACTCTAGACCGTGTAACAGTGTTTGGGTCCCCCAATGCCAGTTGGTATGATTATCAAACGAGCCGGCTTTCATGGTTTCGACGCCCGTGTGCATCGCCCATGCAACCTGTGTCACAGCCCAAGCCAGCGGAAAAATTAGCTTCAGATGATCTGCATTCACTCTGGTGAGTGTTTTGCAGGTAAAGACGCTCACATGCAGCTGCAGTATTGTATCAGCTATAGCGTGATATATCTCACAGGTCTGCAATGCATGAAAGAGTGTGTTACACAGTGATAGATCCAGGACCCAGCAGCGCCGAGGCAACAGATCGGTCAAAATGCAAACAGACAGACCATCACAACGCATGAAAGAGTGTGCAATCTCCCAAGCCATGGCACGGTGTTTCGATGCGTACTACTCGGGGACAGACAAGCAGGACATGTTTGAGACGCACCCCCCGCATCGTGCCATCCACCAGCTAGATCGATTCCTTCTTTGCAGCCGTCATGCAGGTACGAGTCACCACGCCATGAAACTCTGTGTGCAGGCCGGAGTGTCCCACTTTCTTGGGCCTCAAAAAACAGAAAGATCTTACCTATGAGCTCGTCAACATCGTAATTTTCCAGCTTCCACTTTTCGTCCGAAGGTGTGGACGCACACGGCCCCTGTGGACGCGCATGTGTTCAACCATTGTTTCACGCGATGCCACTTGTGAACATGCCTCGCAGCCGGGTGATACTACCGCACCATGCTGTGATCCATACACGGGATGCAGCCTGCCAATGGATGCAGCTGATGGGCCGGTTGGCTGTGTCGGAAAGGTGGTCACCGCTCTCTGGACCTGATAACAACGCCACGCGTGGCGATCAGCTGCTTTCACGTCGGTAAACACGATTGTTGACTCACTATATAACTCCAGTTGACTGTAAACCTTCTTGCCATGTCCTGACGACATTCTGCAGACACACGTCGTTTGGGCTCAACTGATCACAACGGCATTTGGCCATCCGACAACACTCCGGTGACCGCCCGAATCGCCCAAATTGACTCCAGCTGGTTCCAGATGGACAATCATTGGCCGTCATGCTCCACAGCAATTGCATGCACTGTACTCAGATCCCGTATCCGCCGACAAGACACATGAGTACGTATCGGCAGCGAGCAATACCCTCGAGATTGACCCTGGCTGATACTAGCTTTTGGAAGCTGACCGTACATGCAGCCTTGCCATTGCCTCTTCCGATCATTGGTGGATATATGGAGCAGTTTTGCCAAGCGTTCACGTCACGGATCTTGCCTTGTTGCCACTGAGGCCAACCTCTGCACTACGCAGTGACTTGAGTTGGGGGAGCTGTTACATGTTAATTACAATGCACACAACCCTTGACAGCGAATGTATGTGACTGCCGCGCACATTTGATCACATGTGACCACACAGGGCAACCCCCGGGCCAATGCATGTGCTTGCGCTTGCGTTCGTCTTTTAAGCAGGGTATCTAACAGCAGGGATCATCATATTATGCGTGGCATGGTGCAATGTGCCAGTGGTGCTCAATTGCAAGCATGCAGTGCTCATCGATGGCGCCCTTGCTCACATGCAGGGACAGAGTCCTGCACTACACTATGATCAAGAACAGCAACACAACTGTTATCAAGATGCGACTGCATCCGTTCGGACCCAGTGCAAATATGAGACCACTCAGACAGCCGGAACATGGTCACACCTATGCTGAACGCACGCAAGAGGAAACAGTATCCAGCTGAACCAGGCGCACACGCAGCAACACGGTCCAATTACGCGGTCCCTGCTCCATCTCAAACTACTCAAACAAAGGTGTGGAGCTGTCACGCAGTGCGTGGTGCCATCACATTTCTGGCTGATCATTGGTGCGGGCTCAGTGCAAGCTGTGGCCGTGCCTGCGTGCGTGTGCAGGCCGTATGCAATGTGCCCATGACTGAGATTGTCGTCTGGCCCGACCATGGTCCACGTTTGCACAGATTGTCACAGCACCCATGTAAACACTAGAATGTGGCGCATAGTGGAAGCATCTGTGGGCTCATGAATGTCATCATGCCATGTTTGGCTTCACGAGTTCGGCGGGCCCACATCCAACCTGCAGCTGATAGGCCTGGGTTTGCAAGGCAGCCATAACAAAGCCAGGACTGCCTGCTGGATTATGCAATCTCGCTATAGCAGCTTTGTTGGTTGTGCATTTACCACCGCATCATGAGGCCCTGAACCATTAGCACTCAGCCAAGCTTCTGGTCATACACGCTGAGGGCCAAACCTGTCAAGGTTTGCATGCCGAGCCAAAATTTGCAGGCCATGCCCTCATGTAATTTTGCCTAGGTCTTCCACACTGATGTGTACCATGTGTGTTGCAAGCACAAGGACGTCGACATTGCAATTTGGGCTGCGCATAGTTATGCATATCACGCAGTGCAGCCACACGTGCCACCTGACTAGGAGACGAGCAGGACATTCACGGAATAAATCTGCACAGGACACTACTGAGGCCTGAAACACGCCGATCATCGTTTCAGAATATATCATTGATGATTGTAGGCACCACCATGCACATGTAAGCCTTCCCAACACTCTGCCACAAAAGACATGCTAGCACCCATGATAATCACATGCACCAAGCATGCCACATGCTGGAGCTGGAGGTGTACAAGTCCATCGCGTTGGTGGAATGCGATTTGCTCGCCAAGCATCGTCTTTCCAGCAATGCATGTCAATGTGATGCACAAGCATACTCAAGTTTAAGTGGCCGGATAATGCATACATTGACACCACCACGAGGTATGTGGCATGCGATCGTCGCCTGGCGACCGCCGAAGGGATGCCTGGGCCTGTGAGTCAGTGAGCCATGGATATACAGGCGTGCCACTGCTGCCAGGTATGTCATCACAGTGCGCCATGTTGCAGCAGAGTCCTGGAAGGCTTGATGACTTTCTATGTCAAATTAGTTCGACACAGGATTTACATACCACAGGTCATTTCAGGACGAGCGAAGCAATCTGTTCCACGCTGTGAATCACGTGCCTGAATCAGCATG
The DNA here is from genome assembly GCA_900538255.1 of Ulva mutabilis. NCBI lineage: Eukaryota > Viridiplantae > Chlorophyta > Ulvophyceae > Ulvales > Ulvaceae > Ulva > Ulva mutabilis. The sequence continues at coordinate 1,292,381 of UNSF01000011.1, read as the reverse complement.
ATGGACCTGCTCTGTAAGCAAGTCACATGCAAGAGCTATTTGTGCGTTTTTCGTCAACAACTCACCGTACGTCGTCTGTAACCTGAGCAACTGTGATCTGGCTTGATCCTGTTGCATCTTCCGCCGTTGGTTCACTTTAGTGATTTTGGCTTCAACAGTTCTCAGCTTGTTATCAGACATAGCCATCAAGACGTCTGTTCTTGCAAGATGCGCTTTCCAGACTGCAGGCCCGAATTTTAGGCCCAGCTTGAAATTTTCTATCCTGCAGCACGTTTGACCATGATCCCTGTCTGAGAGACAAAACGGAAACCTGCACAGTGTTATGAAACATATATAATGGACAGCATGTTGATTGCCACACCGATGGTGTTGATGCTCGAGCTGCGCGGCGGCGTTGTCTGCTGAGTGTCTCCAAGCTGTGTGGTCACCTTGAGAATGCAGGCGAGGGGTGTCCAGAGCTGTCCTGGAGGTGTCCAAAGGCGGCATGTTGTTGGTGCCCGACTCGATCCTGCTCATTTCCCCCCTCATGACCGCACTATTCTGCATCGCCTTAGCCAGATCATGCAAGAATTTTGCTCAACCCACAATGGCCGAAGAGACGCAGATTTGGGGTGCACATTTGAGCCGCAGTCTGGCAACGCACCTCAAACTTCAGAAAGCGGGAGACACCTGGTAGATCATGCAGCCGTTGCTCGACAGTAAGCCCTTCAGACCTCATTTGTGTGCATTCTCGTTTTATCAAAGCCTCGGCGTTGGCTCTTTGGGTGTCACTCAGAGCGTCCACGTACGCCAGTGAATCATTCCAGTCAGACTGTAGCTGGTGCCCTTCAATAGCAAGGACCTCAGACATGCTGCAATCACATGCAAACTTCAGATCTCTGTCGACGATGGCGCAGTCCAGCGAACTGGCCGACAAAAGACGTGGAACCTGGACGCAAACAAGTGCGAGTTCACGACAAAGCCGTGGCGACTGTGTATGGCGCAATTAATTTGGCCAAATGCCGTTGCTCACCTAGGCCTAGCTCCTGCTGTTGGTGAACGTGGGTAACGCGCGATCCCGCACGGGGCCCGCCAACCCCGCGGCAGAGACCGGGGGGTTTGGCTACAAGGGCGACTACGCGTAGACTTGTGCACGAGAAGAGAACAGAGTATAAATTAGCCGTTTCAACCCAAATAGCAGCGGGTCTGAGCTAACTGAGGTGTTAGGCTGCTGTCGAAGCGGATCGGGGCCCGATATATTCCAATCATCTGTGCCTTGCGCCAGCGCGAACCCATTTCAGGTGGGATCAGCACGACAATATGCTTATACGGAAGGTCTGAAGTAATTGTTACGATGTACATTGATAGTTGGACGGTTTGCGTGAAACAGCGTTTTGAGCACCGGCGTTGGCACAATTGCAAGTCTTGATGGCAATATGACGACTACAAGATGCGGTGCGTACACTGATCGAGATCATCGTGCTAGCCGCGACTGATGTGAAGCACATCCATATTCAAACAATCTTTGGTTGTGTTTGATCAGGCCCCGGTGTAACGTCGACATGCCTGTAGATGCGGACACGCCATTTGGTGAAAACAGACAAAGCGTCCTGCACGAGTATCCGGTGATCCAGGACCATGTCGAAGGTATCCATCAGCGGTTTAAGCGGTTCAAACTTCATGACGTCGAAGCTCAGGCTACGCAAAGCCTTGCTCGGATGCATGGCGCGGACACATACGACGGTTGCAACGATTCCCCACTAGCATGGATGCTGCACTCGCACGATCAAGTCAGCTTTGGGCGCTCAGAATTCAGTATCGGGGAATGCAGTTTCGATGCACATAATTTGTTCGAGCCAGATGTTGCTCGCACTGCTCACACACGATCAGACGCTGGCCCAGCCATTGGCACAGTGCTCGATCATGCCGTGTCGTCGGATGCTGGCATTGGTCAAACGAACGAAGATACTAATGCAGACTTCCGGTCAATGACCGGTTCTCTCTCTGCTCCCCACGTCGATGTCGCTGCCAGTACATCTGTCGCAATCGGTGCGCATTACGGGAACGTTGCAGTGGACACCCCGGCGAGACAACTATCAATGCACGCACATGACGGAGTCGAGTACTTTCCTGGCGTTCCGACGCCTCCTAGCGCAGCTGCATTTGCTGTTCCAGACTTCTTGCCAGAGCCAGCCATGGCACACCCGCCCCTCACATCTACGGTGAAGCAACCAACAGCCGCCCCAGACATGCAGCCCATCACCCAGCGCTTGCAATCCCGCGGTCCTCATTCACATGTCGAGAAGGAAACAACCAGCTTTGTTCCAGCCCTGCGTCAGCATCATATGTCCGCCGGGACCGTCGGACATGGGTCACAGATGCAGCATGCAGCTTGGTATCACCGCTGCGCCAGCACTCTGCAGCCCTGGAACACGCAACGCAATATACCATCTGCGTGCATGTGTGAACCTGTACGTGTTCACCACATAGTGAGCAAAGAGGCAAGGGTGGAGGCGGGTACAGGGCGATGGAACCAGGCCTCAATGCAGCAGGCCCAAGCATTGATCCTTGCACAGCAAGATGGAGCTGCCCTACGACATCACACCGTAACATCTCATATAGCCACTCAACAAACTGCAGGGGCTGCAACCGCGCGTAATTGCCATGCAACGACAGGTGTGCACTGCTCAGTAGGCCCTTGCTAATACATGATGTGCTTGCAGAATATGGATGCACGCGTGCTAATTCTATAGGGAATACCAGAGGTCCTGAGTTGTCATCAGATTCTCAGCGACTTCCTCATGCAGGACATCAGAGCCAGTTCAACCTCCACGATCAGGCGCAGTGGACAGCTGCATCACGCTTGCATCAATCGCCAGATGCCATCAGACCATCGCATACCAATATGTCTCCCCAAGTGGGAGCCACATCAACCCGCCCGCCTGCATCAGGTGTCAGTGCATTCTTTAGGGACCATCATGGCGATAGGTATGCTTGCTGCGATTTACAGGAAAAGATAACATTGTACTTTAGAGACCATACGTGTTTATGTGTCACACACCAGATGTCTGCATCAGACTGATGTAGCATTTGTGGTTTAATCGAAGTTGGCATTTGCCGTGCTCCGCGTGCGCGATCTGTTGCACAGTGCACAATGGGGACTAAGCGATGCACTGTCTTTCAGTGCATCTGGGTTTCTGCAACTGATTGGCTCAGCAGGTAGCCCGCTGCAGGGCTCAGCGACTCCCCTCTCTCATACGCTCTGGTCAAGTTTTGCCGTCATCGTTCGCCACCGCTACGACGATGAACACCGGGGCGGTGGTGACAACACCTGTGACAGCTGCGAGGCAAGACACGCTTGCTGAGCAGGGGATGGGGTTCACCCCCGCGGCCAGAAGTTTAGGCGCCCAGTGTCCACTGGGCGCCTACACTGCCGCTGGTGTTGTAGGCCCACGGGCTGTTGCAGTGCCAAATCCTGTGCAGAGTTCCGCACACTGCAACGGCGTTGAAGGGCCACCGCACCCATATGCGGCCAGTCAAGAGCAGCCAGCTACTCAAACCTGTGCTACTTCGACTGTTCGAATCAGTGATGTGCACAGTCTTGACAGGCGTATGCAGCTACTCCTGCAGACGGCATGGCCATCACGCGCCCACGGCATTGACATTGTGTCGCGCTGTGCATCCCAGCTGAACGTTGGCACCACCGCACTGAGCGCACTGCTACAATCAGCTTCAGATGTCTCAAAGCAGTCCAACTGCACACGGTGCATCAGTGTGCTCGAGTCAGAACAGGAACGTGCCAGTCAAGGCATTCTCTGCAACGGGCGCGTGGTACCTTCAGCGCAACCTCAGGTGTTAGACGTGCGCCAAAGAGAGGTTCCGCAGAGCTTTGCAAACTATCCTGGCATGCACTGGCATGCAAGGAGTCAGCCATCAAGGGTCACGCACGGAAGCTCAGCTCAGGGTGATTGTGCACAGCTTGCGAGCAGCCCCATCAACATGCAAGCGAACAATACGCTACATGGAGCACCACTGGACACACAGTCCAGATTGGGCATTGAAGTAGCTGCGGGCAACCGTGCACGTGTGGTCAGCGGCTTTCGGACACAGTGCCATCTTGGCTTCAGCATTGCGCATAGCGCTGCAGGTAGCCCTGAAGCAGCATGTCGCCCAGACCAGCCAGGGATTACATGGGTGAATGGCTCGAGCTGCCCACAATCTGGCTCCGGGCATGCTTTACAGCATCCTCAGCCGCAGGACGGTCCTGTGCTTGGGCCTAGAGCTCAATCTGCTGGTTCGCCAGCGAGTGGGTTCAGAGCTGGGTTGGCCAAGCACCATGTAGCTAGCTCTAGCCTGCAGCATGTATACGCTCGTGTGCAAGACAGCAGCAAGGCGGGTGGTCGCTGGAAGGCAGGTCACGGCAGGGTACTGCCACAGATGGCGCTTGGTGGTTCACATGCTACCGTAGGGGTGCCCAGTTATTCACCACTTCAAGCAGCAACCGAGTGGGCATGGCCAGGCAGCATGCCTAGTCCAGCAGCAGGCCCAGCGAACGGCGCAGCTGACTCAGGCATGTCAGAAGTAAGGCTGGGACACACCGCAACATGTGGGCAGTTTGTGACGCCCCGGCCAGGTGTCGGCACCACCTCAGACATGCATATCGAGCCCTTGCCCGGCCCGCATGGCACCAGTCGCAATGACTTGGCCGCAAAACATTCTCCAGCAGCACCAGCGCCCATCGCCACCTCCAGGGCATGCCAGCCTTCGCACACACAACACCCTCCTGCGATCGTCCGTGCAGATCCTGATCAAATGCGGCCCCCGCGTTCAAAGCCCCAGCATTCCCATCGCACCTGCATCAACGAGCAACACTGTGTCAGAGGTGAAGATGCAGCAGTGGGCTCAGGCGTTCCTGCAGGTGTTGCTGCTCTTCTGTGCCACACCAAAGCTGGTGTACATGCTTCTTCTTCGAGCTCCCTGGTACATCAGTGCGGAGGGAGGGATCAGGACGGGCAGACCAACATAGCTTCTGCACGTTGTCAGCCGGTGCTGCAGAGTCGTGCTGAATTGGGCAGCTATGCAGCAGCTGGTGCTATGGCAGTGCTCCCATATGAGGTTCCGCATTGTACATTGCAGCAAGGCACTGGCCATGCAAGTGCGCAAGGGGTTTGTGAAGGTGATGTGCCTAGGCACAGTGAAGGAAGTATACATCCTGGCTTGAGTGGTCTCCCCCAGCATGACAAAGCTTTGCCGGGCTCCCCATACCATGATGCAGCAATACAGGACAACAGGGGCTGGGCTGAAGCAGCACGTCAGCGCAAGGGTGAGCATATTTCAGCAGCTGAAGTAGTGGCTGCTGCGCCTGAACAAGGCAGGGAACAAAACCCTGCGTCCAAAGTTGCACTGGGTCTGCCAGCAACTGCAGCAGGAGCACAGGCTGCATCCCCGATAAGCCCACCTGCCTGTTCCAGCAAGGTACACCAGTCCACCGTTGCTGGGGTTTTAATGCCTCAGCAAGGAGTTTGGGCAGCAGCTGAGCTCTCGCATACTGCAGCTTCAGATGCGGCATGCGGTGTTGACGAGGTGACTAGGACCACATGTGTGCCACCTTCTGCTCGCCAGCAGCCTGAGCATCAGACGCAACTGGCGGCACGTGTAGAGGCCAGTGCAGTGCTGCCAGAGGCATTGACTGTGCGATATCCGTCCGCTCCGAAGGCTGGTCCTGCAGACTTCTTTGCGCAAGCTGGCTCTGATCAAGGCGGTCACAGTCCCGGAGGGCTACCTTTCAAACGGTACCGATTGCGGCCTGTCCTCGTGCTGCGTACTGGCAAGCGGAGGCGGACGAACGACAATCAAGCTTCGACCGAGCCTGCCACGGTCGCAGATCCCACATGTTCCACTCCCGGCACACAGCGGATGACCCGCCGCAGCTCGAGATTGCGGGTGCCATGTGCGCTTCAACTGCCTGTGAGCTGATGCAGTCCGTATCGCTGTCACTCATGTGATGTGCGCCTGGTTGCATAGTGCCATGACCGTCTGAATTGGCAGATGCTACTGCTCATTTCACTTCTTTGTGTAGCTGCCTCACCAGTTGACGAATCCGAAACTGCGCTACCTTCATGCATCGGTGCAGAAGGCACAACTCGAATGGATGTGGAGTTTGGTGGTGGAAGACCAGCCAGCAATGCCATGGAGGCGTGTCCGCCTGTCCGGGCAGCTGCAGACCAGCGCCTGGTGCAGTTGCATGATGCAGCCACCCCAGAGGAATGTGATCCTTGCAGTTATAACGTTGATGCATCCAAGACTTTCTGTTGTGAGTTGCCTGCTGATGTATGTGATCAGGCTCCCTTGAATTGTTCAGCCCAGCCGGCAAGCGCTCACACAAAACAGCGGGATGTCAGCAAGACGAGCCGCAAGGCTCATGGGAGCAGTATCTTGACAAGACGACTCCTGCGATCCGACCTTCATTTTCTGCCACCAGGCCGCATGAACAAAGACAACAGCTACGATGACTCACAATCCGATGCCACAGAGCTCGGGGAAGTGAAAGCATGCGAATCTGGCGATATCTGATGGACGAAGACAGTGCATCGCAATGTGATGCAATGACTCATCTTGTAGGCTGAGCATGCATGGTGCAATGCACAGCATTTGTGTATATCGCCATTTGGGAGCAGACAAGAAAAACTGCCCATGGACACTCCAGGTACTGCTCCATTCCTCCTTGCTCGCAACTATCTTTGAACTTCTCATTCAAACATCCGCTGACAAACGTACCACGCTTGATTGTGAGAGTATTTGTGTCATCAGTGCTCCACGGTTGTACATGATGCTTGCACGTACCCTGCAAGAATCAGGGCACATGGAATTAGGGACAAAACACATGTGTAGAATGCATGAGCGGGCATCACACTAAATTGTCACAGATTGAGTCACGACTCCGTGCACCGTTCTCCTCATGAAATGAGCACATTCATCGATGAAACAGCCGCGACCCTGATCATGCGTATGCTTGTGGTGTTCCCCAGAGAATTGAAGCATGACTGTGAGACCATAGTATTCGTTGTCCGCTGAAGCATGTGTGCATCATGTGTGTGCTGCAGTCAATGCTGTCTGAATTACCAATTACCTCAGGATTTGTTCGCCCTACTGTGTTTGATTGGGGCAAGGCAGTCCTAAGCGAGAATACTCATGTTGCGACCACAAAACCACATTTCTAAGCGTTTTGGGTGAACCATTCTGAGCCTTGTAGATGTGAGGCCCGGTGCTGACAGAACCACTCAGCCATCAGATGTGACATGTGCCGGTGCTGCATCCACAAGGCAGCTTTACTTTTAAGCAAACAACCATATAGCAGTTAGTGCAGGTGGCCATGAACTCTGCTATTGATGAACCCATTCAGCACACGAGCGGACGGTTTCCTGTGACATCCCATGCAACTAGGCCAGTATAGACCGTGCATGTCATGTACTTTCCATATGCCTTTGTGTAAATCTGCAAATGTACGTTTACGTGATAGCATGTGTCAGTAGGAAATGTGCCAAGCAGTCATGTCATGGCCAATTCGCTTATCGTGGCTACTCATCCACAATCAGGCGATCTGAACATTCGGGTGGTCCATGAACAGACACTGCAACATGCGCGTGCTAACTGACAATCTGCCAGAATTAGTTTGCGTTTGTTCCTTGGCCATCTGTGGTCTGCAATGGCTAGGGTTGTTCGGAATCATCTCGATGAGAATGAGATTGGCATGGTGGACTGCGATTTGTATCGGGGGTCTGATTTATGAGTGAACATCTTTCAGCAAGCGGGCCATGGTTGTACCTTGTCAGACCGCGGCTTGTCATGTGCATGTGATAATGACAATGAAATATCGACATGCCTGTCTTTGCCATGCTCCAGGATTTGTGCCCGAAACGGTCAAGATGAACAATTCCCTTCAGTGTGAACTGCTCAGAGCCAGCACAGCGTCAGGGAGATGAATCGACGCTCAATGCGCGTTCAATCATGCTGCGCCCATCTATGAACAGATGGCTGGGGACAGAGGTGGCTTGGCAAGCAGATTCACAATCCAATGATGAAGAAGCCCCTGAGCCTGAACAGGTGAGCAACAGGTGAGCGAGCCTGGCAGCCGCCTCCACAAACGTCCCAGCAGTCTGTGGGATGGATTTGCCCTTGTGCTGCAGTTGACCATGCACCGCTTGATGACCCTAAACCGAGCAAGGTTTGAGCCAAGCAGATGCTGAGCTCTAGCAGCCCTTCATGGCATGCAGCTGCTCCTCTGCCACCTTCATCCGTTTGCCAGCACCATTACGCACCACATCAAACATGATGCTACAGCTCAGATGCCCCAGCCGCTCATGCCATTGCCCTGCTGGAGTAGCTTGTTGCTAGAGCGGTCACTTTCTTGCTACGCGGTAAACAATGGCCTGTTTGGTCCTGTGCAAAAGAGCCGCAGCCGCTGCATTGTGGTGGCGAATTTGCGGCTTGTGATTTTTCAGAAGCACTCTATCATTAGGGATAGCCACTCAATCATACGGCCAGGAGCTCATCGCACAGGAGCACTCAGCTCCTGCATGCCCCGGTCAAGAGATCCCTAGGCTGCTGTTCCCATTCTGCGCATTGGCCAAGGGCCAAACATACACCTGCGTAATTGCATTTCATTGTGTGCGTGCTAGGTGTAGGTGCGGTCTGGCAACATTGTTGAAGTTTCCTCGCACAGGATCAACAGGTGTCAATGAGTTGAGCGCAATAAGCATGCGCGACGCCATGCATGAGGAGACGCAGAGACCGCGGCCGCGTGCGGGCTGGGCGTGGTGACAATGACGCAAGTTGTTCAATTCACTCAAGCTGCATAGACGGCCACACAGTAGCACGTAAATGAGATCCGTGGACCAGCCCACAGCATCTTTTCAATGCGCAAGAGCTGGTGACATGTAATGCTTATACTCTGCGGTGACTTGCCACATCCACGTTCCAGAACTAGCGCGACGCTGTAACGTCGTCGACACAACCACGTAGGTTTTTTTTTTATCTTCGTTGCGATACATGCCTCCCTACTTGCTTTGACACCTTACAAGGCCTTGTTAAGCCTGCTCTTGTATTACAGGAGTAGTTAACGTTTCTCATGTCTTTGATGCAGCGCGCAGTCGCGCAATATCGATCAATCTGCCGCGCGCGGTGCGATCGCGTCGAGGCAGAGTACACCAAGCCACTGCAACATTGCGCCCCTGCAGGGCCGGTCCTGCAGCATGCAGAACTAGAATGGGAGCGCAATTACCTGACAGCTCTTGTGACTGGAAGAAAAATGTTTTTACGTTCGTTTGGGAACTCATGCATTGGACCGACTGCGCTGAGGAAAGCCTGAGCTGAATAAGCCTTCACCATTATTTGAACTGTTGAAGTGCATCGTTTCAAATCAGATGTCCCATGCTGTCCTTCGCAGCCGCCGTAGACTCTCGTATCCGATATGGCGCTAATTTGCAATTGCATGTGTCGTGTGCTGTTCCAGATTGCGAACACGGTGATACCGGCAATTTCCTCTAACATCGGATGGCATGACGAATGTATACTGGCGACAAACAGCCTTCGCAAACCTGCTCATCGACGTGTCTGAATGCTGAGACCTAATGGTGGAAACGCGTTTTGCTGCCGGTTTCAACACACTAGTGACAGTGCCAGTTACCCACACTGACAACGCAGGTCCGCCCGGATGGCTTGCAGGCACATTCGCAACGCCATACCCCTTACTTCTGACATTTGGTGCGTTCTTCGGCATAAAGATTGCAACGGCTAGGGTAGGCATGGCACAAAGTCCATTAGCACACATTGATTCTTGCCTCTACTTCGTCCATGGCACAAATCACAAATGCAGGTCGACAGGCATCACAATGGTTGCTAGATGAATTTCGTATCATTTGCTGTTGATCTTGCACTTTTGAATGCGCGTAATCACCTGTCTGATCATAGCTAGGGTGTGGGGTGAAATTTGGAACGATCCACTGAATGTACAATATTCAACATCGCCAAGTGCTGGATCAGATCTGCATTATTCAAAATTTGTAATGTTCCGGTGACAGTTTTGATCACATCTGCTCTGAGTTGCTGCTGCATGCAGAGGCACAGGTGCAACCCCAGTTCCACAGGTGTGTGGTGCTGGTAGTACCTGTGTGCCATCATGAATTCGTAAGCGCCGAAGTGGCAAAGTTAGGAAAGATCTCGTAACGAACACGTATGTGTACGCCGCAGGATCACCACATGCGACACTGGGCGCAATGACGGGGTCTGCCCGCAGCTCGGGGTCAGCGGTTTCCATTCGCACGGTGTGGTCATCGCTTAACGAGGCGACAGCAATCTGAGCACACTGCAAACTGATATCCATGAATCTACCTGAGCTCCAAGGGTAGCCATCTGTGCTCTGGCGTGGTCCCATCACTGCATGCAGTGGACATTGTGATCTCTGCTTGTCACAGAGCCAAGCTTGCACGAAGCTCGTGACCCACACAGCCATGATCTGTGACAATACAGCAATGCGTGACAGATACCACAGCAACATCATTCAGTTAGTGATTCGGTTTTTGCTCAATCGATGTGCAAGTGTGAACGGAGCAGAGGCTATGCGTGGTTGCAGGATTGGGTGGAGACAGCCACTGTGTTACAATGGCTCAAGATCCCACAGGCGTGTCATGTCATGCAACAGACCTCTATCGCACTTCCTCTATTACTCGAAGTTGCCTTCATGCTGGGGATCAACGTCCTGCACGCCATCCAATACAAGTGCCCCTTGCCAGGTCTGTTGTTTTGTGGTTGATGATGTTCATCAGCACAGGATCCTACCTCATATGCATGATACCAGCCTTTCAATTATTGCATTCTGTACCTCGTGTGAAAGATCCTGGTATGTTTTTTGCACATCTCATGGTGTTGACATGAGTACATGCTGCAGAGTGGTCCGTGCAAGGCCAGACCATTCAAGCCTGTGTACATCCATGTATTCCTTAGACAAGATTGCCTTGCGAGACACTCAGTGCGAATCTGGCTACTGAAAACACATTGAAGGGTCCTTGGTGCATGGACTAACAATACACTCCTGTTTGTGTTTCAGCATTTGAGCTTCTGAGATCCAGTGTCCACAAGCCATGCAGTTTTCCCCATCATAGTCATGATATTGGCATACTACTACAACCACCTTCCTCGTGTGGCGCAGGAAATCGAAGCACATGCAGAATATTCCGTCAAGCACTGATGTGGGGCTCACAGTTTCAAATAATCTGATGAACATGACTGACACAGGTGCTCTTTAAAACATGTTAGGACACCTCTGTTCCTGCACGTGGCCATGCATGAAAGCAGTGCAGGTCTGAGATTCACCGTCAATGTTCTTCCTGTCCCTTCTTCTTGTGTATGCTGCGAAGAACGAGTAAGAATTGCTCTGGATGATCGATAGAGGTTCCACACCGCCTTTTCATTGTCATTGGAATGCCAATTACTGCAATTGAGTTGAATCCATTCAGTGGGGAAACAGACAGGCAACTGTGTGCAGACTGGTCTGCGGGACGGTCTGTGCATACGATTCAGACAAGGCTCACAGTTGGCATTGTCTGCAAGATGGACATTCTGGCACATTTTGGAGTCACAATGATTTGTTCCCGTGTCCTAGAAGTTAGTTTCAGTTCCAGACTGTTCGTGCTCATGCAGATCTGCAGCTGATCACAAGGGTTGCATGTTGCCCTGAACCCTGCAAGGCTAAGCGGGGAAAGAAGAGGAAGGCATGTGAAGGCTTGTTGCATTCGTCAGCCACGAGCAACAATGGCCCTTGCGTCACCAAGGTGCACCGTACGGCTGCCAGCAGTGAGCTTCGAGCAACGGACTTGTCCTTACTGCTGAGGTACTCATCACGATTGCAGCCAGTGTTCGTTGCCATGCACTCTCAAGCGTGTACCTTCGTGATTTTTGGATGCTGCAGTTCGTCAAGCTTGGATTGCTCTTGTCTTCACATCTTGTGCAGCTGCTATTGGCTGATGCGCCCATCGCTCTCACGACAGCATTCCTGGATCTTGCAGATTCCCCCCCCACATCGGACCAGTGCATGGCGGTGCCCTACCTCATTTGGCACAGCTGGAGCGCAATGGTGGCCGTCAAATCATGAGTCTAGGAAGAGTAGAATACCTCAATCCCAGGTTCCACACCAGCCAAATAATTTGGCCTGTGGGTTTCCAGGTTGGCCATAATCTCTGGAGCTGCATATCATCATATGCACAATTGGCGACCCTGCTCCATTGAATTGAATTGAATCGAATAATGAATTCCAGTGCGCCCATGGAATCGAATAATAAAGGTAACTACATGCAGGTCTTAAAGCTCGTAAAAGTTGGTACCGTCAGGCACATAGTTCGTGTTTCTATTGTGGAAGATTTGATGGGGCCACGTTTCAAAGTGAAACTAGGCGATCGAAACCTCGTGGATTGCACATGTCATGATGAAGTTTGGAAATCTATTTCAGGCCTCACTGGTAGCAGCAGAGGAACTGCCAGTGCACAGCTAGCACGCTTCTGCGGCCTGACCAAGTCAGACGTCTTTGCTAAACTTGTGGTGTGAATATTCTCATGGCGTGCCTATTCAAAACGGTTTGCCCCACTACTACGGCACAGAAATCATGCTGCGGTGTGTGATGCAGACAATGCAAGGCTCAGCTTATCTGATAAACCTGTTACGCTACCCGGATGGAAGCCTTGTACCCGCAAGGGCACCAATCCCTGCCTCAGAACAGCGATTGCACAAGCAGATCTGCGCACGTTGCCGCACTCTGCCAAGCCATGTAACCGCAGTACATGCACCAAAGCCAGAGTGCACGGGTGCATGTAACATTTGTGGTAGTGAAAGCGAAGACGATGACGTGCGCCTGCTCACATGCGCCGGCTGCAGGATCATGGTTCACAATACATGCTACGACTGCCCCCTGCCAGAGGTCGGTGCGATATGGCTCTGTGAAGTTTGCGATGCTGGCTTGCAGCATCCGCCAGCTTGTGCCTTGTGCGCAGTTTTGGGTGGGGGCGCGATGCGCTTCACCCGGTGCGGTCGATGGGCACACTCTGTGTGCTGCTTGTGGGTGCCAGGCTGCATTCTGAACCCTGGAAGCCCTCCATGCCTTGAGAAGGTGTGGACTGATTGTGTCCGTACATGCTGACCACTGCAACCCGTTCTTTTGATGTGGTGTGAAATGAAAGTGAGTATTGTACAGGTGAGCGATGCACGGAAGGCTCCTAGGATGACTTGCTGTTTATGCAAACAACGCCATGGCGCCCACATACAATGTTGCTTCAGCAAGTGCTGCACGGCATTCCATGCAATGTGTGGGCGCCTGGCGGGCTGGCCCCTACAACAAGTTGATGTCAACTCGCCTTTGAACGAAGACATGAAGGCTCGTGTGCTCAACCAGAAGGGATTCAAAGAGGGAGTTACTTGCGATAATGGCCTGCGCCTGCTGTCGTACTGCCGCAAGCACATATCATGCGGTTCAGACTATATTGTTCTGGAGTCAACGCGCAATATGGGCACGAGTCAATGTGAAGACGTGCCAGGTGTGGCAGTCTGTTGCGATGCTGGAGTGCGGAGTGATTGATGCATCCCCTGCCCATTGCTTGAAGTTTTATGGTGGAGTTTGGTTGCTCATTGCGTTCCTTATGTGTATGCAGGAGTTCATGAAGTGGCAAATGGGATGGCATTGCCAGTGAGCATGACTCTCACTGGAGCAGAATCACAATCGTGTGCTCGATTGCTCGCATGGAATGCAGATCGAAGGCGAGGCATTAAGCAACCAGACACACGGGCTGTAGCATTGCGCAAACGTCGGTATATCACAGAAATGCCTGCGCTTGAGCGCGGGTGTGATGTTCCAGTGTCCACATGGAACAGACCACGGAGCTGCGGTGCTGTGTGTCTGGAGCAAAAAGCCTCAGGTGACACGCCTCTGTGCTCGAGCGTGTATCAGTCACACAAGCTGCTGCAGTCAGACGCGGACCGCTTCCAAGAAATGAACGCAAGCATGGGCGCTCGACTTACACATGGAAAAAGCGGTGTGCATGGCATGGGTGTGTTTGCTCGGCTCCCCATCAGAGCTGGTGACTGGGTGGTCGAGTACCAAGGTAATTCAAATTCTTGCTCATACTGAGCCATGGGGACTCCAAAAATAGTATGCTTCAGTGGGCCGTTGGCCACGATGTCAGCTGACGAGTGATATTTGTGCAGGTGAGCTGATCAGGTCAATCATTCTGGAGGTGAGAGAGAAAGCAATGTATGCAAAATGCATTGGGACAGGAACCTACACTTTTCAACTACCTCAGGGGTTGTGCCTGGATGCGACAATGGCAGGCAACGCTGCACATCTCATGAACCACTCGTGCTCATCCAATTGCTTTTCGGCTGTGAAGGCCATCCCCATGCTGAACCAAGCCAGCGGACAAGTTGACGGCAGCAATAAAGTGGTCCTGATCGCCAAGCGGGACATACCTTCTGGTGCAGAATTGACGTATGATTACAGGTATGCATAGGTCATGAAGGCTAGCCTGCCAATCAGCATTCTACCATGCGTCATGTATGTCGTTCACACCTTTTGGTGGATGTGTGTGGTGCAGGTTTTGCAGTGATGGAGAGCAACTAGCATGCTTTTGTGGATCATCTCGTTGCCGGGGAACACTTAACTCCCAGCAGAACGAGCAAGCGTCACAACAGCTGTACATACAGCGACATGAAGTGGATACACTCTAAAATAGAACATACGTGGTAGTTGCAATGATCCGATAGGTTGATGTTCATGCGATGCGGCGCCACGGTCTCTGATTCACTTATGACCTTTTCATTTCATTCCTGCGACTGCATGCAGCTGCGTGCCACTTTAATCGGGCTCTGCCAACATCAAGCATTTGGTGCTGCACAATGATCAGTCTATGATGTTATTGCTGGAGGGTGATACTCTGCATCAAGGGCCGGTTGGGAAGCTTGTGACCAACGTATAGAACTCTCTTGTCATTTCACCTGGCATTAGCACACAGGTTGTGGAGCTGTGGAGCCCGCGGGCTGGGTGATGCCATGGCTTCGAACCTGGTTTCATAACACCTCATACTGCGTGTTTGCCCGATTGTTGCTGTGAGAGTGCTTGCAAGATGTGGCGTTCCGCATGATTTGATGATCAAGTTGAGAAGCAATGTATGCTGTGTTCTGCTGCGCGCGGTTGATGTTCACGCAGCACAGTGGCCACGCGCGAGATGCATGTCGTTTGTATGTTACTCTCAACATGTACGTGCATGCTGGGTTCGGATGCACACCCGGAAACGGAGCCGTTTACTGTGGCCATGGTCTCCCAGCCACAGTTGTCACACACATACGAAACCCCGCTACGCTGAGTCCCAGCGCACGCCACATGTGGCCACGCTCCACCGTTGAGTTTGCTGCACACTTACCTGAGGTACACCGACGGCCCTCGCCAGGAATGTATGCAGATGGTCAAAGGAATTTCGTGCATGGTTGCTTTGTCCATTCTGCTGATTGAGAAAACACGATGGTTATGCAAACGGTACGCAGATGCACGTATGGTTCGAGAGACTGTCTGAACGTAGTGCGACGAGCGTCCAGCATATCCGTGGGCGCTGGTAGGAAGTCGGAGGTTGAAAACGTTGTCCCAGCTTGTTTCAGGCTTCGCGAGATCAATGTGAGTATGCTTGATGCTTGACTTCGGCACTGCTGTTCATGTTCAGGAGCAGCCGGAAGATAATGCATTCCTGGATAGGTCCATAGGTTTTTGAACATCTAACAGAAAAACAGTCAATGGTAATTTCCAGGAGACCAGCAGCATTCTTCCGTTTGAAGACAGGATTGTACACATACAGCGGGGTCTGTGGGACATCAAGTGCACACGTGACACATGGATAGTCACTGGTTGTATTCGGTGCGCTGTCAACACGCTGAGGGGCACGTGCACGATCGCTTTTAGTTCCAGCAGCATAACTGCATTTGAACTCCAGATACTGAAGCCCAACTTGGGTCAGAACTATGATGCGTGCAGTGTCACGAGTCGGAGACCGCAACATGAGCTATTCCTTCCTCAGGTGACATATTGCGGGCTTCGTTGAGCCATATCGTGGCAGGTACAATGATCCCCTCACCTGACATGTGTCATCCAAACTAAGGACATGGGCGCAGGTACAATGCAAAGCCGAGACTATCTGTCGGCAAGCACACCCAGAATCTGCAACCTTGATCACACAGCACGTCAAAATTGGACAAGCGCAGAGTGTGGCCACAAACATGAGCCCAGACGAGATATTGGAGACACAGCCGCTATTTTGGGCTGTTCCCATATTGAAGCATGGTGAAGAACTACTTATACCAGTGCGTCTGACCCTGGCAGGTAGGACACAAGCGCGGCGCCACAGTGTTGATACATGCATCATAGGCCTGGACTGGAGGATCACCTGTTTGCAGGCGGCGCACTCACACACATGACTGATGTATGGGTCCAGCTGCTGTTGGATGTATATGGCCCTCATGGCCTGGTTCAGCAGCAGCAAGATATTGTCCTTCCTGTGAAATGTCCACCTGTCGCAGCGCTAGACTCGCAAGAGTGGTCTGACTGTCCTTACTTGCCAGGTGCACAGGCGCTTCCGGTCAAAACCCACCTCCTGTGTCACTTGGACGATCCAGTTGCGTGCCCATTTGCATGAAGCGCCTCACCAGTTATGATCCTGGCTGATGCATAACGTTTTACAGGCATCAGTCGTTGAGCAGTATGCAGCAGAGGTTGCAAGGCTGCACGATGGGCCCGTTGTGTGCATCGCCGAATCAGCCTTGGCTATTATGCAAGTGCGGTGTCTGACCCGAAGGATCCGAGTGCACATGAGCCATGTACACCAGGAGAGAATTTTCCAATGCAGCGTGTTGGGCTTCAGGGACGATGGAGGCACTACAATGCAATTCAACCTTCCTTTCTTGCACGTTTGGGATGCCGCCTCTTCTCACCGCTTTCTAGCATGGCTTCAGCTTGTGGCCTACAGGCTGCGATCTATCTGGTCGGGCCCCTGCGAGTGGCTGCTGCCCTCATTCTGGGAAGCATTGCTCGGCTTGTTGGGATTCGTGGACTGTTTTACAGGATTGTTGGCAAAGCTGCAACTGCAATTGACGACCTGACAGGCACTTTGGCTCCGTTTGACAGATTTGTTGTGTTTGGTCCAACAGATCCAGATGACGCTGTCCGGCAGGTAGAGGTAGGGTCAGTCTGGTCTGAAGCCGTAAATCACGAACAATGTCTTGGGCGGCCACGAGCATGGACATATACAACCATTTCTGGCCATACAGGAACGGACAGGGCTGCGAGCAGCTGTTGTGGATGTCAATGATCTCTCGGCGCACACTGGTGTGAGGCCGAATATAAGCCATGCGGAGGATCCCATATGCGTGTATCCATCGAACACTGAATACCCCTGCAGGAGGTGTTTCCGTCCTGAGCCACTCCCAGTCTGTCAATGCAGAGGATCTGAAACGAGCGATCCTGCACAATCCTGCAGGCAACGGCGACCAGCAAACACCAATACTGGTAATTCGGGGCATGCCCAGGCAGAGCTGACGATATGGGGGTGGGGCTGTTGCTGTACAAGGTAATTGTGATGCAACTCTCCAGCCGCACCTTGAAAGGAAGACTTCGATCATGGCAGTAGAGCCAAGGTGTGTGTGGATCCACGACTGCGCAAGCGTGTGTACAAGAGCGGGCAAGCCCCGAACACAGTTGGTGTGAAAAGGGCGAGACGACGGCGACCAACGTAGCAACAGATGCAAAGTCATTTTTCCAGCAGTGCTGAAGAGCTACCAGGCAATGCAACTCTGCCATCAACTGATGGTGATTGTTGTACTAGAGACGATGCTTACAAGTACACTCTTGGCGCCTCTGGGACTTGCAGTTCGCATGCGGCAACGCTCGCTGCTTGTTTCAGTTGTAGGCTTTCTACAGCGGCTACGTTTTTACTTGCCTTCAAAATGGTATCCACATGCCCCGACAGCTGCAGCAGGTGCGCCTTGGAAGGTGGTGCATACGCTTGATGCTGCACATGGCAGCAGGCGACGGCTGGAATCCCTCTTGCCTGCATCGAAAGTGAGCATGACGCCGCCACGCTCAACGTCGCAGATCGCGCGCCACGATCACCCGTATTACGCATGACATATACAAATGTAATGTAATGTTGTGATTACATGCTACGGCTGTGCCAGTACATCACAAAAAGGGTATAGTGCCATGCTTGGTGTGAATGTGCGAGGCATTGACCATACCTCTGCAGCAGACAACAACGCCGCGGAGCATCCAGTCATCATGCAGCTGGGTGGTAATTGGGGCGGCTTCTCGACCTGGACCTTCAATTCTGCCGCCTTGGAGTTTGGCAGTTGGTAAAAGTCAACATCTGAGTGGTGACATCCACATTGGAGCAGTGCCTCCTCAGGCAGATCTGTGATGGACACTATCAAACTCGGGGTTACGGTGGACAAGAGCGCTCTGACGTACGTGACTGATGCATCTGGAGGAATCGAGAGGCTGCACGATACAAAAGATGGCGCAGCTGCACCTGCAACCACGATACATAATAAACAGCGGAACATAGGAGGCTAAGCTTGTGACACTGCATGTTCGCACTTGCCAAGAAAAAGACGTCAACACAGTAAGAATAGCACAGATGCACCTGGAGAAAGTTGCTGGCGGTGAATACAGGACCCTGGTGGACCACTACTTGTGGCAGAGTCTGTACACGACACTCGGGATGTCGGCAACGCTATGCTGCCGATCACGGTGGACTCTCCTTGTACGCTCATCAGCAGAATATTACCTATCATACTGCAGCTGTGTATCAAAACACTGACGGCAATGGGTGCGATAGCGATATTGCGATTGACCTGGAGCAGGGACCAGGCAATCAGCAGACTGAGGCCTTTCACTTCGCATGTTCTAGACATTCCTCGTTCAATCCATGTGCGATTACTAGTGGGTCGCAACGCCTGCTCAGAACACCTTCAACAAACAGCTGAACAATCGCACCATGACCAGTGCTGGTTCTGCATGCCTTGCTGCCTTGACTTCTGCCCCTGCCTCTTCCTCTTCCGTCACCATGCGCAGGACAGTATCCTCTGCATGCAGGCCGTTTTGAATCTCACTGTCAAGTGTCGTTGGGCTTCCGGGCTGTCATGGGTTCGTGACGTTTACTGCGCCTGCAGGTGCTACCACAACCGATCGTACAAGCAGCATACCTTCAAACGTGTCCATGTTCAGCGGCGAGTTCGGCAGGTGTGCACCGCGTTCTCGAGAAAGGTTGTCAGACCAGCTGTCTTTCAACACGGAAGTTTGAAAATTTTCAAACCTTTGGCGGGATGACAACACCAAGTAAAAGTAATGTCGTGTCGATATATTACTGTGTGCATGTACGGGCTTGGATGCATCACGCGTGAAGTACGACGGCTGCCTTGACAAGTAGCCACAGGGACAATTGCCAAGGTGGCCGACCACAATTCGCACTGTGGTTGAGCGATGATGCCGATGATATGACGGATGCATTGCACGCTCAAAAATGTTGGCGCATGGAAGACTGGCGTTCTTCTGCCACATTGAGTCCTCCAACCGTCGCGCGAAACGATCGTCGAGTCGGTGCCACCCCAGCAGGCAAAGCTGCCAGCCACATCGGCGGCCGCGCTGGACCCGCAGGGCTTGTAATAAGATGCTAAAACGAAAGCGCAAGACAGGTGGGAATTCATCAGGTCGCAAGAGCAAGGGACCTCGCGGGCCAGAACTTCCACGAGCCCTTGTGAAAGAGATCGGATACGATGTGCTGGCTCCACGGAATGCAAAGGCACTCCCCTACTCACTGCATATGCTGTGTAGTCAATACCCCCATTCAGTTGCGCGCAAGCAGTCTTTCGCAGACCCACCAACAATTGTGTGCGCCGTTCTTGCATGCTGAGGGCAAGGCTGGATGCAGGCGATGCAGGCCCAGGATAAGAAGACAACCAAACCCACGAGGCCTGCCCAAAGCACAACAAAAATTCAGCAAGATCGAGTCCAATCGAAGCGGAATGATTCGTCGCCAGACAGTATTGAGGCGGAATTACAGATGCAGGCTATGCTCGCAAAGAAGCTGAAGCTAAAAAAAGTGAGGTGCTCACTCATGCATTGACATGTTCTCATCTTAATATAATGCATTCACACGCAGCGCAGAATATGACTCATGCGTGTTAAGCGGTGCTCATGGCGTGTGCCTTGGCAGGGCCAGTCTCGGACAGGGCCGGATGATGGACTGGATGGTCTTCTCGAAGGATTTGAGGACCTCGTGGGCGCAAAGTCTGAGCTGAAGCCAGTACTTTCACAGCAATGGATGGAGGAGGAGGATGCTAACAGCGATGATCCCGGATTTGCAGATCCCGGTGCACTTGACACTGATGATGAGGTGGAGAGCGACGATGCAACTAATGACAGCAGCCACAGCCTTGCCACAGAGGACAGTGGCGATGACTTGCTCCGCGCCTCTGGAACATCTGATGATCAAGGCACTGAGGGTGCGGAGCTGCTGGATGCTGGTCCCATAGCTCATGCCCGCTGTTCCGCTTTGTTGCATTTACAGAACCATCATCCAGGTCTGTGTGACAAGGTGGTGCTGGTAAACATGCAGATTCCCAGGACGCAGAGCCATCACCTTTCAAGGCTGCACCTGGTGCCACGCACGGAGGTCAGGATGTGGATCACAGGCCGGCACATGACAAAAGCGCAGACATGCCAGCAGCAGCCGCCCAAGGCGAGAGAAGAGCCAGTGCAACAGACGAGGATGGGCAAGGCGATGCTGGCAGTCCGCCTGGCACTGATGCACAGCCGCCAGGGAAGAAGTACATACCTCCAGCTTTGCGGGGGAGTAAACTGTCACACACATCTGAGACGCAGACCCCAATAGATCCAGAGCAAGCCGTTGTCAAGCGGCAAGTCAGGAGTCTACTGAACAGAGTTGCAGCAGCAAACATGGCAGGCATCGCCTCTGAAATTGCCGGTTTGTTTGGGAGAGTTCCGCGTCATTTCCTAATCCAGACGATTGTACAATCATTCATGCAGGTCAGCCACCGCTCAACTCCCTGTCCATAAGTGCAGTGCCAGAAAACCTGCGACGCGCATCCATCTCAGTGCAGGTCTGAAGACAGCCATGTCAGTACGATGGGCATGCTTGTGATTGCAGGCGCTGGAGGAAGGTCCACGTGCAGCCGATCAGTTTGCAGCAGTGATGTCATGCCTCATCGTGATGGTTTCTGCAATGTCCAATGTCCAGGAGCTCCTTGCAAAGGTTATGCTGGCGCTGGCAGACGGACTCGAAAATTCACGTTGTGCATCTGACAGCATTGCAGCATCCAACACAGCTCGTGTAATATGCTGCTTGTACTCGTGCAAGGGCATCGGTGCGCTTCCTTGGCCCTTGCAGGCAAGGGATCCAACTCAGCCTACGTCAAATCACAAGCTTTGCTCACTTTCATGTAGGAATTGCCCACTGAGCAGGCATATTCACCGGAGCACGCCTTCCGTCTGTGTGCCAGCCGGGGGTAGAATGGGGTCTACATCTTAGCGCAATCGTTCATGTGACCCTGTGCGTTGCAGGCAGTAAAGTAATGTACAGCTTACTGGAGCATCTGAAGGAGGCATTTTCTGATGGTGATGTGCACTTAATTCTTCTGGTGCTCAACACCGTCGGCTTCCAGCTGCGGGGTGATGATGCTGCGGGCATGAAGACATTCATTGAAAGCGTGCATGCCAAGTCTGCATCTAAGAAGGCCTCAGGCGATCTCAGCCAGCGAGCTCGACTGATGCTGGAACTCATTGTAGACATCAAGAACAACCGGAAACGAAAGATCGGCGGAGTGCATGCAGGGCTAGATGCTAGCCTGCCCCCGGCAACGTTGAAGCAGCTAAGGGAGTGCAACGCAGATTTGATTGCTCTTCATCATGTCACGTGGGAACAGGTGGGCATCTCCTGACACTGGCATGTTTGCTATGTATCACCAGTTGGGCGGTCACTAGTACGTGGCAGCACGTCGGTGCGTTCCAGACAACATATTTGTGCAGTTGTGTGCAAGTGATCATCGAGGTGCTTGGTGGCTTCCTCAGGCAGCAGTCTTGCCTCCTCATGGTGGTGATGTGGAGCGCCCTCTGCCAGCTGTGGCAGCGCACCCAGAGTCAAGTGCCCTCTTGCAGCTTGCATCAAAACAGCGGATGAACACAGACAGCCGTCGTGCCATCTTCTGTGTTTTGATGTCCGCTGAAGATCACGTGCGCATCAGATCTTCTGTAATGCTGGACGTCATCATCTCGTCTCTGCACGATCGCCATTCCAAGTCACACAAATCCTGTTGTCACACTCACTCCCCGGCCGGCCGCAGATGGATGCCGTTGAACGGCTGATCAGACTCCCGTTGAAAGGAACAGCCGACCGAGACATCGCCCATGTCCTACTTCACTGCTGCATGCAAGAAGCAGGCTGGAACCCATTCTATGCTCATGTCGCAGCAAGACTGCTGGCTCACAGTAAAACGTACCGGAACAGCATCCAGTATGCTGTGCAAGACCGACTGCGGCGAATCGCTGAGCTGAATGCTAGACAAGCGACAAACCTAGCTTCATTCATGGCTCACCTGCTAGCCCAGCAGGTGGGCACCACGGCATTACCTGGCATGCTTGCAAAGCTGACGGCATGCCAGCAAGTATCCCACTCCTGCAAAGGATTTCAGGTTTCACTTAAAGTGTTGGTGCAGGGATTGCCCCTAACGATGTTCAAGGTCGTGGAATTGGACAAGGTAAGCAAGCGCAGCATCTTGTTTTGCCGCTTTTGCTTGCAGAGATTGCTCCAGGCTCCACAAAGCCAAGAAGATGTCTACATGGTTTTTTCCAAGCTGCAGAATGCTGACGTCAGAGCAAAGCTCCTCCGCTTTCTGCAGAGGGACATGGGTCCATGGTTGGCTGGCCTCAAACGAAACGATGAGCAAGGCGCTCTCTTACTCAGAGTTGAAACGGCAGAGACGGCCCTGAAGTCAGCAAGGGTGACATAGACTTTGTAATGATTCCCCTTCTGATGTCAATGAGGCTGAATGCATTCAATCATGGTGCTTCTTGGCCGCAGTTGTCAATGCTCAGCTTCTTAGCAGATCACCTCTTTCAGGCATTTTCTTTCGGGCATTTGCGTGTGTGAACTGACTCGGTAGACGTTGTGTTCTTGCATGGCACCCATAGCTAGCAGCTGTGTTCTTGCATGGCACCCATAGCTAGCAGCTGTGATCATGCATACCCGCAGTGTGCCTATACAGTGTCGTTGAGCCGTTTCACTGGATACAATCGATATCACAACAGCATGAGTTATGCTCAGTCTGAAAGAATTGGACAATTGGTGAACGAAAGGTCATACTTTGGTAACCCATTCCGAAGCAAGTGCTTACGGGTTTGCTTCTCGGGCCCAGGTGACTGGTGGCCAGAACACACATGCCGTGCATCTGCTTTTTGCGCACACTGTCACGCTTATTCTCCCCAAGTATCCAACGCATGTATGCGTGCTATTAAAATAACCAGGCACCTGAGGCGCATGGTGTGCCTGATCAACACGCGCATGTTGCTTATGGGAGTCTACACATGAATAGGTCATGTTCACCGCAGTGCTTGTCCCTGCAGATTTGCATGCATGGCTGGGTGGCAAGTAAACTGGCAATCATGATTCTCCAGATGTAGCTAGAGCTGGGACGGCAGTGCCACATGCCAACAAGAACAAGAAGCATCAAGCATCATGTCACACCCAAATGGGCATCAGCCACGGCATCCCCGTGGACAAGGGCGGAAGTGAACCTCCCACTACTACAAATCGTTGTCAAGGAACGAGCCAGGTCTGCTGTGTCAACACACACCCAACAAAAACTGCAAATTCCCAAGCCACGCCCGGACGTGTGACCATGCTGGAAGTGGAGGGACGTCCGCTGTCACTGCATCACGGGACTGCAATCACAGCATCGCGCGTGGTCAGACTGCCTGACAGAGACCTGAACAACACAGGGACAGTACATGTCCAGGCCATGGCATCTCAACGAGGTGCGCGTGCATGGGCCACACGGGTGCTTACTGCGGATGTGGTAGCATGAACCCCGGCCCCGCGCGGGGCTCACCGTGGTATTCATTGGAGTTGTTGAATGCGGCTGCAGCGAAACGTGCCGGCACCCGTAGGAGGGGCTCCGCGGGGGCAAGCAGTGTCTGGCGTGGATGTGTGGGTTACAGGATGTTACCCACGGCCATGCAATTTGCACATCAAACGCACCACTTGACCGTTCAGCAACCGGCTTGACTCGGCCCGCCATGCAAGCTTAGTGTGAGCATGTGGGAGCGTGGAGTGGCTGTGGTGGCATGCGAGGGTTTGGCGTGGACGTGGTAGTGGTGTGACAGGGTGCGTGCTTGTGTTGGCGGGGTTGGCGGTGCTTGTAGCTTTTTAGTTCTGGCGTGCTGTTGCTTGCTGATGGGTACTTGCTGGGACATGACTGCTTGCCAGCTGTTGCCCCGCAGCTGACCTAGTGTGCTGATCTCCGTGGAAAGGCCGACGCCAGAAGTATGGCCTATGTTGTATCTGCAGGACCATGGAAGGACTGTAATTTGTGGTCGTGCATTAGATGTTGTCATTCAAATATCGGCATCTTGCCTGCCATGGTGGACAGCTCCGTACATGCTACCTACCTGACCAACCCTTGACACTGGCGTGCCCTACTCACAGCTGTGGGAGATTATCCAGCTGCAGCATGCCCGTGTGGAGCAGACCTGTGGGATGTGTGCCTGACTATAACTTGCACAGAGATTAGTTGTTTGCTCCAGATGCAGTACGAATGTCAGTGAAATGCACTAGACGGGGCGGCCCTGCTGCTGAGACCTTCGGAGACTTTATGTATACTCATGCAGGAGCTTTTGATAGAGTAATGCCGAGGCCTCGCGAGGTGGGTTGGGGGATGGGCACTGCAGTGCACGTGCACTGAGTGTGGTCAGAGGGGTTATTAGCTGTCACTCAAGGTTTTACACGGAGAGTCAGCGAAGCAGCGGCCCAGCAGCGCGCTGCAGCGGGGGCAAAAGCAATTGCGTACGCTCATGGCAGCAGCAAAACGGCATGAAAGAAACACTCGTACGTCAGCTGGCACGGTGGGTGTACGTTGTGTACATGCTCATGGGCGAGTCCTGACCTAAAAGCTCCTAAAGCACCGTGCACGGTCGTGCTGACATGCAGTACTGATCAGTATTGAGGCCTCGCGATCGCGCGCGCGAGGCAACGATGATGTTGATCATCATCATGGCTCATCGGTTCGGAAGTGAACTCGTGGATTCGACTTCGCTTGCTAACGCGACGCATACAGCGCATCATCGCCGTGTCAACAAAATGGCTATTTATCGACCACATCTCGTGATCGTGCGGTTTTTATACAATGCTAGATGATATAACATCCACTTAGCCGTCGTCTGTATGTACTCCGCAAGTGCTTTCGAGACTCAATGATTCGGACTATTCACTGCTCGAGCGCGTTGGGAGCAAGACTCGTGCACGATCATGGTCCGCGCAATTTATGAGGCCGCTCTCGGAGATGTAAGGAGTGGTTAATCATCGTGTTGTGATCCGAAAGCATCGTCGAGGTGTCGAACCGGCCGCGTGGACAACCGCATGGCCCGCAGGTGAAGCATGTGTTACACGGAGATGAACGCAATAGCCCGGCAGCGAGGGCAACAGCAGGAAAAGTAGACGGCCAAAACCCCCCAATGCAGACAACAGCAACAAGCAACAACTGTCTCAGGTGAAAAGCCACAACGAACCGACACAGCCGACACAACCACACCCGACGCCATGGACGTTGACGTGCCCGGCGAGGCGGCCGTCGGCCACAGTGGCGCGCGGGAGCTCAGCACGGCAGCTGCCGCTGCCGCAGCCGTGGCCGTGAAGGTGGCCGCCCCGGCCGGTCAGTTCACGGTGCGGTGTGAGCACCTGCCGCAGGTGGGCCCGGTGGCCACTAGTCCGCCGCGGCGCCTGCCCGAGGGTCGCCGGGGCCGCGCGGCCGCGGCTTGCGCCCGGCCACTACCCCCCCGCTCGCAGCGCGACCCGGAACGGGGTGATCTGCTTGTGATGTTGCCCTGCGATACCATTGTGGCCGATGTGTGCGTGACCTGTCCGGTGGCCCCCTCCCGGGTCTTCGCTGCGGCAAACACGCCAGGCGCGGCCGCCCAGTTGATGGTCC
Source organism: Ulva mutabilis (assembly GCA_900538255.1). Classification (NCBI taxonomy): domain Eukaryota; kingdom Viridiplantae; phylum Chlorophyta; class Ulvophyceae; order Ulvales; family Ulvaceae; genus Ulva; species Ulva mutabilis. The sequence goes on along the minus strand of UNSF01000011.1, from coordinate 1,266,107 downwards.
ATGGACGACCGGAAGCGAGACAAGTACGGCCGCTCCGGCACTGGCGCGTGTCGCTTTGTGTCCCTGTCGCATGAGACGTTTGGCCGTGTGGGCACGGGTGCGTTCGCCTTCCTAAATAAGATCGCTGACTTCGCTGCGGCTTTGGGGGCCGTGTCCAGGCGAGCGTTCTTGCAGAATGCCATGTGCGAACTCTCCACCACTCTGTGCCGTGGTGTGACGCGCCAGGGCCTCGCTGCGGCTCCGCTGCGCATGCGGCTGGCGGTCCGGGCGGTGGTGCCTGGCCACGCTGTCCCGTCGGACGTGCTATAGGCGGCCGCTGGCCGCCTTAGTGGACCGGGTGCTGCGGTTGCAGCGGCGCAGGCCGGCCCCGCGTCTGGTCGTGCTGGCCCGCCCTGCCTTCCCGAGAGCCGCCGCGGGGGGAGCGATGCGGCACCGCCAGTGCCCTTCGCGCCCCGCCCTCAGGCCCTTGCTGGGCGGCCGGAGGGGGAGGGCTGGTACGCCTTGCACTGTGGGGGGCATGAGCCCCCGGGCTCTCATGTGCGGGGGGCCCATGATGGGATGCTCGAGTGGGGCCGGATGGAGTGGGGGTGCTGCTGTTGGGGGGTTGGTGGTGGCTGGTTTTGCTGGGGTGGGCGGAAGTGCGCAGTTTGGCAGGTGGTTGCTGTGTGCGGTTGTGGCGCTGGTGCCGTGGTGGTGGGGTGCGGGCGTGCGCATGCGTGTGGGTGCACGTGCGTGGGTGTGGTTGTGTCGGCTGTGTCGGTTCGTTGTGGCTTTTCACCTGAGACAGTGTTTCCTTTTTGCTGGTGTCTGCTTTCGGGGGGTTTTGGCCGTCTACTTGCTTGCTGTTGCCCTCGCTGCCGGGCTATTGCGTTCATCTCCGTGTAACACGCATGCGCACTCCCGCACCCAACCACCACGGCACCCGCGCCACAACCGCACACAGCACCCACCTGCCAAACTGCGCACTACCGCCCACCCAAGGTGAAGCATGTGTATCACGCGTGATCACAATACGACGCCTGATGCAACATGCATGCTTGCACATGTGTACGGACGAAGTCGCGGAGCTCCGGTATTCCGCCTAGATGCATTTCGCCATATCGACGGCATGCAAACATTTATGAGGCGTTTTCAACGGTATAGGTTTCCTGCCTACGCAGCTGCAACACAGAAATGTACCAAACCCTCCCCACGCCGTCACTCACACCGTGACTCGATCACCAGTATCGACAGGAGAACAGGCCTGATCGCAGCATGCTGGCGTCACTGCCATTGAAGCCCATCCTCGCCAGCCAAAACGTAGCCCTCATTTCATGCATTTCTTTGACTCAGGAACAGATACATCTGTTACATAGGCTAGTCCAGATCCTGTTCGACGATTATCATCTTCGTTTGTCGCGAGCGCCTGCTCATCTCCGACCGCCAAGAAGTGCTGCTGATTCTGGAGCTCCGCACGCCTGAATACTCGACTTCGCCTGGCAACTTATTCGATCTTCTGCTGAGGGTGGGCTTCCTTCAAAGGCAATGCACGACGCCGAGACCAGGCGTTGCTAGTGTTCCCCAGACCTTCTGGGGCTTCTCTTGCGGCGTTAAACCTTGCGCAGCTTTGATCAAGCCCTGTGGGTTTTGAGCTCGTATGGATATGTGCAGTTGTCTGTTTACTTCCATGGGTGCAGAGAGCTCTGGCAAGTGTGACATTCAGTTGCAGTCTCAGAAGGCGATGAGACGATGGTTCTGGTTACTCGCATTTCTTGCTGCTGCATGCCTAGCAGAGGTTGTGGCTTACATCTCGACAGAGTGGCAGACGGGAGGTGCTACTCGATACATGCCATCTTCTGCGAAGCCATCTTGGCGATCGCTCCACCGCATAGGGCATGAACTGCTAGCGAAACACAGCCAAAGGTATGAGTGTATGCGGCATTACTCACATTCTGGGCCGTCACTATCTGACGAGTTGTGAATGCCTTTGCCACTGTCGCGGTCGCTCACCCGCAGTGCTCCGCACGAGGGTGCAAGCCATATGGCCATATTTTCGTTTGTGCAGACGACCTTCCCAGACCGGGGCATCGGATCCGTATGCTAAGGACTGGCCCAACACGATCGCCATCTGTTCGGTAATGAAAGCCGAGCGAGCACAGGATGTGAAAGAGTTCATCGACTACCACAGGTAAGCGTTTGCGCACTTGAAAAGGATGACTTCGATACGGTTGAATCATGCCCAGGCTATATTTATAAGGAGCGTGTGTGCACAGCTGCTTTTGCAGTGTGCAGCTTGCCAACGGGGTACATGAGAGCTGCCCTACCTGTTTCCAGCCGCTCGGCATCAGAGGCACGAATCGTTCCCTGTCATCAACGTCGGTGTTAATTGTGTATTTGCTGTCTGATGTGCCCCGTATTCAGGTTGCATCGGGCCAGTGTCACCCATCCAAGGAGTGCGTAACATCTGCATTTCTCATGGATTCTTTGCAGGACACTTTAAACGCACTCCACCCCGCCATCACCGCATTCTGTGTCTATCACCGACCCACTCTGATCTGATTCTATTAGTCTGAACGACCCAAAGTCTCAGACCTGTGAACGAACTGCGCGAGCATTGCGTTGTCTGCCATGTACCTCGTCATTGGTGCACTGCAGGTGGGTAGGCGTGGATTCTTTCTACTTACGAGAGAACGGTGAGAACTGTAGTATTGCAGAGGACCTTAAGCCATACCAGGATGCTGGCGTTCTTGACCTTGACGTTCTGCCTGGGCCCAAGCACCCGACACAGACCAACTGGTATAATGCGTGTGCTATCAAAGCGTCTAAGAAGCACAGCTGGGTGGCATTCATCGACCTTGACGAGTTTATGATCATCCTCAAAAAGTGCGATCTTGCTTCGGCTTGACAATTGTGGTACACACACCTTGGCACTGACACTAATCTGCAAGCTACCTCTCACAGGTGCATGATGCTTCACCTCGCTTGTATCCGTGCCTGCCTCGCAGCCGTCGTCGTTTTCTGCCACACGCTAGCTGGTGCGAGCATCCCTCGCTTCTGGATCATACCACACAGCCACACACAAGTCGATAGACGGTGCGTGTGGATTCTGCTCCCACATACCCCTGTGTGGTAGCTTCACTGCAGGCACTCACAACACCTCAACCCTCTGCAAACCATTTTGCAGCCCAAACCGTCTCTGCTTACCCACTACTCATCCCACATGGTCCCTGCATCCCGCATCCCCATCCACGGATCCCTCAGCCCAGCCTGCCCATAGACTGCCATCTGAATTGCAGCATGTCTGAGCGCGCATCTGGCTGCACACTACAGCCACAGCAACATGCTGCTGCTTCCATTCTACCTGTTTCATGGCCCTGCTTTTCAATGGACGCTGGTCGCGCATACCCTCCGTCAGGAAATTTACTTCCCTCATCGCTTTGCCATGCCACTGCTACGATTTTCTGCTGGACTATCTGCTCCACACGCAGGGCTTCAGTGGCACTGCTATCTGTCTGGTAGCTGTAGCATCTGGTCCGTGAGAAACCCCCAGCCTCACCCTCCAAACACAATGCGCATGACATGACCTCCACCCAAACGAGATGAGTTAACGCTTTGCTCTTGCGCAGCCTATTCTGCCTGGCCAGAGGCAGCCCGCGTGCGGCAATGCGCTTGACCTTCCTCGCGCCTTGGTTTTGGGCAAGTCACGATGTCACCACATGGCGCACCTATAGACAAGAGTATGGTGTGTGGGCAGTGGCCTAGGGGTTCCAATGTATGGTTGACAAGCATTGTCTGCGATGTAGGCAGCAGGCGGTGGTGGAGCGCGGCGCGCTGAAGGAGATGCTGCGAGCAGGCTTCCGCTACACATCCGCCGTCTCCATGCAGTGGGTGCTCTTTGGCAGCGGTGGCCACAAGGACCCCCCAAAGGAGGGCCAGCTCGCCGGCTTCCAGCGCTGCACCGGAGTGCTCTCCAAGCAGATGAAGTGCCTTGGCAATGCCTTCTGGCTGTACAAGAACATGACCTTTCGGCCAACGCACGTCCACCAGTGTACCCTCCGGTGCGCCCCCATGCCAGCATGCACAGCCATCGTCCGCGGTCTTGCTGGCCGCATTGACACTGCCATGCACACAGTCAGGCAGTGTAGATTGTGTGATGGCTTGGTTTCCAGGACCGCTCGTAGAACGCATTGTGACAATGGTGTCTGCAGGCCTGTGTGTTATTGAGCCGTGTACATGAGAAGGGTTTACAGGCCCAACGTTGCCTACAACTGATCATTCCAGCAGTGTTCATCATGGTTGTTCAACGGGCTATGCATGGCATCGAAGTCTGCTACGAACATTTATAGACACTGTACTTACCATAGCCATTGGAGAGCAGACACACATACCGTAGACACAGCTGCACAGCAGGGCTGTTTACCCTGGTTTGTTTTGGCACATATGAAGCCGCATGTCTGCACAAATAATCACGCTCCGGCCTCATATCTGGTTTAACCTCATTCTCCTTCTGTGCAATGTCATCAAAACCCATGTGTCTTGACCTCCTGCAAAAGGTGGTTCTGGATGTTTGGCATCCTTTGGGGTTTTTGCCCAGGTAGGTGGTGCACAGTACCAATACTGGCCTCCTGTGGCCCGATTACTACGACATTCCAAGACAATTCTGAATATTTCAGGCACCAATATGCCGTTCCGTAGCAGCTACAAAAAAGGGCTGATTTAGGATTTGCACAACATTTGGCACTTCATACCGCACCCTGTTGTGCTTCCCCTCCTCGCTGTCCACCTGCCCACCCGTCGGGGCTCCCTCACCGGGGGGTGCTACACCATGGGCCATGTCACTGTCCGGCTACCTACTCCACTTGCTGGTACTGTCTCATGCCTGGCCCTGCACCACACGCATGCAGCCACACCATGTCTGCAACAGCTTGATGTTGACCCTGCAATCGGCACGCTATTGCTCGCGATCACCGAACATGGTTGGCCGTCATCCGCCGGATGCATGCAGGTACGGCGCAGCCGCCGTGCTCGGAAACACGGACCCACTTGGCATGTGGCGCGTCAACCTGCAGGGCTTTGGCATCAAAGGTGGCGAGCGCTTTGCTGCCAGCTACCCTGCGCACCTGTCTCCACATGAGCACGCCCGCGCCACCAATCTGACTGACGATTACCAACTCCTCCTCTTCCATTATGTCACCCGCGCGCAAAACAACTTCATTGAACGCAAGATCAACCTGCGTTCTGGAGTTTACGCAACAACCTTCCGGGAGATACAGGGAAATGCAACAGCAGACACAGACACAGACGAGCTGTACAAGCGTTTTGAGCACGAGTACGGGTTTGATGGGGAGCACGCAATCTGCCAGCAGGGCAGCCGGCTGACGGCGGAGATGGACGCTGCACGCGCTGCAGGCCGCTGGAGCCCGATTCCAGAGGAGCTGGGTTTGCTAGCGCATCAGGGACAGGAAGAAGAGGGCCTAGACGCAGAGGTGGAAGCATTCACGGATTTGGGGCCGGATGGGGGCCCGGTCGCTGTGATCCCGGCGGCGCTAGCCGCGGCCCGGCGGCTGGCGCAGTTTGTGGCGGGCTGGGAGGATGCGTGAGAAGGGGGGGTTGGGGCAGGAGGGCAGTGCAGGGCAAGAGTCTGGGGCTGTCATGTCGTTACCTGATGCAGGACAACCCGACAGCGGTGGCTGCTCCTGGGTGTTGTACGCCTGCTGTGTGGGCCGTTGTATCACGGCACATCATCGCTGCGAGATGTGGGGGTGGGTTGGGGCGGTGCACTGCGGGGCGGCTCTATTGCGCTTCAGTGCGGCGAGACCGGTGAGTCACGAGTGCAGCGCAACAGGGTGACTGACTGGGGTGCCGTGCTGACTGGATCGGTGGCTCAACAGTGGTGCTGTCCACCCATTGTGCGTGCGCAGCAGACGCGCGCATGGGTGCCTGTTTCAGTTTGCCGGTTTGCAGTTCCATGGGCGCTTGAATAAGTTTTCCAGTTTGCGTTTCCGTGGGCGGAGTGCACGCAAGGTTTAGGCCGGCGTAGTGTGGCCACAGGGTATGCATATGTCTGGTGATGATCGAACTTCGAAATAAGCTGGCACGAGCCGTTGGCGAACTGACCAGATGATGTGATTTCGAGTCTAGGCAGCTGTGTAGGTGACACCAGTGGGCGATGCCATTGGTCCTGACTATCGGGTATGATGATGAGCTGTCGATGACAAAGCATCACGATGTGCTTGTAATTGCATTCGTCTGTCGTACAATTCAGCTTTTGTTTGGAGGGAAAAGAAGAGGGGGGTAACCTGTCGGGAAATTATGATGTGGCTAACAGCGGTTGTGCGTACAGCCACAGAGGAGCATAGCTTGTCTTGATTAATGCGGTTGCTGGTATGGGTCCTTGGTGACACAGGTGCACATACGATTGATCTATAAATTGGCGCTTTAGATGTGCACGGCGTTGCTGCATGTCATCTTGGTCTGAGTGCTGACTTGAAGGCACAACTGAGCAATGCGCACTGCAAATTCTTCGTTTGCACTTCACACATCAGCCCAACCGTTATGGGCTGACCATGCCTCTGTGATTCTCGCCTCATGTCACACAGATTCTGCGTCACTGAGTCAAACGCCCAGTCCATCTGATGGCTGTGTACTGGCTGATTGTTGTGTGGTGTCTGTCATACACATTGTGGACTATGTAGTCTACGTCCAATCCTGATCTTCCTAAATGACAATGTCGAGAATATCTGCTCAAGCCGCCTTGTATGTCTGCTAAACTCATGAAGAATACATATGGCCAGGCTGGTGCAGTCCTAGCTGGTGCTGGCATCTCAGCCAGGCAAATGATTGGGCGGGTAGTGAGGCGGAAGATGGTTGGCAGATGACTCATCTGAGATCATGCACGGGCCCGGAACAGTGTGGAGGGTGACTGTACAGCAAGGTGTTTGCAATTTGCTGGTGGAGGAGGGTGGCTACATCGACAGGTTCGGCCACACGCTGATGCATCGCCATGATCCACCACGCTGATGCCTCATGAGACTTTGCTGGTCAAGAGGCTGTTGAGATTGCAGTACTATACCACTAGACTGCAATCACTTAGCACGTCGCGATGTGCTAAGTGATTGCAGCCTAGTGGTATAGTACTGCAATCTCAACAGAGGCATCGAGACAAAGTACAGCTCTAAATATGCCCCTTAACAACAATCGCTGTTCTGTAGCCCAGGTTACTGTACCAGCGAGCCAGGTAATGGGCTTACACAAACAGCGTCCAGCTAGCTCTAGACCACCAGGAGTCCACCAGGCAAGGTCGTCGTATATGGAGTCCGCATAGCGCAGACGCTCGCGTGCCCTGCAGTCTGGCTGCAGACCCATACGACAACTAGAAGTTTGAAACATTGCCGGAGAACTCAACACTGGGCGTCAAGGTGGGAGTCGAAGGATCCAATTGTGCAACGCGCTCTAGAGCGCACGAGCGCACTCTGAAGCACAATCGCCACGAGGGACACAGTGCCATGTGCTGCCAAGTATACCACGTTCGCGTACGCGTACCACGTTCATCATGCGTGCGGACATTGCGACCTCCCTCGAGCCCCACATCAACCGCCTCCCACAGTGCGCCGACGCGACGGGCGCTCAGCCTCCAACTCAGCAATCGGCCCCCTCCTCTGCACTGGCTGGTTGCACCACGGCTGGCATGCCCACATGAGCCTTTTGGCCTTGTTCGCAAGGGCGCATTTGCACTCCTGAATGAATTGCTGATTTTGCCGCCGCCTCCAGCGCCATGTCCAGGCGCGTGCTCTTGCAGAATGTGCGACCATTCCACCACCCTCTGCCGGGGTGTCACAAGACAGGTCCTCGCAGCGGCTCCGCTGCGTAGCCGGCTTGCAGGGCGGGCGGCGCTGCCTAGACACACAATCCCGCCGGACGGTCTGTAGGCGGCCGTTGGCCGCTGCGCCCTGCTGTGGTCTGCGGATGCAGCGACGGTGGCCGGGGTCGCATCTGCTTGTGCTCACACGCATCCACTTCCCGACGCTAAGCCGTGGACTACCGTGGTCTGGGCACCTGGCGTGTCCTCATTCTCCTGTGTCTGCTGGGCCGCCTTCCAAGGGCTGGTGCGCCCCCGGGCTCGCATGCGAGTTCTCAGGCGCGGCTGTGTGCAGTGGGGCCGGCACCAATGTCCGTGCGTAGGGCTGGGTTCGGATAGGCTGCGTGTGGCCGTGGCTGCGTGCTAGTGGGCGGTGGTGCACGATGTGGCTGGGTGGAGTGCATGGCATTGGCGTGTGTGTCGTGGTGGTGGTGTGCGCTAGTGTGCGGTTGTGCACAATTGTGGCAGTGCATCGTAGTTGATGGATCCTTGCATGTTGCTGCTTGGTGCTGGCCGCTTGCTGGGATTCGGTTGCTTGCTTGCTTGTGTTTGCCCTTGCTGTTGGGCTCTTGCGTCGATCTGCGTTTACCACGTTCGCGTTCGGCCGGACGAATTCGGCAGGACCCCACGAACGAACCTTTGGGTTGACACACATTGTGCCGTCTCCCGCGGAGCCCCGGGGTCCCGTATGCCAGACACGTGCTCCTCAGACGCGTTGCTGTTGTTGTTGCTGTGCAATGCAGTGCGCACGGCATTTCGTGGACAATATTGCCCAGATGGCAACCTGCAGATGAGGCGGACGCGTGTCGTCTGCGAGCATTGTAGCGGGCTGTAGACAGCGTTGCGCGCTTCCAGGGGCCATGGAGCCCACAATAGTTATAGATAATGGATCATGTAATTGCCGTGTAGGAGTGGGCGGCGAGTCCGCTCCACGTGCGGTCTTTCAAAATGCCGTTGCGAAGATCAAAGGCGACAACAGAGTCCTGTATGGCCATGACATCGACTCGTCAACAGTGATAAATAGGATGAATATGCGCAGACCGTTTGATAAGGGCTATATTGTCAATTGGAATCTTGAATCAGGCATCTGGTCTCGGATGCTGGAGAGCTTTGTACATGACGTGCGCCGACCACGAGAATGTCAAGTCAGAAAAACAACACCAAGACGTTATAACAGAGATATGAAATCAGGATATGCATGCTCGTCGCTCAGGCCTGATCGCGTTGTTCCTGCTGTAGGTGCAGCCCAGCGATGCAAGGCTCCTCATGACGGAACCGATGTTCAACCTGGCATCTATCCAGCAGGTCACGCAAGAGGTTGTGTTTGAGCATTTTGGTTTCCAAGGGATGCATGCTGTCACCGCCCCAGAGCTCGTGATGCATGACCATGCCATGTCCAACCCAGATGATCCAGTTGCCCAGAGCCTTTCAGGAGTTGTTGTCGACGCAGGCTACTCCTTCACACATGCCGTTCCAATATTTGACGGGCGAGTCAATAAGCAAGGAGTTCGCCGGATACGTGTAGGCGGCAAGTTGCTCACCAACCTTATGAAAGAGTGGGTGTGCTCCTCCTGTTGCTGACATCCTGACACGAATGGGTAAGGCCGCACTGTCACGCCTTGATCACTACAGATTCGCAAGCATTAGGACAGAGGGTCTTCGTCACGCCAGCGCACCTCAGCAGTGAGCTCCCCATCGATCACTGCTCCCTGTCCACTGGTGGACAAAGTCTAGTGTAGCATGTAGGCCGCCACATTCTGCTCCGTGTGTATTACTTGTGTTAATAGTAGTGATGTCCTCGGTGTATATAAGATCAGGGGCGCATGAATCATTGATTGACTCATGCAAGGGCCCCTGCCTTGCCTGTTTGCGTCCATCAAACACTCCACCTGGTTTTCAACAAGACAGCTGTGACCAAGCTGCTTTTGCCTGCACGAAGCCAGTGAGAGCTACCAGCACTGATGGCATTGAAAAACATGTCAAGACTCACATTCAGTTCTCAGAACCATCATAGTTCTTGCATAGGTCATGTTTGACGGCACATGCCTTACCACAGTGCCTGCCTTCCTGGATTTGACCTCTCCATTTCTGCAGCATCCTGCCATGCCTGATGCTGACTCATGCCGCCCTGCACATCGTGTTGACCTGCCGACCAAGAATATGCGTAGCAGCAGAGGCCTTGTATGTACAGCTCACACGCACATCCCATGTCATTCCCAATTCTTCACCTGATGCCATTGGTGACTGCACTGAGGCGCCATTATGACATGCCAGCACCGTGATGCGCATGCAACCAATTGATGACGGCCGTGTCATCCACACTGCATGCAGCCCGCCAGCGTTGCACGAAGTAGCGAGGAACTCCTGGATTCACCATGCATTCTGAGTAAAACGCACATTCCTCAGCGAATCTCACCTTTCAAAATCCACGGTCGCTGCCTTATTCATCACCTCGCACCTGCTTGACAGAGAGAACTGTCAATTCAATGAGCACAGCTGCACAATCCGACAAGGCTGATGGCCAAGCCCATGATGCGACTCTGCGTGCACCAGAGCCAGTGCAGGGCTGGGGTCTGTCTTTCTCCATGTTCTGTGCGAACTGTGATGAACACCCCATCCAACTGCGCCCTGCTGTGTGAAGGTGAGCTACCGCAGCATGAACCTCAAGGAGGAACCCTACCTCGTCGAGGTCGTCAAGGACGCGCTGTGCTACGTGGCGGAGGACGCGCGGGCAGAGTCAAAGCGAGCGTTCCCGAAAGCGCGCTCTCAGGTGGCCATGGAGTATGTCCTCCCTGACGGCGTGTCTTCCGCCCGCGGCTACCCCCGCGACCCCCGTGACCCCGCGTGCGCTCTCCCCCTTGCACTCACAATCCCAATTGATACATGAGCGTGCACGCCCCTGGTGAAGGACGAGCTGCCTCGCTTTGCTGGCATGTTGGTGTTCGATGCTCTTTCGCAGCGCGTGGGGTGGGCCGATCTGCTGCTGTCCCACTGCGTGCCACAGTGTACTACTGCAAATGTATGGATTCGTGATACTGTCGAACATTTTCTGATGACCGAACTTGTGGGTCCGCCTTTTTTGTGTCTACAGGGTCGGCTTTCAGACATCATCTGTCTCTTGGACACCACCATATCAGCGAGTATCCATGTATGCACATTTGTATCTGTGACGGCCGCTGTCCCAGGTGCGTCATACATATCAAGGTTTGATATGTACACTTACATCGAGGGGATCCGAGCCAGTGCACCAGGCGCGTGTATCGGTTTGATGTGTATACTCAAGCTCCCAGGCCACTCAGTCAGTTAGGTGACACATCACACACTGACAACTTCCAGGCGTTCCATGTGTGCATGTCGCTGATACACTTGCGACCACGTTGCACAACCTACTTTCATGCTGAGGGCTCACTTATGACCAAGTGCACTGAGGTTGCCGTGTAGCTCCACGATCCAGAGCGTGGATAGGATACCACAACCAAGTAGTGAACGCATGCATGCCCAGCCCTGGGACGGTGCGCATGGCAAGCGGGCATCGATGACGCCTCACGTGCCTGCAGCGTGATTGAAGCCAAGCAACAGGCTGCGGCAGCGGCAGCTGCGGCTGGCAGGGCCCCCCCGCCCGCCGTACTGCAGGTCAACAACGAGCGGTTCATGGTTCCTGAGGCGCTCTTCCGTCCGCAGGACGTCGGCGTGCCACAGGCCGGCGTCGCCGCCGCCACCGCCGAGGCGCTGCGCGGCATACACGGAGCGCTCCGCCCGCTGCTTGCGCGCAGCGTGCTGCTCGCTGGCGGCACCGCGGCATGCCCCGGCTTCGCAGCGCGCTTTGAGACCGATTTGCGGCCACAGGTCGACGATTTATACAACCTGCGCGTTACGCTGCCGACAGACCCTGCAGGTGCAGCATGGCGTGGCGGCAGTGCGGCCGCGGCTGCGGGATGGTACAGCAGTGTGCTGGTCACCAAGGCAGAGTATGATGAGTATGGTGGGGGGAAGGTGCGGCGTGCTGCGCCGGTTGGGTAGTAGCCATAGGACACCTGCCGGGCTGCATACGGGATTCTGGGCTTGGTGCAACAAGGTGCTCTTGGCAGCATTGGCGGCCGTGGACAATGGCATACATGTGTCCGCGGCAGCTTGCACATGATTGGGAGCTGGGAAGGTGGCCAGAGCAGCTCGGCAGGCTAGCCCTGCTGTGCTCAGAGCTGGGAAATGTGATGCCGTCTTTGATCAAGTTGTCTTCAACGTCTCATCATGTGCTCTGTGATTCGTAAGCACAGCAATAGCCTCCCCTGTGGCTGTATGTCTCAGAGGTCAGAGGTAAGGCGGCATGCTACGCAAGGCGATGAGTCTACTATTAGGAGAAATTATACGCAGCGCAGGTTGTCATGCTGCTTCGCTGTGCTGCACTGAGATGGTATATGGTGTGAAGGACAATGGATCTGATGTTGCTGATCCACCAAATTCGGGCGGGGTGCTGCGGCCGAGTCTATGGTTGAGTGCTACTTTTCCTTGGCGTCGTGGGTGCATGAATGAGTTGAATGGCCAAACTGTGGGGCGCTGCGATATGCGCTCACACCAGAGGTAGCGGACCAGTGTTGTGTGTTAACGCGATGGTTCGGGTGAAAGTTGTGTCACTCGCGTGAAGCTAGCAGACAAACATATCCAGCCCAGTGCTTACATACAGTACTATTGAATCGTGCCACATGCCATTACAGAGACAGCACAACAAATCATTACATGACTGTCTTAATGCGGAGTCAAAGTGCTGTAGTACATTGTTGATGTTGATTTTACACGCTGAAGGACATGCTTACCTTGGCTCGGACCTGTGTATGAGTCTCGACACTTGGGTGCGGATATGTCCTGATCTGCAGTTGCGCTTCCTGAAGCTGATTTGACCATAACATGAACCCGCAGTCTTCATTGGCTCTGCACCCATCAGCACCGCAGCTGTGGGGATGTTCGTGGGACTAACACTACAAGCTGTAATATGAAATGCCGCAATTCAGACGGAAACCGCTGTTCACTAACCACTGGCCCTCAGTACGATCGCAAGCTAAGTTCCAACCATCAGTCTATGGGCGTACATTGGCCAAACACGTGCCAGCATTGGGCATGGAACTCCAGCGAAGCGTGACAAGGGCTCAGACAGTCAGCAACATGTGGGTCGCTTGAGCTGTTGCCTCTTGCCAGGGGACGTTTCCCTGCGACGATGTCTCACTGTTTGCCGGAAAGTGAAAGTACTGTCTGCCCCTTAGGTTCACCAACGTGACGTCAGCATTGGCCCCACCTGTTTGCGCCGCCACTGCACCTGGGTACAAGGCCCCCAAAGCTGCCCCCAGCTGCATGCGAGAAGCAATGTCATCGGCACGTAGCCAAACGCAAAAATCGCTGCCCGCTTCTTGACAGAGTAAGCTACCTACTTCGGAATCTGCAAGCATAAGCTGATCAGCATGGTTCAAGGCAGATGGTAGAAGTGGGCCTGACTGTCTAAGGAGCATACGGGCTGGGCACAAATTCATGAACTCATACGCAGAATTCTTCGATTCTGTGTTAGAGCCGGCCACAGCTGGAGGCCCTGCTGGTCTGTCTGCCTCAACCTGCAATCCATTATCTTTTGATCGTTTGGCTACGGTGTACTTGCGTTGATCACATGCATGCTAGTTGAGATGTAGGCAGAGATCAGTTCAGCGTGCAGGGTGATACCTTGATCTGAACTTCAGTGGATTCTTTCGCCTTTGTGCTGCAATCTTGCAGCTGACCATCAGCTGCTGGCAGCTGCTGATTCATGCATGTCTCCGGCTTGGGGTGCTCTGAATGAGGCAGACTCTGGATGCGCAGTCCAGGTGGAGACCTGTGCTCCGTATCTGCGGTATCCTGCTTATGCCCGGCAGGGCCATTCGGCACAGCCGTCTCTACACTGTAAGCTTTAGCCAACTTACCAACCTTTGGTCGGGGCATTGCAGCTCTAGTTTCTGCTGGGCCTGACTCAGCTGTGTGCTTGACTTCGGGAGGGGGAACTGCAGCTTGTTGTGCAGGAGCCTCTGCAGGCTGAGCGATCCCGACGCCCACCTTCCTTACAGGCATTGCTCCTGTAGCCAGTGGCTTGGCTGATTTCTGTACAGGCACAACTGGCCCACTTGCAGGTGTAATGACCCTTGATGTAGGGCCAGCCACGTCGGGGACCGGTGCTATTGCTTTCAACGGCGCGCTCGTGGCTACGGGAGCGCTTGGTGATGTCTGTGGTGTAGACGCTGCAGCCTCTTGTGGAGCTGCCTTCTCCTCACCCACTGAGGGCGTCACTGGTGTGCCCTGATCTGCCATGGCTTTGACGGACGGCTGCCGCTGCTCTGGTCGGACTCTAGGTTTGTCGTCTTGCACACTCGCCTTGGTCCAGGCATCTAACATAGGCTTGTGGTCCTGCAACCATGTGGATTGACAAATTCCTCTTCTACACACTTCTATTGGAGGAAGACAATGCCATGCATTTCTGTACATCAGATCTTGTCAAGTTGCATGCTGACGGAGCGCCGCACATTAGGTCTGCTGTGGTGTTTCAGGGGTGCGGGCCTCTGCCCCTGGTCTATGGCAGGCTTTGGACCGCAGCGAGGAGCACCATTGGCAGCAGCAGGGGCAGCCTTGTTGGTGATACCCTTGGATTGAATCACCTTCGAGGTGTGACCAGACATGGGATGGGGCTTCTCCAGCTTGATTGAAGGAGTGGGAGCATGAACAGGCCTCTCTTTTGGGGCCCGAGGAATCGGAGGTGCCTCGTCATCGCTTGTGTCATCTTGGCTAATGCTCTGTCGTGCTGGCGCAGCTGCCTGCGGCACTCGCGGTGCTTGCTTCATCTGTCCAGTAACTGCTGAAGGCCTTGTACCTGAGGGCGCGTGCAACCGATTGTATTGTACGGGTTTGATATGTGTGCCCCCTGCTGCAGAAGGCAGCTGTGCACCCGCACGCTGTGCACCAACCTGAACCGCGGGGCGATATGAGTGGTTATCTTTCGAGTGCCTTGGTGGAGCTGGAATGCTTGATTTTGGTCGCTTGTGCCGTGGGCTTTTCGGAGGGGTCGTGCGCTTTGGGATTGCTGGAGCACTGTGCTTACTTTGCAGTGCCACGTTGCTAGGCTTCGATGCAGCAGAAGCCATGCTGAGCTTTTCTGTCTTGTGCTGTGGAATTCCTGGAACCACCCGCCTTGGGACAGCCGCTGTACCTGCTGGACACCCGGTACGTTGAACTCCGACACAGTAGCCAGATGAATATGACTGCATCTGGGTCTCCAGGTGCGGACTGCACACCTGCATCGGGCCTGGTGCCGGGGCTTCCTGAAGGGGGTGCTGTTTGGCTGCGCTGCAACTGGCCAATGGCGTTGTGTGAGCTTTCAGCTTGGCCATCGTCCTGTGGCTCGCTTGCCCGTCGCTGGCCCGACTTGGATGGAGGCCTGTGAATCAAGCGATCAGAGAAATCATCACTGTCGTCGTTCGTTGTTGAGTCGATGCCTGAAGATCCAGCCGAGCGGGCGCCTGGCAAGCATCTGGACGAGTGATCGCGTGCCGTTTGCTGTTAGAAACCAGTACAGTGTACATAAGAGGCAAGCGCTGGGCACACGTTTTTGTGGCGGGTTGGAACGATTTGAGGGGGCTGGCTGCCTGCGTTGACGTCTCCTTGGGCCAACATTGAGCTCCCGATGCAGCTCACGAGCAAACGCCTCGTCATCTGGTGAGTTTCCCATGCTCACCCACGAACGTCGCTGAGGCTTTCAACTAATACCTCATGCTAGACATAGCAACAATCACGAAAATACGGGAACGTGATGCGCACGACTCATGTATGGGCAGGATGGCCGCGCACTCGAAACCAGGACCAGTGCGATCTTGTATTCGGGCTTGAGCGCATTGCAACGCACACTAGGCTCATTTGCACGCAGTTATTCTTGTAAAACTGCATGTGCTTGTTCGACGGACTGTTCAGTGCAATGAACTGGTTGGAGTGGATGCATCCGGGTGGCGAGAGGGTGGTGACAGGTGACTCGCGATAATCGTGGGTAACAGCTACGTGTGACCGTATCGTTTCAGCGTGTCAATGATCGATTTTGATCCGAGCATATGAGAGATTTGATTGCGATGTAAATCGCGACAACATTGACGCAAGTGGGCTGGCTCATCACTGCGACAACATTGACGCAAGTGGGCTGGCTCATCACTGGAGTTGGCATAGTTTTTCACCAACAACGGCCAGGCGGACATCAAGGTAGTCACGGGATTCATATAACTGCGTGAGTGTACCCGTAACTTTCTGCTTGGAGCAGTCTACTGCGCCTCTGAGCGAACATATTCTATCTTGCCATAGCAGTACTGGGCAACCAGAGGAGTCTTCTTTGAGGCAGCCAGCCGCTCCGGATTCTTCATTGCCCTGCGACATATGCCCAGCCATCTCAGACAGTGATGTAAACAGTCATACCAACGGCGATCCACGCATGCGTGTGCACCTGCATTTGAAAGGGGTGTACACACCGCGGGTTCTTGGCCATTGGTGGCTGTGCGGGATTTGCAGCCTTCCACTGCAAGCGAGCTTCTGATACGTCATTGTAAGGTAGGCTGTACAAGTCGACACCGTACTCTGCAGCAACAGCATCCAGCCCATTCTTCTTGATTGTGCGGAGAGCTTTCACTGACAGCTTGATGGTCACCCAACGCTGCTCTGTCTCCCAAAAGAGGCGTTTCGTCTGCAAACATAGTTGGCTTGAGATACATGAGGAACACACCATGAAATCACCCCTGCGACATGCCGCTGCGCCAACACAACTGCAAGTGAATCATGGTAACGCAGCACACGAGACAAGATACAAGTCGATAATTTACCTGCAGGTTAACTTGTTGGAATGTGCGGCTCTTCTTGTTGGAAAAGCAGACTTTGTTGGCTTTGTTGCGCTTGGCCCCTGTCACCGCGCACACGCGCTTCGCCTCAACTTGTACCGTGTTAAGCCGGGTCGCACATCCAGCCATTACAGGTCTAGCAGCTACTGGCCTAGTGGCTGGCTGGGCGCCCATAAAGGACGAACACCGAACGGAGAGGGAGCTTGGGAGGGGCATGACTGCGTTCTCGCGGCACTGACCGCGGCAACAGAACTGTGGATCAGGTTTCAAGCGCTTTTGGCAATGGTTTGATAATCCTTTGCACCTGTAAGTTCTGAGTTCGGCGTACATTTCCTGCTCGCTTCAGTGGTCGGTTCACGTGACGTGCCGCCACCGCGTTGCAACGGGGCAATAGTGGCCACGAGCGCCTGCCGTATGGCTGGAGTGCACCCAGCGCGCAGCACCTTACTGTCAAACTCCTGCAGATTTCACGTATAGACGTCAAGGCATGTGCGCAATGCGTACCAAGAAATCTGCGAGGGCTGTGTGTACCTCCGTAGCCATTCACAGCATTCGGATGCCACATAGAACACTTGTAAGGGGAGAGCCCAACCGACGCTTCAAAAGATCGCCGTACTCCCGGACATGCTCTTGTTAGCCAAGGTATCTAGAACTCAGTCAAAGTGCCTCCATTCAGATCGATATGTGCACCTGCCACTCGGTGCCTGAATACAGTGTTCACGATGTGACTGGCACTGTAAGGTGACTGTAGCGGCAGTATTGCAGTGTGCTACCATGTGCGGAGGCGAATCATGCCAGGTGCAGCGGCATGATGCGTCTGGGGCGAGGCAGAACCGTGACTCCCACATCACATTCCGCGTGCTGAGCTTTGAGAGGCCTGATGGAACGCATGCAACCTGCATTCGGCATTGACCACACCTTGTGGCACGCTAAACATCTGTGACGATGCCATGCCCACATGGTGGTTACAGATCACTCCAACACAACATTTCTCATGTCAAAAGCTGTTTTGATCGCAAAATCCGGTCACAAGAAGTCAGCATCCTCTTCGTTCATTTGTAAAGCATCTATTCTATCGGCATGCCCCATGGCCTGCAACGTAGAACGGGTTGTGGCGACGAACTCGCGTGTGAACGATCGAATGGCTACATCGTCCAACCTGTCCGGATCCACAAGCAGCTCGCTTGCCTGGTCCAACGCCCAGCCATGCAAAGACATGACCACCTGCACATCGCAAGCACGTCAGACGGCCAGACATCCTGAGGGCTGTGCATGTGAGCGCACATTCATGCCACACAAGTTGCATCGGCTTGCTGATGGACGAGAGGCGTCCACACAGCACAAATCATGAGCACATGCATGCAGCAGCGCCAAATCACGGTTTCAGGGGATTGGGAAAAACGACATGTCCAGACAGGTCAGCCACTGCCTATTCCAGGCGTACAGCTATCCTGCCGACTTGTGCAGGGGGTGCCCTACAGAATGCTGTCCAGGCACAACTCAGCACAGCAACATGAAAACATGATGCAGTCACCGAACCGCAATGGTCACACGCCATGGGAGGACTGTCGCTGGACGCTGACGACTGAATAACAACAAACAGTGTAACACCACCAAACACAAGGCGGCTGTAGATGTCTTGCTCCATGTGTGGCAGGTACCTGGGGGCGTGCACACCTCGGGCATGTCCAGGGAGCGTGCGCAGTGCAGGGCGGTCTCAAAGTCGCCGCTGGAGATGACGAGGCCGATCAGCCGCGCACAGCGCAGGCACTCCACGGCCACCTCCAGCCCCGCCGACTCATTCGTCTGGCCGGACAAGTCCAACACGTCCACAGTAGTGTCGACATCAATATCCTGTATCGCATGCGCCATGTCAAAGGCGCCCCGCCACGCCATTGATGCCTGCTTCATCGCAGATAGTCGCGGCTGGCGAAAGCATTCCACATGCTCACTCGTGGACAAACAACAGCACCCATTCAACACATAGAGTGCAAAAAGGACAGCTCCGGCACAGACATTAGGCCAGGATGTGCTGTCTTTGACTGGCAGCCTAGCTTCTGGAGGAAACCAACATGCCAAGCGCTGTCGAGCCAATGCCTCGCACACAGGAGCACCGGCGGCCACCACACGCAGTACAGTACAGTACAGCACCTCGTCACCGAGTAGCTCCGCGGCGTCCTCGTCCAGCGCGTCCACACTGCCATCAGAGGCGCCCTTCTCCTCCCCGGCCTCATCGTCGAGCACTGCGGCCGTCTCCACGTCGTCATCATGGTCATCATCCAGCCCCGGCACGCCGTCATCATCACCGTCCTCCATCAGCCCGACAGCGGAATCCCCGAGCTCAGGCTGCGCCGCTGGCGCGCCCACGCCATCTGACAGGCTCGTCTCGTCCTCGTCCCCACTGTCCATCATGTCTCCTTCGAACTGCCCCAGAAGGCCACCTTCTGCCGCAGCGTCCTCGTCATCCCAGCCCGCGCCGCGCTCCAGCGTCACCTGCGCGTCATCCACGACGCCACGCAGCGCATCCTGCCGCCGACTTGCGAGGGACCCCGCGCCGCTAGACGGCTGCTCATACTTCCGCAGCTTGCGCACCGCAGCACGGTCTTCCTCGTCCATTTCGCCGTATGTAATTGTTGTCTCAAGCACTCTGTCCCAGTTGTCATACTGGACAATCTGGAACTCTGTACGGTACTCGATGCCGAAATCGTCCTGCAATTCCTCATCTTTGGGTTCCTCAATAACTGCTGTGTCGTCATCTGACGTGGCGCTCGCGGCAGGCTGAGCCGCTGATGGCGGAACCTCCTGCACAAGCACTGGTGGATGTCAGCAGGGCATGCCATAGACTCGGCATATACACCATGAGATGTGTGGCGCGCTGCTCATGGAGGACTGTGCGGGATCAGATTCCAGCTCCTGGAATTTTCTGCATGTTGTTTGCTCGGCAGTATTGCGTATAGTAAATCATCCCGTCCCGCACATCTTGCACTCTGGCTTGTCCAACACAAACAATGCTTGCAAAACGTCTGCCGCCCCACATCAGAGGGCGGAAGCGTTATGCCTGGTATACAAAATCATGTTTCAGCTGGAGGTGACACAGCTTTGCAATCATTCTTGGGAAGATACGCACTAACTGCTGCTTCATGCCCTTCTGGACCTCCAGCATCGCTTCAGACATACTCATGCCGGATGCGATCAAGGCCCGAACATGGCTCATCATCAACCCTCCCTCATCCTCGTTTTGCTTGAACCATGCATCAATGCGAGCCTCGAGCATTGTCCGCTGGAGTTGCAGAGTAGACTTCAACTCAGCCACCTTTCCAGATGTGTCCGAGCCGCGAGCCTTCACAACCAGCTCTGCTCAGCTGTTGCGGAAGCACCGAGTGATCCGTGCCAGAATCAGAGGTGTGCACCCAAAACAACTGAAACCACGCAGATTCAGATTGACCGGGAGCAGGAGTGCCACACCTCAAGCTCAGCAACGACATGATGTCTTCGCATTTTGGACACGGCCATTGGGCGACCAGTCTCATCAACAACACAGTTGGCGATTCCTATGTATACCGTTGCATCCTCCTTCTTTCCAACAATTGTGACCTCTTTGAGCGTCCCATCATAGTTTGCCACACTGGACGTGCTCAACAGCTCAGAAGCCAGACCTGCATTTCACCTCTACCACATGCTGACTCATGCCTCAATGAAGAGCCAGCATTCTGAAGGAGAGGAAGCTTTGCAGCACATATGTTGCAGGGGTCAAAGCCCTGGCCTCCACGACAGCGGAGGCACGGAAGATAAACCTGCACCGCGCTCTAGGACGATGCCACATCAAGGCACGCAAGCTCTGCTGGCACAACAAGCCCCAGCAGACTGCGGTCGTCCAGACCTGTCGCACCAGTGACTGACATCAGCGTGGTTGGTCAAACCTGTGGCTGCCATCGCAAGGCATACTACAAGCAAGCTACGAAGGCAATCAGCGCTGCGCCACACCTCCCTCAAGCATGGACGTAGATGCGTCACCCATCGAACCCACTCTGGCGGGCAGCCACGATGTCAGCGCAGACACACTGCGGCCCGCGGCGTCAGTCATCGCTGGCAGCGCGGCGCCAGACAAACGTTTCCCACGACGGTCAAGCTCGCGCAGCAGCACCGCCAGATCCAGCGGGCGCTCGGCCCTGCCACAGCCGGTCAATAGAGCCAGGATGCCGTCATCTGGCACATATTCCGACCAGTCATCTCCAGCTGCGTTCCTCAGGGTTGCCACTTGCTCCAATGCCTGCACAACGTTGTGCACACTCCCACAAATCTGACAGGACTGGTGAGACAAGACACACAGCGCAAACGGGCCACATGCTCAGAATGGGCACCAAAAAATGCATGCTGTTACGCAAGGATGCAAATCTCAGGGGTGCTCAGCTGCCGTTGCACATGATGAGACAACATCCGATGTCTGATGGAATTGATACCAGCACAGCAGCACCGTTTCAGTCACAACTCACGCTGATGGCGATAGACTGCACCACTTCACTGCATGCAGGGAAGGCAGCACACCAGGTCCAGCTCACCGTCTTGCAGGTATCGCCTGAGCCCAAGCGAAAGGATGCGAGGGCCCGGCGTCACCTCCAGCTCCTGCATCAGGTTGGCCACCTGCGCATTTTCTGTCGCAGACTCAACCGGCACTGCGCAAGCAGGGTCCATCAGCCCCCTGAAGATTGCGCAGAAAGTATCGGCAGTGGGTGTCGCAACATCCTGTTGTTGACCCTCCACTTCGAGCGCACCCTCGTAAGCTGAGGTTTTGGAAAAGCCTTGCCGAATAAAGGACACAACTGCATCTAGGCCTGCAGTGACATGACATGTCTGTCACTAGAGGCAGATGTCACATTTGTTCAGGTCCCGCATCTTGCCCAATCTGAACAGAAAAGGGATCATCCAGTGGGCATGGGCAAGATGCACGTAAGAGAGATGTGAGCTTGCCTGCCGTGCGTGCGATGGCTTCCACAAGGATATTGAAGTGCAAGGCACGCGGCGGGACACCCAGGTCGGGCATCGACGAAAGGACACGCTGGGCCTGTTCAACATTGCCCGAAGCACAGAAGGCGCGCAGAACGTGCTCATACAGGCTTGCATCAGGGTTCCACCCCTCCTGCAGGCCTTTCTGCAGGTGCTGGAACGCCAGGTCTGCAAGCCCCTTCCGAAATAACCCCTTGGCCAGTGCGAGCCACCCTGCACACATCACAGGCGTGCAGCACTAGCGCAAGGAATCGGGACCAGCATGCACGCCCACCTGTGCAAGAAGCTGCGGATGTGCATGATCAGGACAGAGCGACGGGTCGCACACCGTTTCGTGTGTCACGGCCGGCGTTGTACATGGACAACACAACCCCTTCCGCAGACTCAACCAAGCCCTCTTCAACAAGCCCAAACACGAGAGCAACGTACGTCTCTTCCAGGGGCGCAATTCCATTCCTCACGGACTCTCTTGCCGCGCGCAGCCCTTCCATTGCGTTACCTGACTTTATGTGGGCAAATACCAGTGCATGTTGTGCTGCTGGCCCGGGCATCAGGCGTGAATCTTCCATGTCAGTCAGTATGCTTGCAACTTCATCGGGATCACCACGCATTGCAGCCGCATATAACAAACTGTGAAACCGGTATCGTTCGGGCTCGTCCTCTGAAATGTGCACCACTGGGGCCTGGGCAGGCGAATCACCATGCCTGGCTGACGATGGTCCTCCTTCATATGCTTCGCCTGAGCCTCCGTCATTGATTGTGCCGTCGTAGTGCTCTATTGGCTCAAGATCGCCGGGCATGACTTGCCATTGCTGCTGAGACAAGGCGGCACTGGCAGCAAAGTCCTTTCCTGTAATTGCCACACCCACCTCTAAAGCGCAGCCCTTGGGCAGATGACTGACAGGAATGCAGCAGCAACTTCTGTAAGAATCGATGATGTAACTCACCTCCCCATTGCCCCCAGGCACCTCCTTGAGAGTCGACGTTTTCTATGCTCTCCATATCTGAAAATCCCATTGGCTCATGTAGATTTTGCGCAGGGTCATCCCACCCATAATCATCCACGACCGGTATCCCATGTGACACAGAGTCTAGCTCGGCAAGGTCTGCACCAGTCCATGCGTCTGAAGTGGTGCTTCCGCGTACTGTGGTTGAGGCAAGCGGCGCGCTGCGGGGTAGGCTACCTGCAATGGCCAGCATTCAAATGCGCCAAGGAATATCTTCCTCTGCTGAAACATTGTCAATGTGAGGGAGTATCTGTGCTTTTATGGATCGGCGACACCGTGTTAATCGCGGACGGCTTTAACAGCGCTCATCGTACCTGGCTGCGCAGCTCGACAGCGGTTGTCACGCTGGTGAGGGACACTATCGGGGACTACTGTCCCGTATAGTTGCCAGGACTGAGAGGGTTGGCACGCAAGGCGTGACGGTGCCGCTTTTGGGACGCATGCGGCATGACAGCGTTGCAGCGACATGGCACGAGACGTATGTGCTACGACAGATCTAAGCCAACATGCTGATCACTTTAGATCGTATCCCAGCCACAACGTCAGCTGTGTGGACGCAGGCCATGCGTTGTCAACGCAACGGAGTGCGCCATCATTGCAGCAGTTGCAGACATAGCAGCTGCGGGCGACTAGCTCCATGCAGAAATCCGCCTAAACACAAATTGGATGTGACAGACGGCACAACGTATGATAGCTGGCAGCCTAGACACAGAACAGAGACAGAATGCGGCTGGCATGCTGCATCAGCGGCCAGTACGTGACACGTGCCACTGAGTAAATGGATCGTATTACAGCATGTAATGCATGGGTTTCCTGAGGTCACGAACATGCCATGCCACACACACACACACATGCATGCACTCGATCTGACCTGCATGCACAGCTAGTACAGACACACACTGCCTGCACGCTGGTCTGTCGCATTTACATCCTGCACTCGAGCAGATGGTCACCATCTGACCTCTCACGGGTATGCACTGGCATTCCGGTGATTTTCCCCACCCGCCAACTACCTGGGGCCAGGTAGTGTGCTTCCACCCGTGGGGGGTCAGGGCCCCTGTAGCTGGGGCTCCCGACTGAGCAGGTCCCGAGCCTAGCGTTGCACTGCTCCTCGATCACGAGAGCATGCACAGCCGGGAGCCCCGAGCTGCCACGGGCACGTGCAGAACCTTCTAGAAGGTTAGTCCCGAACAGCGCGGCTGCGGGGCGTTGCGGTGTAGCGGTTTCCCCCGAGGAGCCTCTGGTTCCACACCTGGATATCCAGGTGAGTCGACATTGCGAGGTCAGCATGCAGGTACCACTGACGGCGTGAGTGCAGGTAGGAAACGTGAGTTCTGTCCCCCATTGCACCAACAGGAATCTGAACTCATCTGTGCGCGATGCCGCCGGCTTTTAGCGCGACAACGCACTCACACATGTAAAACGTCCGCTACAAACAACACCGCTGCAATGCGTCCGCTGGGTGGATGGTTTGGCGTGCAAGGCCCGTCGGCAGTGCTCGGCACGCACAGCGTGGTCAGCCGCACAACTTGCACTCAGCTACCTGTCACACAGTGTCCTTATGAGTGTCTAACGCGTGCACCTGATGACTAGAACTTGGACAAACGTTTCCGCATAGAACTTTCGGGGCTCTGCAGTCGAAAAGGTGATGCGGGCCGGTTGGTGCTGGCATGGAGTCGCCGGGGGTGTTTGCAGGGGGTGTTTGCACGCTGGTGAGTCGGAATCAGAAGATCGCACTCATGGCAGGTGCAATACTCTGACCGTAAAACAATGGACCGTAGCGGCAAGGATGACATGGACGCCGCTGAACGCGAACGTTGCCGTGTGGCTCTGTCCCACATGCAAGTGCAGTTGAGGACAGCAGCTGCAGAGACAGGCAAGCCCCACACAAACATGGGACTGTTGGGAGGGTGGCAAGATGCATGGCGGGTCCAGACAAGCACCAAAGCACGGGACTTGTCAGCTCGGGCCTAGCCAGGCTTACACCAACCACATGCGCCGCATGCTGCATGTGTATGTTGCCCGTACTTCAAGTGATGGACATTTGCAATTTCAGCTGAGCTTGATGCCTGTGTTGCGTGCTTGGCCATGATGGCATCGGAGCATGATATCCGTATTGTTGCATGCTCCATGCTGAAGCAAACCCACTGCTGCATGTTGCAAGGCATCCATTGTGTACCTATGGCAGCACGAACATCCATCTGTGAAAGCTGGGCACAAGACAACCATGACCGGTCATCATTGGGCCACTAGTCCCTGTAACCTTTGTCAGCCACCCCCGATCACAATAGGGGGAATGCAGCACCAATGGAAACTCTGTCTGATCAAAGCACTGAGACCATCTGTGATCCGCCACAGGATTCACAGTCAAACTGTTGCACCGATACTCCACACCGCTGCTAGCACTCACCCCTCCTGCACATCCTCGTCAATGAGTCTCCGCTTTGTCTATGTGCTCGACAATGGTGAGTCATCTGAGTGCTGCAGCAGGCCGCCATGGCACTGGCATCATGGTGGCGGAGAACACACAGTCACACGCATGAAGAGCTCCGCAACAGAAATGCTACCTGTCCGTGGAAGCCGGCTTGTACTCACATCTGAGCCAGTGTAACACCACAACAGCCAACGCATTACGAGCCTGTATGCAGCAAACAGCAAACCTATCGCACATCTTGCAACGCTCGCGTGTAGGAAGGCTTCAGCTGCCGCCTGGGCATCCTGATGTGGTGCGGCGCCGCAGCCGGGGAAGATGAGATCATTGCTGCTGCCGCTGTGCCTGCGTCACCATAGTCAGGCTCTGCTCCCGTGTGGACCGAGGAAGATGGTGGCACGAGGCATGTCAGACCGATCATGTGGTGTGGTCAAAGTGCTGCGCACACCTGCGCTTATTGAATTTCTGATGGAGTAACCGCCTTGCAGCATGGTGTCTCCGCTTTGTCTATGTGCTCGACAGCATGCAGGGCGTCCATGTTGGCGTTTGCAACGCAACCTCGTGGTGGGTCGTTGTGGTGCAGCCTGCTCTAATGTGTGCCCTTGCCCGCGGCTATGCTTACTTCCATCTGCAGTGCCAGGTCCCTCCGATACTCGTACCCCGAGGCAGAGCAGGAACCCAGCAGCGTCCAGGACCATAAACGCAGCTTTTGCATGTAGCGTCTTGAACATCACATCGCATTTAGTGCAGAACGAGTCGACTGTTGGTGGGAAGTCGAGCGTAGAGGACCACTAAGGAGCAGCCATGCAGCCCCACACAGCGGCACTCACATGTTGCAAAAGAGTCCCAAAATCAGAACAAAACAGAAAATGAAGATTGCCCATCATGCCAAATCTCACTGGGCGTCGGCCATAGCACCCCTGCAAGCAGAGGCGGAATAACCACGCACCTCACAGGCAGCAGAAGAAACGTCCGCACACACGACCAGCGAGAGTAACTCCAACACCTCCCCGCCACAGCAGAGCTTCCACTCACATGCAAGACCGCCCAGGATCTCCAATACGCAGTTGCGCCCAGCTTGGTTGGTGTCGGCCGCCTGCTGATGCTGCTCTGATGGGCCCGGAGCAGGGCGGATCATCTGACAGAGTAGCTTGTCTAGAGCGCAACATACACGAGGTATGCGCAGTGCAGCAGGGTAGGCTATGGTATGTATGTACACTTACATTGAGGGGCTCCGCTCCAGTGCGCCAAGCGAATGTGCAACTAGATTCTAAACTCACATGCTACTCAGCAGATGCGAGCCGGCCAGGCGATCACCTGGCACGAACTGCGCACCCGTGAGCCGTGCTACCCTGGACATGGTCTTTCTGATCACAAACCCGTTTCCTTTCACGGTCGCCGCACTGAACTCCCGCAAGGAGTTCTCAATCCAGCGAGCCTTTGCTCGCTTGTTGAATGGCCCAACCAACAACACTGCCAATGTGTTGAGGTACTGCATGGCACGCGACCCTAGTCTGCCATATGTCTCGTGCACAACCGGCACCACCTTGTACGATCCCTGCACACTCTCTTTGTACTTGTTGAGTTTGAACTTTTCGCGAACTTCGGCCGCGTGCCCCTTTGCCCCCAATGCTTTCCCCACCACAGCCACCCCCGATGGGTGGATGAAGCTGACATCTAGCACATACACATCTACGTCCGGACCATTTGCTAGGATGTCCCCCCTACTGTCGTCCCTGTAGCGTCTGTCTAGGCTGCGCATCACAGGCTCAATTGATGTGGACACCCCTGCCGCTCTTACTCGACGGCGCCAAGCCGTAATGGCAATGTTGTGGCGCAACGTCCAGCAGTCGGCATTGTGTCGACATGTCACGGCATTGTGTCAACATGTCATGGATGATCTACGTCGCCGGGCTTCACCCGAGCATTGCAATCACATATAACCTCCCCATCTAATGGCGGGATGGGGGAAAGTCCGCCCCTGAACCGCATTCCATGCACAAAATCCCCATCATTCAGAGTCAGCATGCGGTTGGTTGGCAGGGAATCCAGGAACAGTGAGGCAACACGACAGGCGCAGCTGCGCATGCGCGCAAGGTCTTTTGCGCCACCAGGGGTGCTGCCCAGCTGTTGCAGCAGCGCGTCGTGCCGTGTCTGTGCTACTGCCCTGGTCACTTTTCTGCTCACACCGGGAAGACCAGTGGCGATGAAGACGTTGTCCTCTGGGCCTCAGTCCGCCTCCGGCGGCATCGCCGCACGCAGCGCTGTCCATTTTCTTGTAGGCCTTTGGCAACGTCGCCGTCGGCGAATGGGCAGAAGTCAGGGGGGCCATCGCGCATGGCGTCATTCGCCAGCGCGGCGCTGGACAGATAGGCTGCATCTGCCTCGTGCTCCGTGACGTCCATGAGGCCGAATCCGCCGTGGCGTAGCGGTAGGAGGAGTTGCTCCTCGGTGACAGCGGGCATCTGCGGGTGGTCCATGATCTCCCGCGCCGCCGCCATCACCCTGTCTTGCAGCTGCTACACCGCGTCTTTGACCGAGTCCCACGCGACGACGCGGACTAGGTGGGTGAGCGCAAGCTGCACAGAGCCGCGGAGCAGCAGGAACTTGTCCTGGGCAGGCAGGGGGAGATAGAGGAGGCGATCAATCTTCGCACATGCGTTTGTCGCGCGGCGTTTGCAGTAGTCCTTGACGTAGGGGGTGTGGCCGATGGGCGTGCCTGCGCAGGTGACGCCGTGTGGGCGCAGCGGCACGCCTATGGTATGTACTGTTACATCGAGGGGCTCCGATCCAGTGCACCAAGCGAACGTACAACTAGAGTCTAGACTCACATGCTACCCAGCAGATGTGAGCCGGCCAGGCGATCACCTGGCACGAACTGCGCACCCGTGAGCCGTGCTACCCTGGACTATGGTATGTATGTATGATTGCATTGGTCAGCATGGGGAGGCAATGTGGGAAGCGCTGGCATTGCACCGCTGCTTGATCTGCCATGCGATCCGAGCGCCGTCAAACATTGAAGGGGACTGAGATCTGCTGTGGCATGGCTGCACTGTGCGGAGCACCTGCAAGTGTTCGGACAAGCACATGCCCCTTGACTGCCGTGCAGTGCTGGTGCCACATGGTGTAAAGCGATGCAAAAGTTACCAGCGCGCACGATGCAAGCGCTGTTTGTACCACACTGTTGTCCACGGTGCTTTTGTGTGTGAAATTTCGACAGCCAGAATGAGACTCTGGCACGATGGCCACTCGGTCCAGCTGTGCAGAATGTTACACAGTGACAGATCTAGGACTCAGCAGCGCGGAGGCAGCAGACCAGGCAACAACCAAACAGACAGACCGGCCACCGTAAGCACCAAGGCCACGCGCCGCACGAGCAAATGCCAAAACGAACTAGGGCCGGCTCGAAAGCAGACACTCACACACCACGTAGTACCACGCAGCCCACGCGCACACGAAACACACAGTCAGCACTCGCCGGGCCCACCAGCGGGCGCCGACTCGACACTAGCAGTCTGCACGGGCGCGCCGGCGCGCGCTATGGCCATCGCCGAGGCCGCGAGGCACCGGTCCCAGGGGCTGCAGCCACAGCCAGCCCCGCAGCACGAGCGGTGTCCGGGAAGGGGGGCAGAGGGGGAACGGCGGAGGTGCGCTGGGAGGAGAGAAGAGGGAGGAGGAGGGACGGGTGCGGGGGGGAGGGGGGGGGGGGAGGCTGCAGGGCGAAATGGGTGGAGGGGGGGGGGGGCGCAGGGCAAGACGGGCGGACGTGGAGGGGGGGCGGGGGTTGGGGCACGACGCAGGCCTATGTGCGATGGCCTGTCAGCGCCGGCAGGCCGTCTGTGGGGACAGGAAGGCCCGCAGCTGTGCACAATGAGACTCTCACACCATGGCCACTCGGTCTGTGCGCCTACCGATCTGTTGGCTACTGCGCTGCCTGAGCACTGTGCACAGCCACCAGCCAGATTAGGGGCAGCCAATGCTGGACACGATGACAAGACTTGGCCACTTATCAGCCCTTAGCGACCACATCCGGGACGCTCGAAACACGCATGCCGTGTGCGTGACGCGTCGCCATGATTGCCGCCACTGCCCATGTCGACTAACATGTCATCATTCTCTCCACGCACGGTGGAATCGCATTTATTGGTGATTCCGTTCCGCTGAATGTTGCTGAATTGTGAATCTGAGTGCCAAGCAGCTTTCCGCGAACAAAAGCGTCAACCAGGCGCGAACTCGGGGGTCATGATGCACGAGAAATGGAATTAGAGGGAGGTTTGCAGCTTCTGAGGCGCAACTGCTCAACAATGATCAAGCATGGAGCTAATGCAGTTCAGGGAGGGAGCCATTGGCAGGAGGAGCACGTGAAGTTTTGGGCTAGGCCACGGGCACTGCAGGTTGCAGACCATGAGAGCAGGTGGACACGGGTCATTTGGGGAGCATTACTGCCCTGAGGGGATGGATAGCTAGTGATTTGTGTTAAATTGGACCACCAGGGCACCACAAAATGCATCAAGCTGAATTGGAACAGGCAGTTGGGACTTGCACAAGCCACACAGACGCGGTTTTGCTGCCGGTTTTGGGGGTTGGGCCGGCCACATGATCTGCTCTTTGCACATGACATCTACTGGAAGTCAGCCAGTTTGGTCCCGGATGACTCTGTAAGGGAGAGTTATGCTGAAATCCACCTACGCACCCAGATGCAGCACAAGCCTCCCCAACTTGGAGGTGCACATGCACACGCATTCGAATGCCAACAGCGAGTGATCAAGGATCCTGTTGAGTCAGCAAGCTATCTGTCAGAAGGTATTGTAGCACACTTTGCTGCGGTCGCTGTTTGGGTGCCTCACAAGCTCGGCAAACCGTGTGCGCTAGCCTAGTCAGCCCTGAGCTAGCCTAGTCAGCCCTCTGAGCATGACTGTCGCCCTCCGAAGGGATCCCCGGCCGTGCGACACCATCGACAAGATATGTTGTGCCGCGCTGAACTCAAATGCGTATTACGGTGTTGGATATGATGGGCGGCAGAATTCGCAGCGGTTGCTGCATTAATATTGTGAGCTGGTGGACGTGCACCGATCGATACTCACGTTGAATCGATGGACTCTTGCCACGTCACGGCCACACATTCATGCTCTGCACAAGCACCCCACACACGCGTGCACACGCACTGAACTCACGACTGTACGTAGGATTGTGCTTTCAATAGCTGCCTGAAGTCCAGAAGGCACGAATGCATTCGTTGCTCGCGCCGGGAGAGCTCTAGACAGATCTGCCGGGAGAGCTCTAGGCAGATCTGCCGGCCCGAGCGCCGCTTTCCGGACCACACAAAGCAGACACATCCGCGACCACAGCCAGGCAGCTCGCCGATGGAGCTGCAGTTTGCTACTGTTGACGTCTGTTATCGACCCACAAAAGACCATAGCTGGACATGGCCCGGCTAGCTCTCGCGTTGCTGCAAGATTTGCTCGCACGTGCGAAGCGCGCGGTGCACTAGCTGTGTCGCTATGCCGTGTCGCTATGCCGTGCGCCAAGATCGTGTGTGCGGTCAAACGGCATGCGGCAGGATACAGCAGATTGCCATCTTGAGTGCAACGCGATTCGCGAATGGTCGTTGAACCCTGCAGGGCCCTGCGGGCTATCACATGACCAGTGGCACCTTAAATGGCGTGGCTTGTCCGACGAGACGTCGCATCCAAGATACGCGTATCGACCCCTGCTTCTGCGTGCGGCGCGGCGCCTGCTATGCCGCATTCTTGCTCTGACGGCCGCTTGCAGGGACTTGGTAGCTTGCTTGCTTCTTGTTGCCCTCGCCGCTAGGCTCCCGCGTTGATATCCGCACGCGTGTGACATTCTGGATCTGCACCGGTACCGCGCTGGAGATCAGCAACTCTGCCAGCTAAACTCTGGCAGCGCTGCCCCTTTGCCCAGGGGCGGCACATCGTTGAGTTGCGCTGCCCAGGCGCGTACGCATAGTCGCCGTGCGCCTTGCAGTTCAGTGCACAAAATTTTGCGATCCTGGCTCCGTGCGGATTCTGGGCTTCGACGAGATTGATCAAGCTTCAGCCTGCTGAGCGTGCGTGGAATCACATCTTCGCATGACGTTTGGAAACCTGTCGCGATCGTGCGCTGCAGCGCGCTGTACATGTCCTGTATGCCCCGCCATGTGCATACGTGCACACTGCCGCCATATCTACGCGTAGATTGCCCTTGCCGACTTGGTTGCTTTTGTCTGCAGAGCTCTGCAGAGCCTGCCTTGCGAACGCACAGGAACCGCCGCCTTTGTTGCGACACGTGGGCACGCAATCATGCCTGATACGCACCTAGATCCGGTGCGAGGTTTGCAACTGCCAAAATTTCGTGCTGTCACTTGAGCACGGTCAAGCAAGCAGGCTGCAGTTGACTGCAAACTACTGGTAAGAAATCAGCATTAAATGCCTGATGTCACTTCAGCACGCGATTCTGACGCTCCAGTCTTGTTAGATGCAAGCATGTACATGTGAACGACTTCTTACCAAATGGCGGCACATGCCTCACATGATCCCAATATCAGATAGGCACGTGACTGGTAGGCCTGCCATACAAACAGCTGCACATCTTTCGCGATCGAGCGCGACTTGCAATCGCTACAAGCGTGACTTCAGAGGGGCGCGCTGAGATGCCACAGTATTTCAAAATGATTCGATAGACTCCTCTCAGCATACGCGCATCCTTAGTCACGTTTGCTGTAGAAACAGGTATTGTATGGTGACGTCTGATACCATGATAATGGTGTGATTATTGAAATGAGGACAACGGACTGCAGCTCTGTAGTTTTATGTGATTCATCTATAGATGGCTGGCGAATTCTGTCCCTGGACTCTTCGTTTTCCGTTTTGTCCGGGGCGCCCAGCGTACCGGGTAGACTTCTCAGCAGCCTGCTACATCCCGCTCCCTCGATCGATTTGGTATCCAAGATCACACAAACAGTTCACTGGTTTCGTCATGCGCCGTCTCTACCACCGGTGACGCTCACTGCAACGGCCCTGCCGAAGGGGACGCATGTGTCACGCCTGGAGCACGAAGCCGAAGGGATCGATGGTGGCGAAGCCACGAGACTACTAATCTCATGCCACTTCGTCAGATATTTTGCCTCTTCCCAGCCGCTTCAGGCGCTTCGATTGCAGCCCATCATCCGGCCCGTACTAGTCCATGCTGTCCCACATGAACACGTCCAGGCGGGGAGCTTCAGCTCGTGTGACTCGTCAATGGAACCGCACAGCGTTGTTGAGGAGCGCGAATATCCACCAGCGCACCTGCGGCGGGACAACAACTCGACCAGCCTTCGCACACTGAAGGCGCCCATCGACTTGCTGCAGCGCGATCAGTCAGGCGCAAGGCTTGCATTGCCGCATCAGGCACGCAGTCCAGCCACAAGGACATACGCAGTGGATGTGGCCGATGTAATGTCGATTCCGGCACAGCCCCACTGCGATGGAGACGCACACTGCCATCCGTCTAGGGACTCAACAGCTAGTCCCCCGGACGAGCCACGCCGAGCCTCCAGTTCCGTCTCATCCCAATCGTGCAACACGACGTTTCTTGCAAACACTCTAAGCCATGAGCTTAGAACCCCTCTGAATGGCATTGTCGCGCTGACGGAGCTGTTGCTGAGCACATCTGTCACTCCAGAGCAGCGTGATCTCCTGCACACGGTGCTGGAAAGCGGGCAGTCTCTGACGCGAATTCTGAGTGCGTCTCTCATCCTCCGTTCATTTGCCGATTCTGACAAGAATTCATGTCGTTCACACGCCCAATTTGCACTGCGGCTGCGTTCAGCTGTGTCTCGCTTTGCTTCAAATGTCCAGTCTGGATGGCCAATGGTGTAGTGCAAGGAGTTGCTGCAGCAGAGCATGTGCCTCGCCGACGACCAGACCTGCATACATGTTGTACCGCACACCTGTTGTACATCGCATCCAGTTCAGGGTTGGATTCCTGACCATCCTCGTGAGTTGGTCTGTGTCAACGCAGGCAGCATCATCGACTTCTCTCAGCTGAATTCTGGATTGGTGGAGCTAGCTTGTGGCGAGTTCAATGTCTGTGATGTCCTGGAGAGCTGCATTGACATGGTGCAAGCTGAGGCGGCGAGCAAGGGTTTGATCATTGGCAGTGCAATTCCCCGGGAGGCTATGACATGTCCAGTGATTGGGGACTCGCTCCGCATCCGGCAGATCCTCGTGCACCTGCTCTCAAACGCAGTCAAGTTCACCGAAACAGGCTCTGTAGAGGTGATCGTCAAAGCCAGTCACGGCCACGGGTCACTGTCCTTGGTTTTCGAGGTAAGCCCTGCCTCCCGCTCACTGCCGCAGCCACTGATCACCATCAGCGCTGCTTGGACACCTTAACAGAGCAGCAGCATAGCGCGGCCTGTCACAAGCCTGCTACCACAGCTGCACAGCAGAGCTGACATTCGCTACATCGTTCGTTAGCCACTGGCAGGCTGAAGCAGCGGCTGACCTCTCGCGGGCCGCAGGTGATTGACACCGGAGTTGGCATTCCTGAGGCCTTCAAGCCGCGCCTGTTCAACGGCTTTGCACAGGCCTCGGAGAGCTGCACACGGGTGCATGGCGGCATGGGCCTTGGCCTTGCCATCTCCAGCAATCTCGCTAAGCTCATGGGCGCCAGGCTGAGCCTGTCCAGCCGCGAGGGCAGCGGCACGGCAGCCTCTTTTGCAATCAGCCTCCCTGTCGTGCCGGCCCGAAGCCCGGGTCCGTGCAGCACAGGCAGGCTTGGTGCGTCAACGATGCCGTATGACGCAGCTACGGCAGGGGAGCGGCCGGCGACGTCCGACCTCAGCAGTGCGTCGTGTGAGGGCGCATCGAGTACGCTGCACCTGCTGCTCAAGGAGAAGCACGTGCTCGCCCTGCAGCACGTGACAGTGGTGGTGTGGCTGGAGAACTGCGGCCTGCGGAAGCAGGTGCAGGCGATCTGTGAGGCCCTCGGCATGACGGTGCGGGTTGCGCCAGTGATGCCGCAGGGCGACTCGGAGGACAGTGAGAGCAGCCATATCCTCTTCTGCTCGGCGGCCGATGTGTCGATGGCGCTGCGGTGTGGGTGGAAGCGGCGGCCGATCGTTGCGCTGTGCGCGGACGGCCAACTGCCGCACATGCTGCGTGTGCACGCCGCACCGCTCGCCGCGCCGGTCAAGGTGCGGGAGCTCGTGCTGGCCGCGTACCTCGCCCTCAGCGATAGCCCGCGCCAGGCGAGCCTGCTGGTGCCGCTCGGGCGGCCCAAGACCGCGGTTGCGGCGGCGGCGGCGCCATGCACAGCGGGCTTCGGCCGCAGCCCCTGCGGCTTCTGCAACAAGTGCCAGGCTGCCTCGACAGCTGAGGCTGACGCGGTGCGCCCCACAGCATACCGTGTTGCCTAGGTGCTGCTGGTGTCAATGCAATTTCTGATGACCTGGCCGACCCATGTAACACACACACACACACACACACACACACACACACACACACACACACACACACACACACACACACACACACACACACACACACACACACACACACACACACCCATGGCGGGCAGAGTCCGCCCGGTGCCTGAGTTGTGAGGTAGTGCGTCGGATGAGCTACTGGCATGACCAGCGCACAACGAGACTCTGTAAGAACACACGCGAACTTACGTGTGGCACATGCAGGCGCGCAAGCGTATATCGCTGGACAACTCAGCTCTGGAGAAGATCCCGCGCAAGCTGACAAACCACGCTGTGCAGCTCAGCCGTTGCTCGGAGGACTCGTGCACGGGGTCAGCAGGAACGTCCAGCGAGGCGAACCCCGCGGCAGCGTGCAAGGCCTTGGATCGGGTCAAGGCCGGGAGCAGCACCATGGGTGGCAGCCACAGCAGCGTGCTGCATGACCTTGCGATGGAAGAGTACACAACGTCTCCGACGTCCCAGGGTTCCGGGGAGACGAACTCATTGTCCATCTGCACACACAAAATCGGCGATGGCAGGCGGCACGAGACTCGGCTGTCACACCGGCTACCGCAAAGCCACCGCTTACCGCCAGACGCATGCCAAGTTGACGGCATGCCGGAGGTAGCTGCCGCAGCGCACGCTGACGCGCTATGCGGCTGGAGCGGGGGGCCACACCGGCTGGGTGACGTGCTGCGCGCTGACCTGGCGCATGCACTGCTTGGCGAGCGGCACCAGAACGGAGGGGAACGGGCGGCAGAATCGCCGCCACTGCATGGCATGCGCAAGTCAGTGAGCGATGCCAAGATTGCGAGCAAGGGGGTTGAGGGCAGCAGCTCGCCGACTGTCGCCATGCAGAGCTTTCTGTACCAGCCGGTGCGTGAGCAGAGGCCTGAGGCAGGCACGCAGGAGGAGGCAGCGGATCAGGGGGAGCAGGGGCAGCAGGATGTAAGTGGCGGCGGCACGGACAGCGGGCAGGCGCGGGCCGCGTCGGTGCCTCCCGCGACGGGGCAGAGGCGCACGTTGCGCATTCTAATTGCAGAGGACAACAAGATCAACCAGCTTGTGACGAAGAAGGTCGTGTGCAAAGTGCGGCCGAGCTGTGTGATTGACGTGGTGTCCGACGGGGAGGCGGCGTTGTTGACCATTCTGGAGCGGCCTGAGTACGACCTGGTGCTGATGGACCTGCACATGCCCCGGATGGATGGGCTCGAGGCAACCCGCCGGGTGCGCGAGCGCCACCCAATGCGGCCGCTCATTGTCGCCCTCACCGCTGACACGGTCGCCGGAACGAGACAGAAGTGCTTGCAGGCTGGTATGAACGAGTACATATCGAAACCGTTTCATTTGAAAGACATGCAAAAGATATTGCAGATGTGTGGGTAGGACCTTGTGCCACCACTGCAAGAATGGCGCCAATTGATGTGTCAGCGTCTAGCCGCCATCTTTTGCCTGTCATGTAGTCTAAGGTGTCGGGTGGGGCTTCAGAGAGGGGAGATGGTATGGAATGGACGTCCATCTGCTGAGGCGGCAAATGAAAAGAGCACCTGTCCAGAGTGTTTTCGCAGGTGGCAGGCATCAGATTGATCATTCGTATCGTGTAAGCGCTCTGTAGCCTGTGTGCGAGACGCCATCTCCGTGTTCACAGTACGTGGTGGTCTTGCTAATGCGCATGACACAATCGTGACTGCATACTTACAGCAACCCTCATTCCCGGTGTTAAAAATCTTGCGTATGTATCTATTATGAACTGGCAAGTGCGCACAGATCACTTTTATTGTGGATCCTCCGCGGACGCTGTGCTGGTCATTTCAGTCTCTCCACCCGGAGCTCCACTCGGGCCTGCGTTATTGTTACTCCCTGTGCCATGAGGCTGCACTGCCAGCCCGATCTGGCCCCCACCCTGCCCCGTGCTCTCCGCCTTGGCTGCATTCGCCTCACCTGGCATGGACGCCTGTGGCCGCACCCACTTCTGGCCTGTTGGGACAACAGCATGGAACGCCTGCCAGTCCACGATCGGGATTGCCGACGCATGCTTGCCCCGTGTAACCATCTGCGCAAAGCTGTGGTCCTGCTTGAGGTCTTCTGGCAGGCGGTACGTCACCGTGCGCATCACATTGGCCGAGTTGAAGAACATGACGCTTTCCACCACAACCACGATCTCTGCCGGCCATGCCGGCGCCGTCCGTGCATTTGCCCATGGCGCCAGCGGGCTCTCCGGCGTGATAGCATGGCTCACGGTCTGGGGGAACCGCAAAATAAGCCGGTCTGCGCCCTTGTCAAATCCGAAATCGATCTCCTGCACATCACGCAGCATGCTCGCGCGGGACTACAGGCACGCACAGGAACACATTTAAATTGAAGCAGCAAGGGGGGGTGCACCTTGACTGTGTACGCCATCGTCTCGCCTTCCTTCGTTTTGCGGGGGTTCCACTCGTACAGGTAACCCCGCACGTGGGCCTCCAGGTTCTGCCCCGGGCGCGTGTCTCCGACCCGCAGCATGAGGAACTTCTGCTTGTCGCGCACGGTCACCGTGCAGAACTCGCTGATCACGAGCGTGTTCTCGCCGATGGCCGGGTACGGCAGCGCGTGCGACAGCCCGGGCACGCCGCCGGAGAGCACGTGCCGCGACAGCGGCCCCGGCGGCAGCTGCGGCATGCCGGCCTGCGCCTGGACCTCGTGGAAGAGCGAGAGGTCGACGATGTGGCGTGTGTCGCCGGGCGGTGCGCGGTGCGTGATTGGGCAGAATATGTGCCCCCAGCGGATCTCGCTCGCGAGGTACGACTGCCGCACCATGAACACGTCGCCAAACTCGGAAGTCGCCTCAAAGGTGATGACGATCTCGGCTTGCATCATTGCGAGGTTGTCGTGGTTGAGGTTGAAGAGTGGGCTGCGCTCATCGATTGGGTGCTCAAGGATGGTCGGGATGAGCAGCATGGCGTCAATCTTGGGCAGCTCCATCGGCTCGACCTTGACCGGGATGTGCTCACCCTCCATGCAATTCCGGCCGGGACCCCAGGTGTACAGGTACGCGCTGACCTTCGCATCAAGCGCGGTGTTGCTCCTGCAGCCCAGAACACCCCTCGAAGCATGAAGTCGATCGCGGGCTTCTACGCCATGGCCTCGGGTGATCCGTGTATAGTGTGCCGTTGGCGTCACGGTCCTCAAGCTGGGCTGCAAGGCTAGGCACAGGGGAAAACGGCCCTGGCTTCACTGGCTAATGCAGTATACAGGTGGAATCCATTGGTGGTTGGCTAAGGCAGTCTTGACTAAAGTTTTCCGACCCAATCTAGGCCGAAGGGTCTGGCCTGCTTGAGGCATTGGGCTGTTGTGCTTCGAAGCGCTGCTGGTGCCCGGGCCACCGTGTGCAGCTGTCGCGACGGGCAAGTGGTGCATGCGGCTGCGGCATGCACCTGTGCTGCTTCTTAGTAGGAGCGTGTGCAGCCGGGGATGGCAGAAGCGCGGAGGGGCGAGTGTGACCCGTGAATTCATGCAAAGGGCAGTGCAGGGCGGGGTGGTACATGGTTGGAAGATGGCACACCGGATGTCAGCTACGCGGATCATGAACTTGAGCTGACCGTCTCGCCGCGCGACGGTGGCACATTCTGAGATGAAGATTGAGCGGCCGCGGTGCTTGGGGTGCGAGAGCTTGGCGAAGATGACACCCAGGGAGACAGCATCCAGGATCATCCCAAACACATTTTGCAGCGTCAGTACGACTGCTGAGGACCCACACACGCCGACGACGCGTGACCCAAAGCCGATAGTTGCCTGTAAGAACACTGATCCATGAGCTGGGGGAAGCACGGCAAACAGGTACAGAAGAAATGAAGTGACAGTGAGCTGCTAGTGACGGTCCCTTGAAGAGGCCAATGCAACCACCGTGGGCTGAGCATGAGAAGCACCTGAGTCTCAAGAGAGAACATGTACGCAGCTAGAAAGTTGTCTTCTGCGCCCTCATCGCCAAAGTGGACACAGTCTGAGTCTATCTTGTACAGTATATGCCACAGCACTCCAAAGAAGAGATAACTTGATGTGTATGCCAAGGTCATCCACAGGAACAGGTAGCCAATCCAAACATTTACTAGAGAAGTGAAAGTATCTGCTCACGCGGGCCACAGTGGCTCAGTACATGAATGAAGTCTGTCCGAGCTTTATGAGCAATGCATCCAGGTGTAAATCTGCTGCACAGAGCAAGTCAAGCGAGGTTCCACACCTTTCACCCATAGATGCAGATCCCATCGGCCAGCATATTTGCCAACAAAGCGCACGTTCGAGCGTCCAGCATGCCTGTACTGTAATTAGACTGTGTGGGACGCAGGTGTGCAGTAGCGTCCCTCCGCACAGCCTCTGACGCATGTGAACCGCTGCGACGTACCTGCCTGTACGTACAAGGTGTGGTTGTCGACCGAGATCACGCGCCGCTTCAAACATTCCATCACCACGATCATGATACTTGTACCGTTTCTTCGGTCCCTCGATGCCATGGATTGAAGTGTCCGTTCGTGCTGCGCTCGCGGGTGCAATTCCCGGGCCAGGCCCTGCTTCGCCAGTCGAGTTAGCCGCATTGGCAGCGTAGCTAGCTGCCTGACTCATAGCGACCCAGCACTTATTAGCAGTTTACAACGGCAACTAGCTCACACAGTCGGGGCGGATGCGCAATGTCTTGCTGCAAGCCGCGGGCGCAGCTTCGCCATATGCGGATTTCGTGTTACGGAATGCCGTCGATCTGCTCTATCTTGTGGCAACTGTATCAGTTCTCGATGCACCGTACAGATGGTCAGGCGCCGTGCCTGCATGCTGCACTCAGTGCACTGCAGTGGTGCCATGCACGTCGTCCAGATGCATGGATTCACCGGGATTCGGAGATGATGAACAGCAACTGCTCAGTTCCCTGGCCTCAAGAGATGGGCCTTGACAGCGACAATCAATGTATGCTAGCTGAATGTGTGACTTGGCCGTAAGCAGGGTTATGCAGCTCGTGCTATGCTTCAGCCCGATGTGTCAGCATAGTCGCATCCCAGCATCGGACGGTTAGAAGGCCCATGTTCTTGGAAGATTCGTTTGGCATATGAGATCGAATCGGGTGAGACCCACCTCGGTGCTCTGATGGGTTTAGCCATGCGGTGACGGCATCAAACCCGCAAGAACAGCGCAGCTGGCCGATCTGCCATGTAGGAAGCGATCCGCGTGAACCGAGCGACCTTTCTGACGCATCCCTATCGTGCAAAGTGCGTATATCAGCCGTTCGCTGACCATCACGTCTGCAGCGGGTTTACAACAAGCTTCGCGATCAGTGTTGCTCGATCGATCATACTGTTCACATGTTGTGTCAGTGTTCCGGTTCCCGGGCGTGATTATTGAGTTCACGTCTAGTCTTGTTGCTCGTGGATTGATCCTAATTTTGGGACCACCATGCCGCGTTAAAAGGCTAATTCATCACGGTGTGAACCGGTCGCGAGGGCCTGCAGCTGGCGGCAACTTTCGCGCCCGGAGTTTGAATTTAAAAGGTTGTAAACCGCGCTTTACACAACGCGAGCTGCACCATCGTGCAACATGCTATAGCAGTGCATGCGTCGCAGCGAGTGGCCAACTTTTGAGCTGCCAGCGCACGTTGCGCAAGCAGGCATGGAGCAAGTACAAGGACGAAGCGTAACGTATCTCATGCTCGGTACAAGGACGAAGCCA
The DNA here is from genome assembly GCA_900538255.1 of Ulva mutabilis. NCBI lineage: Eukaryota > Viridiplantae > Chlorophyta > Ulvophyceae > Ulvales > Ulvaceae > Ulva > Ulva mutabilis. The sequence continues at coordinate 1,225,813 of UNSF01000011.1, read as the reverse complement.
CAGGATGACAATTCAGATAACTCGCGGACCTGAAGCTCGAAAAAGAGAACGGAATGTTGTATCCACATCAAGACAAGAGGATTAGCAGCCCAAAGCCCACCTGGGTGTGGTGAGTTGGCATTGCACAGCAACACTAACAAAGTGGAACTTGGAGTAGATTGAGCCAGTCGTGATGACAGCAACAATGTAAACTCCGCACCAATGCAGGCGCGCATGTTGATGCAGCCTGTTCGGACAGTGCTGACCAACAGTAGATTCGACACCATATTGTTCCCTCGAGGGAGCTTCATGCATGGACAGGTGGCCTGCGGGAACAGTCATGGCGGTTGTGTACACAATGCAAGGTGCACTGGCTGCACTGCGAGGCCAACGCATCTCCGTGTGGCAGTCATCAGGCTGGACAGGCCAGCGAAACTCAAAGGCTTGCAGGTGCCACCTTCAGGTGTTGCAGTCAAGCATTGCAAGCACCTGGGCCGTTGAAGCATATTGGCCTCGCTCATCGCAGAGGGTGTCTCCACAGGGGTCCTGCAGTATGGGACAAATTGCCCATGCACACCACGGACAACAGCAACATGGACACAACGTCTTCGAACATGTCCTTTTCAAGCAAGAATGCTGCACATCGTGCAAGCCTCTGCAACCGCATGAACCTGGTTTAATGCGCTGTCCCATCATGTGCGCAACCAGGCATGTCTCCCAGATGAGTCCATTCCTGGTCAGATTATGCTCCACATGGTTCTATGTATGATGCGAAGCATGTGTTGGTGGCACCACAAAGCACCTGGTAATAACACAGGCGAGTACACCGTCATCGTGCCATGTACATGACATACTCAAGCGGCCTCTGCGTTCTGCTGTGTGGCTCGGGCTTGGCTGACAGCCCTTCTAGCCTGTTTCAGCAGAGCCAGCCTGACTATCCGCAGAGACTAGGTCTGGCTTGGCGCCGGCAGGGGACTGCCTCCAGGTTCGGAACCTGCCTCATTCTGCAACGTTTCCCGCCTGGCGGCCTTCAGCTTGTTGATAAACTTGTGCACGAGCAAGTCTTTCTGCAGCCACGGAACACGCGGTCATGCAATGTCATGACCATGTCTGACATCGAGGGCTGTTTGGCCCATTGTGACCCGAGCAGATTTCACCCGCACCTGGAGACCCTCTGACTTCCGCACTTCCGGAATGTTCTGGCGGAGGAGGCCGGAAAACTGGCTGAAGTTGATGTCTGAAGCATGCCCCTTCACATGGGAGTTTTCCTGCAGGGGGTCCGGGCTTGAGCCCATGGGTGCAAATAGCAAGATTGGGCGAAGAAGACACTCAGGGCGCCGAATCAAACCTCCCTTGCAATCTTTGACATCTGCTTGGAGAGCCATGAGCAGATGGCCGTTGGGTACCCTGACTGATTCAGCCATGCCTCAAATGCAGCGGTGTCCATCCATGGGCTGTTGTGAGTCATTGCTAGGAACCACTCATGCAGTGGTGACTCTGCGCCTTCCGCTAGATCCTTCATCTTCAGGCGTACCTTCAAGCATGCTACAACATATTGGTACGATGCTATGGCTATCCCTGGGCTCTCCTCGATGCGATGCTGATTATGCACAGTCCTGGACCGCACCATCTTGCGCACAGTGCGATTCCAAACAGCCACCCAAGGCACAGCTGTGGCCATGGGCTCTAGGAGAGCCTTTGCAGATTTCCAGCCAGGCACACCAGTCCGCGTCTCTGCTGCGCAGTCAAAGTATGGAGAGAATTCCAACATGAATTCCAGATTCAACCGCTGCGCTGTCCGATTTCGAATTTCCAACCTCTCCTGATTTGTCATCCCGTCCAGGGCGGCACCAGAAAGCTTGCAGATCCCCACCCACGAATCTTGAAACAGTGTGTTGACATGAACGATGGGGGTTTTGCTCTCAGTGGTCAGGAAGCCCAGCATTGCTGCATTCTCCGGAAAGGTTTTGCTGCGTCCTGCATTGACAGTCTCTAGTGACTCATGGTGTTCGAAGGTGAACGTGAATGGCGAGCACACTGATGATACCTGACAGCTTCAGGTTGAACCAATTTTGCGAGTCTTCAGCCTGCGCCTCGCGAACAAGGTGCCCAGCCACCTCCTCGTGCTCAGTTATGGCGTAGTCAAGAAACCAGTGACAACTGATGTGCTTGCCAAGCAGCTTCCACACAGATCCAGGTCCAAGCCGTACCATAAACACATTCTGCTCCATCCCCTGCACAAACATTATGTACACACTCAGCTTAGAAATGCTGCGTGTACAAACGATAGCATCATCATGTTCAAAGTGGTGCAGTGTTCTGTGTCACGTTGCATATGGTGGTGTGCACAGCAGCAAAGGAAGAAATTCGCGATTCCAGCTACGAGAGGCACACTGACATGTGGTAGAGCAACTGCCATGTGTTGCTCTTGTCAATGCAGCGTGCCCAGCTTGACACTGCCACCTCCACGCGGTCTGGCCCTGCACCAAAGCATGCCATGACTGACACAATCTGCATGCAAGTGAGCCAGATCTTGCACACGGCCGCTCTCCACTTCCTCACTCTGTCTGGCCACACGTCCGCGCCTGCAACACAATTCTCGTGAGTCAGGGGGCTTCAACATGCAACACGACTATGTCTCTGTGGCACAGGTTGGGATAGAATGTAAAACCTGTGTGAGTCTGTGTAAGAAGGCTGCTTTGGGACAGATCGCAGCTGGCAAGAACCGCATTCAGTTCAGAAGGCGTGACTGCAGTTGCAGATGGTGGTGCTTGCACTGACGAAATGTAGTCAAGTGTGAGGTGGCCATGAATGGGTATGCTCCCAGCCCAGTCCTCAGGCGGACCTGCTCTGCTGGGGAAACGTATGCTCTGAGTCGTGCGCTCATATCTGCACACAGGGCAGAGCTCGTACAGTAGTAGGCAACTTCACTGCGCAGAGCGACTCCGTACATGCTCGGCATGTTCTGAAGAGCGAAACAGATCTATCAGGGCCACAGGCTTGTGGAGGTGTTGGGGCACCGCACAGCACATTCTTCCAGGTCACGGCACTGCCCTCCTTCTCAGCTTGGTCCTTCAACCTGATTGCGAGCATGCGCTGGTGCTGAATGTGTAGAGATAATTCGTAATGGCCTGTGGGGTTTGCGCCACGGAAGTTGGTGACATGGCCAAGTTGCTGACAGAAGAAATGCGAATCCCTCTGTGGCAGGGTGCCACAGATTTCATCGGCACCGGTCTCCAGGTCCACGCAGCGCGTGAAGAGCACGCATGCTGAGTGCACCAGCGCGTCTCCGGTCGTCAAACCTTGCAATAGCTGGACAATCTGGCTACTGTACAGCATGGTGTATGGTGCAAGCATCATGATTCTTGACACTTTAGCCGAGTCAGACATGTATGGTTTCTGTAGCTCCTCAATGAGTGCTGTCAGTTTCTTTGAGTCCAAGACGGCATGCGAGTCAGAGCTCCGTGATTTCACGAAGTTGAACTCAAGTATGCCTGTGGCAGGCATGCTGGCTGGCCATCCTTCAGGGGGACCAGACGGCAGCATGAGCCCGTTCTGGCGTACATCGCGCATCAGCCCACCCCCTCGGCCCCGATCCAGACTGATCAGCTGCAACGCAATTTCACGTTCGCTTGGCTTCTCTAGCTGCAATGCATAAGTGCCTTCAGGCCGCTCCGCCTCGATCCGCTGAGACAGACATTCCATTCCAATGGTTTCTACTGATTTGGCCATGCCCTGAATGCACACACGCACACATCCAGTGGATGGGTCACACCACCATCTTGCTGCGCATGACGACCGCAAGCACCTATCCTTCAGCACATTTGAACAACGCAACAGCTGAACGTGTTCGTCAAGCCATACAACATACACATTGACTCAATCTCAATGTCAATAGGTGCACAGGCATTTGCGTGAATGTGAGTGAAGGTAGCTGATATTCTGGAACATCGCAATGGGCCTAGCCATTGTGGAAGCGCACTGACGCCACATGGTGTTGGAACGTCATGGACGCATAGTCATGGGCCTATTCCAAGCTGAATACCGGATAAATAGTTCACAAGCGCCAGTGGTGACGACACGACACCCATGTCGCTGTCATGCGGACTGTGTGATGAGAACATACCATCAAACCAAGATGCTTCAGTGTGCGATTGATTTGCAAGGCCTGCACCAGTGTCTGTGTTCCACTTTCGGTGATGCTGTTGCCATTGAGCATGAGCTGCTCGATCACAGAATTCTGTGACAGAGCTGCCACGATGTGTGGACATGCACCATCTGACAATCGTGTGGAAGACAGGCTCAGCATTGTGAGGCCCTTGTTGCTTGCAAGAGCGTTGACGACAGCCACCGCACCCTTGGTCTCAAGGCCATTCCACGACAAGTCCAACAACTGCAGATGAGCGTGTGGCGGTCAAACAGTATCACTTTGAATCAGGTGAAGCCACAACCAATTCACCATGAACATGAAGCACCATGGCACTACAACACATTGGCGCTCACACCTGGAGGGATTTATTTTCCGGTATGCCCCTGGAGAGGAGTTCACCCGCAGTTGGCCCAAGTGCATTCCATGACAACGCCAGTATACGGAGGCCTATGTTCTGCATCAACATCTCGCCGATCGCCTTGGCAGCTGTCGCTGCAAGATGATTATGTCGCAAACTAAGGGTATGGAGGCAAGTGTTCCCATGGAGCCCTGCCATCTGCGCACAGAAGAGAATAAGCGCCACCTCTCCCATTGGCATGGCCGGAGAGCCGCACGTGTACTGCTTCTGGTCACATGGATTTTCTGAATCCTGCCCTGAACCAGCTGACGATCCACATACCAAGTGACCTGGCCATTTCAGTCACTTGATCAATTACATGCCATCCTCACGGTCCTATGTGTGGATTCGATGCCCTATTTTGCGTATTGGCCACGTGTGAGTGCAAGCGACGCGTACCAACGCGGTTCCACCACGATCTGTGATCCCACAAGCATCCATCGTTAGCTCAAATAGCTGCTGCGGGCTCCTGCGCGGGTCCAGAAAGCACGCAGCCATGGCGGCACCTTGGAGGCCGACAGGATTTCCAGATATGTCCAGCGCTTTCAGGAGGACCGGCGGAAGATCATGTGCCTACGACCTCAACCGGCCTTGAAACATGTTCAGACAGACGTGCAAATTGTGCATCACTGCGGGTGTCAAAAAACACAGCGCACCTCTAAACCATGTGGTTTGAACTCTCGTGTGCCCACAGGTGGCCTTCGAGGCCCAAGAACATTTGAAGCTGGATTGAGGCTAGCGAGGCTCCTGTACCGTTGACGTGTTCTGCTTGCATTGGATGATTGCTCTTGTGTAGCCTGCATGTGAGATTGACAGCAGTCAATACACCCAGAATTGATTATACCCGGTCAGACATGGCATGGAGTGTGTTCAGGGGCTTTCACCGCTTCCTCATAATAGACTGTGTCATCTATCGCTGCCTCCAGCAGCTCCCTTGCACCCTCGGCATTCACTCGCACAAGAAGGCTCTGGAATAGGTGTTTGATACCCGCGTGTGTGACTTGACAGTGCTTCAAGTACAGGCCTTTGACAATGCGATTCACCGCAAGGGCATAAGACAGAGCTTCAACACCTCTGTCTCCCAAGCGGGCATAGTTCATGTCTGCCCGTTCCTGCACACCTCCTGAACAGCATACTGATGAGGAAAATATGAATCATGATTTCAGTGGCTGCATAGGGAAGACCACGCCAAGGGTACCACAAGCTGTGCTGCTGCGGCCTATATGTGCACTTGACACATGCACGGATGCTATGGGACACACAGTCGCCATCGCCTCCAGGACCCTGGAAGTTGGGACAACGCCAAGCTCCTTGCACCTACTGATGTACACAAACATTCCAGCATGCTGAGCCCCTGAAAGAAAATGAGTCTGCATGTTATTGCGTCCCACCATGTCGGCCATGGACAGTTGTACCTTGCGCTTGCCATGGCGGCGGAATCGCTCAACATACTGCCACCTGCACCACAGCAACTGAATTGTCATTAGAATGCTTGCTTGTTCAGCGCGGCTACATAAGGTCTGTGTGTGCTCAGCCACAGCTGTTCGCAACTCACACTGGAGCCTTTATGGTAACCAGCAGAAGAAGCAAGACTTGCACTCACACCTTTCTGTCATCTTGCTTACACCCTGACGCATTGTTGTCCACTTTGTCGCTCCAGCTTGACCAGGCATGCCTGCATCAAATCCCTGACAGTCGTCTAATGGATCCTCACTGGATCCTTGCTCACCTGGTGGCACACCCAATAGAGTGGCTCTTGACCCTGCAGCTGAGTCTGCTACAAATCTAATCTTCTTGACAGATGTGTTTGAGTCTTCTTCAGTGGGAGCAGTGCAGGCCGTCGATGATGACTTCTCTGCGGCGACCAGCACACTTGGCGCTGCAAACCAGAGTGGGTGACTACACATCTGGATGTGGCTCAACAGCAAGGAGCTCCATGCTCAGGGACTTGCCTGCACTGTGGAGTGATGTCATGCGCAGTTTTAGCCGACCATTCTCCAGATCATCATAGCCTGGGTTGTGTATTACCTGCATGGTCATTGGCAATAAGTCGGACGCAATGGTCCAAGGCGACCATGAGCCAACTGCTTTGACACCCTCCACAATCACAGCTGCACACATGTCACTGCCATGCCATAGCAGAATGCAAGGCCACTGGTGGATCTGACGCACAATGTCTTCTGTTCGGTTGATGCCGTCGATCACTACATCCTGCAGTGCTGCATCGAGCAGCAGAGCACGCTCTGTCATGTTATCCAAGCAATTACGGCGCAGTGTATGAAATTTTTGACTGTCCATGATCTGAACCTGTGCAAGGCGATCAGCCCTGATTGCCTCAATAGTTGCGTCCATTGCCTGAGAGCGGACAGTAGCATGTCAGATATGCCTGAGGGTGTATGAGAGCATGTCGCACTGACATGATTGCCTCGCTACTTCAAGACATGTACAGCTGCATGGCACATGAGTGCTGTACCTGAGTGTGCTTAAGAACCAATGGGTCATTTGCCAACAGGCTTCCAGCGATCCTACTGGTCGTGCTGTGCAGACCTCCTTCCTCAAAGTCCATCACAGGGATAGCAAACACAGAAAGATTCGCGGAGTCTTCTATAGATGAATGTCCCAGTATCTTCTTCTCTGCTGCAACTAATTCTTTCATACCAGATTGACCCAGTGCCAACCTGTGTGTTACATAGTGCAACCTCCTGTACAGAGAGATGCAATCAACCCAAATTAGAGTTGTGAAGGACCGCAAGCACACAGACTATGCCCAGGGCATACGTGAGGTCCAGAATTTCACGAACACCATTGGCGCTGCTCACGACCGTGCACGGCAGCGACATGATCTTCTTGGTTTTTCGGTTCAAGTGAAATGCACTCATCTGGCCTTTAGAATTTGGAATGGAATCGTGTGCATTTCTGTCATATGACTGCATCTTCAGTTTGGGCAGAATGAATCTGTTGCCGGCTTCTGAACAGCACGAGGGAATGAGCGGTGACCTGGTCATGCAGATCAGGAAGATGCTGTCGCTGACGAAGACAACATACCGGAACTTGCATGGTTGTTCCTGGGGTACTGCGGAAGCGTCCGAGATGCAACCGACGTCGCGGCCAATTCGCATGCGCGTTCTGCTACCGAGGTGGACAATTCTTGCTTCAGGAGCTCGTTTTCATGAACCTTTGCGGGCGGCATGGCACTTGATCAACAAATGTGCTTGCTCACCAAACAGTGATACCTATGTGCATATGCCTGAACACAATGGTAGTGCGATTGGCGATCGGTGGGTAAAAGCGCTGATGCCAGGCCGGGCCCCTGGCACGACGCCGGAGAAACAGAGCAGACGAGATTCGGCCTACCCGAAAAGCCAGCGTTGTCAGCGACTTCCTGTCCCTGATTGATTCAATAGTACCGTTGAACTGGATTCCGGACGCTCGGAAACCGACATCGCGACACTCTTCCATGCAGCTTGATTGCGGTGGCCACCTGTGCCCTCCTGGGTAACATGTGGCATGTGCATGACAGTGATTGACCTTGTTGTTTAAAGCGTAGACGCAGTACGCTTCCTGCTCCACTGCTGGATAAGTTGATATTTGTCGTGGTTTGCATGGCCGCGCGTGGGTATCCCATGTCTTATTTCGGCCGCCCGACTCGTACTGTTGCTAGGCTTCATGGGTGGCCGTGGCTAGGGTGGCCTAGCTAGTGCATCGGTGTACACCGGTGTGTCGCTGAGGGTCACCGGCATGCATGCGGTTGCTCTCTGTGGCCAGTACGGTATCACGTGCTGTTGACGGCACCTCTGCAGTAGCCTGCAGTTCGCAGCAAGTGAGGAGCAAATGAAATGTTAACGACCAAAAGTTCGCTTTGCATGTTCGGGGGTGGCTTTGATTGCATTTTAGAGTCACAATGGCAGCGCTAGTGAACCAAATGAGCAGCCTGCGGCTGGCTCCGGTATGTGCCGGCTGCATGACAACTAAATATCGAATGTTCTTCTAATTATGGGCCGTGATTCCTCATCTTTATCTGTCCTGACCTCATGAACTGTTTGCAGGCGTTGCAGCCTGCACGAGCGAAGCCGACCCGACCACTCCAGGTTCGCCACCAAACGTTTCTCCATCAACATCTTTGATACCGGTGCTGTTGGATTGGAGGGTAAGATTTAACGATTGCCTTGAATTGTGTCCGAATGCGAGCGGTCGTCTGCGCAGCCTGCGTCCCGCTGATCGCCCCGCAGCAATCATCGCGCAGAATGTAAACACACGCGCTATCAGTGCATATGTGAGAAGTTGATTCTGTCCAGCGAGTGCAGCACTGCACTTCTGTACTTCATATTCACAATGGCAACACGTTCACCGATTTTCAGGTCTGCCATGCTCGTGTTGCCAACGTGGAGATTCCCAACAGCAAGTGTATCCGCTACTCTCTCCAGTACATCTATGGAATTGGGGACACTTCATCCCAGAAGATCCTCCAGTCGGCCAGCATCGACCCCACAAAGCGAACGTACGAGCTGTCGGAGGAAGAGATTGCCAGCATCCGCGATGAGCTTGACAATTTCATTGTTGAAGGAGACCTGCGGAGAACTATCAGTATGAACATTAAGAGGTATCCGATCCGCCTTAAATGATTTTGGTTGGATTTGCTGCAGTGGCACACGCAGCCTGTGCGCCCGGCCTAGAGGCAGCGTAGAGTTGCTAGAGGCAGGCGGCCTGCATGTGTGGGACCTGCCTCTGCTCAGTGATCACATGATGCTCACCGATAGTAGATTCCGAGCGCTCTGCGTGCTGACAGAAACCTTGAACAAGAACTGATGATCAAAATCTGGCCAACCTATTGACTGGCAGTGCATACATGGGTGACATTCTCAGTCACATCGTTAGTTTCTGGGATGCGCAGGTTGAAAGAAATTGGATGCTATCGTGGCCGCAGGCACTACAACAGCTTGCCTGTGCGAGGCCAGAATACCAAGAACAATGCTCGCACGCGCAAGGGGAAGAAGGTATGCCACTAAATGTGTACAATCCAGGCCTCACCGTTTTCATGTTTTTGTGTATGTTGCTTTTCTACCTATGCCAAGCTTCTGACTTGTGCAGAAAATGGCGATTGCTGGAAAGAAATAAGCGTCCTATCGTTTGGAACATCTGCAGCAGCCATGGCATGACAGGTCCAAGTATGTGGACCTGTGAGGTGGCACGATGACATTGGTCAGTTGCAAGTCATTGTTTGTAACCAGTGCCAAAACTGCACAGCAAGCAACCAGAAGGGTTGAACCACTTCATAGAGTCACTGCTGTCAATGCATGTTGTCTCACATGCTTCGTGCGCGGCTTGAACTCAAACGTTACACAAGCAGATAGGCTGTGTGACGACGCGGTAGGCAAGATACAATGGCACACGAGCTCCCCGCAATCATGTCGCTGGCCATGGGTTACTGTCACGAATGGCATCTCATCGAAACATGCGAAGTTCGCTGTTGGGCATACTTGGCTTCTGTGCGATACCTCCCGCGTGACGAGTCCATATCCTGTGCCAAGCTGTCACTTCCCATGCATCATAGCGCCAGGCACTGTCCGACCTTTCCAATGTGGAGACCCAATTGCCTCACGTGTCACTAATATATACACCCCTGCAATACAACGTGAGGCATTGTTCATCGACACAATACCGCCGTGTGGGCATGGCTTTTTTAAAGGCGCTATTGCCGTTGTTACTAGCCTGCATCGGAGATCTCCGATGCGAGGCACAGAATGGCAACCAGAATGGAGGCGCTGCAAGCCAAAGTTTTGATTTGCTACCGTTAGAGGTTGTTGCAGCCATTCCATCAACGCTTCTGGCATCAGGGGACACAGCCATCCAGATCCGAGGTGCCGCGGCTCTCCAGGTGGTATTTTCTCAGCCCATCATCAGACTAGGTGCTGACTTCGGCTCGGAAAGCATCAATGCACCCTTTACCGTCGAGTTTGTTGACGGTTCTCCTTTGCTTGGTGAGGGGCTGCTGCAGAGGTGGGTGACAACGTACATATGGCGAATTGATCCCCCTGACCTTGGGTGGCCAACCGATGCCGACCTGACACTGAAATGGAATCAGATGCTGACGAGCTGGACGGGGGCGGAGCTGGTGACCGACGTACAGGTTCGATTATGGCCCGCTTACGTAGCACTGTCATGGAGGCCTGTCCATGCTCAAGTTGTGGGATTGGTTCCAGTCGTAAATGGGCATTGTACCTGCTATCGCCAGGGATAGACAGATCACAGCTGTCTTCGAGATACGCAGGCGCACGAACACATGTGTTCAGAAGCCGCCGCGTCGTCTGCACCATAGATATCGCGTTGAGCTCATGATCAGTACCAGCGCACTGCAGTGGAGGCTGACACTCCAGCAAGCAGTTGGCTCCGTGTTGTTGCTTAGCGATACAACCGCTTCGAACGGAATTTGGACATGTCACACGACATTCAATCTTTCGCATAGGCATGCCATAGTATCAGCGCTCACCATTACCACGAGATGCCAGCCTCGGATACGTGGGTAGAGCTCGCGATCCGTAATTTACCGGTGACCGGCACCGTCAGGCTGTGAACAAGTCGCGCTGTGATTGGACATGAGAGCGCCGAGCACCTGATCGCTCCAACATTGCACTCTTCAGGGGCGGCCAGACACGGGTGGCCACGTACGTGTCCCAGGTTCGTTTCGCACGGCCGTGCACGGTGCACCGCGGTGTCGCGACATGTCGGTACAACTAAGTGCCTGTACAATGTACAAGTGTACATACAGTTGATGGCAAATGAAGTACTTCGTGGCGACGGGCGGGTCATGGTATGTGCAGTTTTCAACTCATTCGAACGGTTTCGACTGTCAGTCAGGTTCTCGTAGATACGATATCGCGTGATGTATCAGTGCAGGAAGGGCCGACGTCGCGATGTCGACAGGCCCATGGATCCGGCGACATGTCGCGACATGCACGCATACACAGCTGTGCACAGTCTAGACGTCTCGTCCAGGTCGCTGCGCGCGTATGCTCCGGTTAACACCATTGACGAGTTGATGCGACTTTGCTAGCATGTGTCTAGACTACACGCAGATACGTAGTTCATATCTTGCTGCAGCAGCTGCAGGGCAGGCAGCGAGAGGTCGGGATTCTTTTAGGCTTTGTGCTGTGGATGAACAGGGTCGCTTTGTGTTACATCAGTCATATCACGTTGCACTGCAGCGTGCAGTATACTGGCCAGGCCTGATACGTATACACCGCGCCCATTCACAGCAGGAGCTCTTGAAATCGGAGTGTTCTGAGGTGTAATACAAAGCGACCGAGTTCGAGTTCATCCACAGCGTGAATCTATTACTAGTCCAACAAAAGCACGCCCCCTGCGCATAGCGCAGGTCCACGAATGCAGCTGTTTCCTGGGCCTGTTCGATACATACCGCTTTCGGACCGTCTGGTGGTACCTAATCCACAAGTCCGGAAATAACATCATTCGACATACCCATACATGCCTGCCAGTCGCTCAGTGACATGCGATCTAGGACTGCAGCTGCAGCATGTGCGCATGTGCTTGCGCACTTCTGGGTGGTAGCACAGTCATCTGTACATCAGTGAATTGAGGATAAACCCGATAACAAGGTCGCATCCGGCCATGTGCTCCTCATGTACAATTTACAAGCGTGTCACACCTGACAATGTCACACCTGACAAGTTGCGCTTGACCAGAATTCTGCAGAATTACCTTGCAGCACAACTGACAGTATCTCACAGGACTTTGTGGTTGCAATGAGGTGATGTGGGCCGGGCAACTCGAGTACTCCCCAACATTGTTAAACTCAGCCACTGGGCAGACTGCGTGGCCCCAGGACTGTGTGGTGCACTGGTCACCATCCTCATGGTTGGATTCTCATATCTGGTAATTCATCGATCATAGCAATCGTTTTATCGCACCAGATGCAATAGTGCAGCACTGATCACTGCGTGAGCGTGCACACCCAGCATGTCAGGGCCATTGTGGCATTCACATGTACAGGGGTATGTGGCGGCTGCAGCCCAGGCCTGTGGCACCCTGGGTGCATTGCTGGCTGACGTCGGTAGCGGCGGTGCTTCAGCGTTATGTTCCACACAGTGGCGGTCTAGATGCAACGCGCTCAAGGGTAGTGATCCAATACATTGGCGTGAAAGCCCACACAGCAAAGCCTACAGGCTGAATTCTGATCATGGGGGAGGCCCTGTTGCAGGATCAGTCGCGCCTTCTTGTTTCTTTCTGCAGGAGCAGCCCATGGGCATAAAACCATACTCAGTGGTGACATATACAGTCTGGTCTGATCAGTACAGGTGCCACGGGTGCACAGGGAGTTGCAGCCATGCTGCACATGGTAATTGGCTGGTAACTGACGAAACCGGGTACCATGTCAAAGCTGATCACTTGCCACACTGCACACACTGACTTTCAGCTGACATCAAGAAGGACCAAAATTGTCATCCACTCCAATATCCTGAATCAAATTCGTGTCAATTTCATTTCTTCCCTATGCTGTAAGAGAATCGTACAAGCTTGCTGAAGAGCTAGTCTGACAAATGGTTGTGATTGGGATGGAAATCCGTGCAGGATCGGACATTGCAAACTCCGAACCTCTCGCTCAGATTTTCCTCAGTTCAGTCTGAGGGTGCTGCAAATGCGACGAATGGCCGGTGGCGGGCAGATTGGCGTGGCAACCCCCTGGAAATTCCAACTGATGGTCTGTCCACCGTTTTGTATTTCCAGCCTGGCTGTCCAAGCTACCATCGCCTGACTGTTTGACTGTGTGCACATCATTGGGTACTCAGCAGCAACTTACCATGCTGCACATACAAGATGCCAGCCATATCTGACGTCTTCGCGTGTTAGAAGTTCTCATTGTAAGCTGCAGATGCCTCTGGTCCTTCGCAGCGGTTGATCTGTTTGTGATTCAGAATCTGCAGGCGTTTGTGACATCCACATCCCTGGTTCCTGCAATCTGCCTAAAGCTGTCGTATCAGACAATGTAGACATGGCAAATTCATCGTGCCAGCTCTGCAGGAATTGCTCGTCTGAGGTTCACCGGAAGCCTGGTCACACCTTCCGTCTTGGCAAATGCAAGAGTGAGCACGGGTGGCAGTGGGTCACAGGTCCGTGTGTTCCCCGTCAGGTGCCCTTTGGCGGCCACATTTTTTGGGGCTCCGATTGAGAACGAGGTGTGCTCATCAGGCTCAGACCAACATCAATCTGTGGCCTTGCACTTTTCCTGTGTCCCATTGCACAGCGCTTCACTGCACAGCGTGCACAGCCCTGAGGACACTGCATGGGACTAGCGACAGCATGCCCACAGTCTTGGCACAAGTTGTTTTTGCTGCCAATTACCAGCGCCTGTGAGCCTCATCCAATGTTCGGCTGGTCGCCCAGCGCCGTGTATAGCAGCCAGCTTGCAAATGCAGGTGTGTGTCGAATTTGAGGGTCTTGCACCCAACACACAGTACACCGTGACGCTTCCGTCTGGAACCCGCTACAATGACCTCGCTGGCCCGCTGCGGGAGGGCATCTCTTTCACCTTCCGCAGCCGCCTACCCTTCACCATTCCCCTGCGGGAGAGCAACTCCATCACGGCCGCCAACTTCAACCAGGCGTTCCGTGGCGTGGACTCCACAACGCTGCGCCTGCTGCTGATCCATGGCATTGCAGCTGAGCCGGCGAACCGTGACATTGCCAGCCGTGTCTCACTTGTAAGCATGGGCCCAGCGTTTGCATCTGGTGGCAACAACATGTCGACTCCAGTGGCATACAACTTTACGATACCAAGCCGGTGTGATGCTGCTGACACCCCTTGATGGTGCCCTCCTGAATGCATGCCTGATAATTTTATTTTTCCCCCAAAGATTCACCTGTGCTGTTTCCATCACTGGACAGCAGCACATGTGCCTACGTCCTGACAAGGAGACATCACTTGCGCAGAGCCTATGCAAATATCATGGCACCCCTTTTGCCAACCCACAAGTACCAGCTCAGCATCAGCCCAGGCAACACAGCGAATCCCGGCGTCCGGAGCGATCCCTTCTTTGGCTCACAGCCATTGGAGACTCTGGCGGAAGGACCTGACACAGTCAGCTTTACCACACAGCGCCTGACCGACCGGATTGAGTTCCCACAGAGTTTCCTTGGCTTGCGATTCCAGGTGTGGATGTATCCCGTACAGCTGTGAGTCAGTGCCGTTATGCTCACAACCCGATCACAATGGCTTGGTGTGATATGCAGTCAGTTCCGACTGGGTTTGAATACCCAGTCATTCTTCAGAAGGACCCCTCTGACACTGAGCGGAAGAGCGACACTGTTGTTGCTGTGCCTATCCTGGCAGTCAGAGGTGGCCCTGCAGATTTTGCAGTGGCCGAGCTCGTGCTGCGCATGGCTGATTCCCGTACTGGTGGGTCTCTGATAGGCAGGACCGGGGCACAGACGATCGCACTGCAGCAACAGGCCATAAATCTCAATAATCTCTTCTCAGTCCAAGGTTTGCCCCAATCCACTGTGCTGCCAGTGTCACGCCGATGCGTTCCTGGGTGCATGACTTTGTATTAGCTGATCTGACGGGTTGCTGTGGCGATGCAGGTCTAGCAGCCGACACACTGCTCGCACCGACCGGGTTGGCATATATCCAAACCGAGTCGCGCAGTAGCAACGGCAGGGTATTCTTCCCAGACAGCACCCTGATCTCCACCGGCGATGTAGCTCTTGGCGTCATCTCTGGCAGCGGGAGTCTGACAGCATGGGCTGTCAGTGCCGCAGATGGCTCGCCGGTGGCAGGTGTCGAAATCACAGTATACGTTTACAATTTCCAGGTGCTCTTTGTCCCTTGCTAGCTTGCAGGCACATCCGCCCGTCACTGTCCCTGAGCCTGGGTGCATTGACACCAACCAGAGATCAAACCGGCGTGTATTTGCATGCAGTCCCGGACGCCAGTCCCACAACCGGCTGTCACCACGGACACACAGGGTGTTGCGCGGGTCGAGTTTGACTTTATCGGCAACAATAACTTCGTGTCGCTCTTCATCTCTGGCGTGACGCCTTCCGGTCAGCTGGTCGCTGTCGAAAGCAGCGCCTCCAGGAACACCGACCTCAGCGCCAACACTCTCACGGAGCTGCTGGTCGACCGCACTGTGGTTGCGCCTGGCCACCTCCTGCATGCGTGGGGCTACATCCGCACCGAGACCGGGGGCCAAGTGACCATCCCGGCCTCCCCACCCCGTGCCCGCCTGCGGCTCTGCGCACTGGGTGAGTGCACCGCGGCCAATGCCAACGTCCTCACCGTGGACACCGAATTCGGCAGCTTTGACGGCACAATTCTGCTGACGGACGCAGTCATTGCGCAGCTTGGCTTCAACGCCGGCTTCCTCTCGCTGGAGATCTGCGCTGGCGCCTGCCCTGACGGCGACTGGCAGGCGGTCAGCTCCGTCAGTATCACCATCTCTGATCCGCGACCACCCACCGCCGAACTGCTGTTCACGGTGCCGGCCTTTGCACCCCCAAACAGCACCATCACCCTCACTGGCTCGACTGTGAGCCTGCTCGGCAGCAATGTTGTAGGTGCTGAGGTCGACATCCAGTGGAGGGCTGGAGAAGCACAAGGTGTGACTGCGATGTATACCATGGGCCGCTGCGTCAGCCTAGCACCTGCCTCAGCTGTGCTCCGATGCACTGGCACCCTGAAACCGGTTGCTCTCTTGGTTGCTTGTCCTTGCCCGCCTCGCAAGTCACAGTATGTGCCAACATCACCATGCAGCATCATGCTCCACAACGCCTGAGGCCACCAGTTTATTGAGGATACATGCATGCAGGGTCTCTGGTGGGCACTGCCGGAGCAAACGGGAACTTCACCGTGGAGCTCGACCTGAACGAGGTCGCCCCACTGCTTGACGTTGGCGGCTCCATCAGCTTCGACGCGGTCTGGATCGGCCCCACCCGCGAGCGCCTGACAGCCTCCGGCTCCGTTGCCATCCAGTTCACCCCCTTCACTGTGGAGCTAACGACTGGCGTCGACCTGGAGGCGCTCGTCCCAGGCCGCACGTTTGGCATCGTTGCAGCCGTGGACAGCCCCAACGGGCCCCCCTCGCAGGATGTTGTGGTACGGCCGTGCCAATGCCTATGTCATCTATATTGATCCCACGATGCGTAATGCTCCCTGCATCCCACCTACACTGTTTCAGCAACGTTTGCCCCATGCCTGACGATAGCTCAACTCCTCAGACCGAGCACGCAGTGCTGTCATGTCAATTTGTAATTCACCGCTGCGCCGCATGTATGGCTTCGATTTCATGACATGATGATTGTGCAGGTGACTGCTGTGCCAATCACGCAAGCCCTCTGCGAGGCCGTGGCCGGCTGCCCTGACAGCCGCTTCGGTGGCGATGGAGATGACGACTACAACGATTATCTCCCCTCCTTCGGCGGGGGGCGCTTCATCTCCCCCACGCCGTCTGCACCGCTCAAGCCGACAGAGCAAGACGCGTTGCTCGCTGCCGGCGAGGCCGTCTGCACCGGCCTGCCCGCTGCGGGCGGCTCCTGGTCCGACTGCAGTTGGGCGCTGCCGGGCTTTGGCATCTTTGCGATCGTTGCGTGTGTCCCTGCCGGCCAGGGCTCACAGCGCGCCTGTGCAGCGAGCTATGCCGGCCGTTTACTCCAGGAGTGGGAGGACCGACCGTTCCGCGGGCCACAGCAGGCAGCATGGCGCTGGGCTGTGCCCTCTGGCGCCGATGGCTTTGAGGTTGGCTCTGAAGCCACTCTGGAGATTGACAGCCCGGTTGCTGGCGCACGCGCGTTGCTGGTGCGCCCCCCCCCCCCCCCACCCCCGGCGTCCCCTGCAGCCGGATCTCCTGAAAACCTCCACTGGCGGCTTCAAAGTACAATCCGGTTGGTATGTGTAGGTCTGGGCGAGTACCAGTGAGGATGGCCTGCTTGCTGTGACGAGCCTCACCGCCGGCATCAACACAGCCTCGCTGCCGGTTCCTGCGTCCTGCACGCTGGGTTGCACAGCAGACCTCCTCATCTCCTGGCCCAGCACCACGCTCCCGCCGACACTGCCTGTCGCGGCGCTGTTCGACTCCGGCGCGCCCGTTGTCCTGGCCGCTCGCAACTCGGACAACCGCTGGCCGATCGATGTGCAGCAGCCAATCCTGCAGCCAGAGGTCTCCATCGGCGCCGCAGCTGCGGCAACCCCCGTTGTCGAGCCTCTGACAAACTTTACGCTGAGCCTAAGCATCTCGCAGTGCGCGTCTGCCGCAGCCGCGTCGTGCGGCAACCCGCTTGCGGAGGCCGCAGAGGTGGTCGTGCTTGCAGTTGACAAGGCATGGCTCCTGCTGCAGCCATACGAGCTGCCAGACCCGGCGGCGCTGTTTGACGTGAACCTCTCGCCATTCCAGGAGGCAGTGGCGTCGACGGAAGGCAACGTCAATCCCGCTGCGATTAACATCTGGCGCCAGGTGTGCGCACTTTGCCTACTTCTCTGTCAATTTGTGCCTTATGACATGTTGAAGCTGGAGCTGAGGGACGAATTTTGGACTCTGTTGCCATCATATAGACTGTGTGCATGCTCGCGCCACGGCTGCACAGCTACGTCAATAAGCGATCCTTCCGGGCTGTGTGCAGGCCAACTCTGAAGTTCTAGACATGGATCCATGGGCCAGGTTACTAAGCCTGTCCAATCTGGACACGCCCCCGGAAGAGTGGTTGGAAAATCAGTTCTTTGACCTATCCGACGATTACAGTGGGTATGGCGGAGGGTACTACTTTTATGACGGGTACGGCGATGGCATTGCGTTAGGCTCAGGCTCTTTGGCGACTGCCGCAGCCCCTGCCTCTGCTCCCGCTGGTGCTCAGCTGAGGGCAGCCAGTTTTGCAGTATGTCTTCTCTGCTGCCCACCTGATTGGTTTCTGACCCTGCTGCTGCATTCTGTACTGCCTTCACCCTCATCGTTCCCCTGCTCCACATTACGCCTACTCGTCATGCCAACGGAACGGCAACTCATACAGAATGTAACCCTGTGCATGCCATCACATTCCGCATGTATCCTGGCGATGGTACTGTTTGGCTCGCCAGTCACTTGCACCCGACATGTAATTCATGACATTCACCCCATCATCAGAGCTGTATGCTGTCCCGCTGGCCACGACACTCCATGTACATAAGTTGCACGCAGGCTGAGGGCGACGATTCCGGCGGCGGTGCAGCTGAGGGTGGCGGGTCAGCCACACAGGCCCCGCGCCTCATCTCGCCGCTGGACACCACACCATTCTTCAGGGTCGCCAGGCTCGCCCCCGGCACGCCAACTCAGCAGCTGCAGCTCACCGCCCCTGCAGCGCTCACCACATATGTCGTGCGGGCATTTGCCGCTTCTGCCACCGGCGACATATTTGGATCCGAAGAGACCGAGCTCATCGTTCGCCGCGTCGTGTCCCTCACCCCCTCGGCACCGCGGCTGCTGCGCACCGGTGACAATGGCACGGCTGGCGTTGTCGTCACGTTCTCCGGCACCGCCACGCCGGCCGCGCCCGTGACTGTCACCGTCTCTGTCACCGCGACAGGCCCCGTGCAGCTGACGGGCCCGACCGAGGCTTCGCTGGTGTTTGACGGCTCCGTCACGCAGCAGGAGACCCGGTTTGATTTGACCGCCGTGACGACGGGCGATGTGCAGCTAACCTTCTCCGCAGAGGCGGCCGCTGGCAGCGACGCACTGCAAGTCGAGCTTCCCTCACTTCTCACCCAGGCGCCAGTTGTGGTCGCCACCAGCTTCGCCGTCACACCCGGGCCGCGCGGCTTCCAGGAAGGCCTCGCCATTCCGGCTGCCGTACCAGGTCCACCCCCCTGCCCCATGGATCGTCCACCACATCGTCCTTGCGTACCCGTTGTGTCCAAGCCGTGTCACGAAAAAAATGTCTCTGCGGTTGCGAGTGTGACATGTACCGCCCATGCCTGCAGGCACAGGCTCGCTGTCGGTTGTGGCAGGTGTCGGGAACCTGCCGGCGCAGCTGGCGATGACCAAGCGCCTGTTCGACGCGACGCCGCGCTTCCCGGTCACAGCGCCCTGGCCCGTGTCCATCATGGCGCTGTACGCTGTGCTGAACCAGTATGGTGACGCTGCGCTGGATGCCCCGATCACGTTGCAGGAGCGCGCCGCGGAGATACTTGCGGTCGCGGAGAACACGACCGTGTGCGTCGCACTCACGGCCGCGGTGGATTACGCGATCGAAGCCTTTGTGGGCCTCACGGCGCTGACGGACCTTGGGCTGATGTACTACCCCGAACGTGCCTTCCCAGGCTGGCAGCCGCCGGAGGAGCCGAATGTGTCTCTGATACTTGCGGTGCGCTGCCCTGTGTCTGCAAGCGTAATGCCAACCTGCGCTGCTGGGAGGGAAAGAGCGGGCTTTGAAGGCACTGCTGTTGGACGAATGTGGCTCGCAGTCACTCATCTTGCTGCACGCTGTGGTTATTTTGTATCTGCAGTTGCTCCAGGAATGCAGCACTTGGTGCGCGGGCGGCTGCATACGTCGTGCAATATTCTGTTGCATGATTGAAAGGCCTGTTGATGTGCTTGTGGTTGGCCACTCCACAAACTGTTGGCTTGGGATATCTGCACTCCTCTGCAAAGAGCAGCGCACAGTGAACGTGTACGTGGGTACATTATGGTAGGAGATTCATAGGCCGACACATGTGTGTGGTGCAGAGCCGGCTGGCCTTTGTGTGGGCCGGCATGTTCGGTGCACAGCCTGCGCAGGGGCGCTGCGGACCGGGCGCCGGAGTCGCCACAATCTTTGCCGACTCGGTAACATGGCTGGAGCGTGGCCAGGAACAGCTCTTCATCGATGCAGCTGAGAGCCGAACCGATACCTTGTCCCGCGCGTACCAGCCCCTCTCCTTGCTCGCCACCCTCTGGGCTGTCCAGGGCCCCACCTTCGACATCCAGGCGGCCGTCAATGCCGCAGGCCTGCGCCAGAGCGTACCTGCCGCCACTCCTGCCATCGTAACCCAGGTCGTGGAAGACCTCAGCCTCGACCGCCTCATCAGCGAAATTCCCAACGTGTGCTTCCCCTGCCTCCTCTGCAAAGGTTTGCGTGTGTTGCCGCCGCTCAGGTTGCTTCGTACGCCTAGCATCGATTGTGCATGTGGCTCTGTGGTTTCCTGTGCCTGCGCCCTGCCATGGCCGCTCGCAGCAGGTGATGCTCCTGCATCACGCCGCAATTGTGGTGCATGCGTTCAGCTCTCCAGCTTTTCGACAGGCCTCATCTCGCTCGTACTGTCCGACCCTGCCTCAGCCGGCGCTGCGGCCGTGCCTGCGAATGCCACGGCCGTGGTTGATGCCATCCAAACACGGCACACGGACCGCTTCCGCATCACGGCGCGCAATGCCTACATTGCCATCAGCCCAGAGTCGCCCTCACCCGCTTCCACGGCCTCACAGGCGGCCGTCCTCCTGTCCGCGCTCGCAGCAGGTGCGCCCACCTGCCCCAACCGATGCGTACGGCAGCGTCTCGATCTGAGCTGCCTTTTGCAAGCCCGCATCCCAATCAATGTACAAATGAGGCATATGCATCAGACTGACATGATGCCCACATGCCTCAATTGCCTCTGCAGTCACTGTGCAATTGCTGTCCTCGTACTTCAGCAAGAGGGCCTCCGTCGGCCGTGTGTCCACCACACATGCCTTGTGGCAACTGTGCAGTGCATCGACAGGCACTGAAGCAGGGCCAGGCACGGTGTGCAGGCAACAGGACTTCGGTTGAGGAGAAGCACTCCAACTTCATTGCATCGCGCCAGGGCGGCACCTCGCCGTACTTTGTGTCGACCCGCAGCGTCATCCAGAGCATGTTCGCGCTGCTTGAGTACGACAACGTCTCCGGCAGCACACAGCCGAACCTCGGCCTCGTGGTTCAGTCAGCTCCCGCGCAGGTCCTGCAGGCCTCGTTCACCCCGCAGAGCAATGCCATCGTCGAGGCGAGCATCTCATTTGACGACCTCGCCACCCCCCCTGCCCCACTCACTTTCGTTGCCAATGGGACTGGTGCGCCTCACGTCCACCGCCTGAGCGCTGATGATGCAGCTTTGGCGGCCAGCTGCTCCGTGATTGCTATGCTTGTGCTCGAATCTGCGTTGGACGCTCGCTGCGTCGCTGACCCCGTCCTTACTCAGCTTCAAGCATGCATGCGAGGCATGCACATCATGCCCCTTCAGTCGCGTGTCTGGACTGAGTGTGCTACAGAGCTGTGGGCCATGCAGGTGAGGCGTCCGTAGCGGCGCTGCTGAACTTTGTGCCCGCGGAGCTGCCGACCACGCCGCAGTTCCGCGGCCTGCAGGTCGACCTCGCCATCCGCGCCCTCAACGCCTCCTCCGGCCTGCCCACAGGCCCGCTGCTCTCCTTTGCGCCGCTTGGCGCGACGCTGCACATCTTGGCACAGGTTGCCACACCTGATGACCTGCAGGAGGCGACCGTGCAGATCCTGCTGCCCGGTGGACTGGAACCGATTGACCGGAACCTTGATGCGGATGGCAACACCGATGTGTGCTTGCTGCCCTTCTTCCTGCGCTCCTTCTCGGGCGGCAACCCGTTTCGGCGAGCCAGCATTTTCTGGTTCCCCAGCTGCCCAAGAGTGGAGACATCCCCCAGGAACGTGACGTTCTTTGTAGACAGGCTGTCGCCAGGAACTCACGAGTATTCGTTCCTCGCCATTGCTGCGTCGCCAGGTGTGCCCGCTGCATCTGCTGGTGCAAGTTTTGCAATGTTATTGGGCCTGAGATTGCCGCTGATTCTGCTTCTTGGATGCAAGTTGACCAACAGATATTCGGTACTTGCAGGTCAATACACTGTGCCTCCAGCGATCGCATTTGATGACAACCAGCCTGAGGTCACTGGCCTATCAGCTGGCCAGACGTTCACAGTGTGCAGGGCCCAGACATGCACGCCAGCTGAGAGTGCAGCAGGGCAGTCCCAGCAGCGCCTGCCACTGGATTGTCCAAACGATTGTAGTGGTGCAGGGCTGTGTGACACTGGAACAGGCGAGTGCGTCTGCGACATTGGGTTTGCGGGCATAGATTGTGCCATGTTGACATCATAGCAGCTGATGTGGCATATGTGGCTGGACCACGATGGCCTACAGTTTTAGACATGACATTCAACCACCATTTTTTTATCTTAATCGCGCAATGTGGGAGGGGAACGTTAAACTCGGCAACGGTATCATGCTAGCAGAAATGACATGATTAGATCTTGACGTGAACCTGTTACTCAGTTCTGTGATCTCATGTGTACAGCTAATACAAGGAGTTTGTCTCATCCTATCATGACATTGTTCACATAGATTTGTAATTGGTAAACATTGAAGATAGCTCAGGATCAATTCCCTCATTGCCACCCGCAAAGTGCAAATGGTCGTGTTCAAGGCTTGCTTGGCTGTGCTGTCCCGTCGGGTCTGCCAGGATAATACTTCTGACCTCACAATTCGCGTAGTGCCTGCGCACAAATCCGTGAACTGTGGCACAGGGCATCAGAAAATATAGGGTGACACAGTGCTGAGCGACCCACACCTGTGCATGTGCTGTGCAACCTGGTGGTCGTAATGTTGCCCAAAGTTTTGGAAGAAAGAGTGTATGAAACCTGAATGGGACACCACAGCAATCTGCTTTTCAGGCCGCTGCATGAGCCACTCTGCAAACTTTACTCCTCGTTCCTGTATGAACTCTTGCGTTACGACTGGACCCAATCGAATGCCCTGCCCATGACCACGGAATGAACGGCTCTGATGCCAAACATGCAAAAACGCTGGGCTGATGTGGATAGGGTCCATGCATGGACCAAGGCATTCATAGCTGGCTTTCATGGCACCGCCACAGGATGTGCACTAGTGCCTGACGTAGGCGGAGCAACCTGATGTGTGCATTGTGCGCATGGGCGCATGAGCTGGTCAACTACATGCATGCACTCTGGGTCCTACCCGCATGACATTGGCCTCTTCCCGCTCGCCTTCCTTCCACAGAACATCTTCGTTGCTCTCAATCAGACTGAAATCAACACCAGGAAACTGCTGCTTGATTTCAGAAATCGGTCTCCTGCACACATGCACAATGGCGCCATACATGGTCCACAGCGCACAGCAGCAGTGTGCTGAGAACATGCGGCACTGGAATGGGTGTAACGAAGCATGTCACTCAAACATGGTACGCATGCTTGAGTCTGACACCCAAACACCTCCGCAAGGTCATGTGGGGTGTGCCATGTTGATGGTGCTGTATCGCATACTTCTGTGATCGCATATCTTCCACCCAGCACACTGATTTGGTGTGACATGTACATTCTTAGCATTGGGCAAGCATCACCAGGAAATGGAATTGCGTATGTGCAGGATTGAGACGTTCCAAGGCCCTGCCATGTTGTAGCGCTGTGGGGATAGGGACAGTACCTGGCGTCGCAAGGATGCACTCCAAGCGTTTCTCTGCATAACTCATGGGCAATAACTGGCACGCTCGGCATCCCCACTCCCACATGCTGCGTGCACTTCCCTTCTATGTCTGGAATTGTACACATTACAATATCTTTCGCTGCTGTGTCGGAGGTCACAGAAACGTCGTGGTTCCCAAAAGCCCCTGCTGTGGTCTCAAGGGTTCTCGTGAGTGGGGAGGAGACAATGAGCTGAGCCTGCAAAAATGGACAGCAGACGAGTCAACAAATGGAATCTCTGCGCTGCTTCACCGAAGGTTCGTCGGGATCGTCTTGGCGATTGCATGATTGCAGCTGTGCCATTCAGTGCCATGTTATGATCAGTTCAGGGCAGTGGACATGCCTGAAGAGACCGACTCTGAAAATGTTGCTGGACAGCATGAGCTTGTGCCCAGCCCAAGGTGGTCAAGTGCGCATCATGGTAGTCATAGCTCTTGTACAGTGCCGGGTCTGCATCGCACATTGATTCAGTACTGATCAGAAGTGCGCTATACTAGCGAATTCAGCATCGAGGGGAAATTGTTGTATTATTGAAAAATCAATAATTCACACAGTAATGTCCAGCTGCACCTGGCAGATTATTGTGAAATCCGTTGCCGTGTCTGATGAAGTGTACCACCTGCACGATCATAGCCGTGAACGGCTTCCGCATGCACCTCGATCGGAGAAAGCGAAGCTCAAACGCAAGTCAGGGACGCCAAGGCCATAACAGCATTATTGTAGAATCATTGGATGAACATGACCATGGTACATGGCGGGTTGTGCTTTGTGCCGCTTCAGCAAACGTACAAAGCTGGTCAGCACTTTATGCAAACGTCGCATTGACATTGCTGCTTCGTGCGCAGCTATGCACCTAAAGAGAGACTAGATAAGAAACACCTTGGTTGACCGGTAAGGAAATGCAACCAAAGTTGTTGTTGGGGGCTTGGTAGCTGTGGCCAGCATCTTGTCAGCTGCTCACGCGGAGCCGTCGTCGTCGTAGCGTTTTGCCAAGTGTTCAGCAGATCACGACACAGTACAGGAAATGCGACTCGGAGGTTGGCTTAACCGCTCAGTGGCAATACTTGCATCAGTTCAGTACTCAGGACCAACCGCGGATGATGCCCTCTGATACGTATACAGCGCACCACACGTGCTTGACGAGAGATCATCTATGAATGTGCAGCACATACGCGACGTAGGAGAGCTTCACAGCACGCCAACGACCTAGCCAACTCCGCTGTTCGATTTATGAAGTGTTTGTGCAAATGTCACGGGCACTACACCGGTCGCTCCGTTGAATGAGCTGAGCGGGATTTCGCGCGAGCGTCTTCTGCGCATCACATGCATTTTGACAAGGCAGCCGCGCGCAGCATGATTCGCATGCCAGCCACATGTGGACATTGCCACACCACAGCCCACGGCTGAGCTGCACCCCTATAGGAAGATAAGTACATAATAGCTTGAGTTCTGTTGGAAATGGTCGGAGGTGCTGAAGCCTGCTTGCGGCACATCCAGCAGTGTTCAAGCAGGCGGGCACCGGGGCCCACGCTGCCAGCGGCGCTCACAATCTGTACTCAACTGGTAGGCTGCTGCGGCTTTCTTGGCTCTAGGGAGGCTGTGCAGCATCTGCAACACCACGGGCTGCACGTTTGAGCCAGCCGCACTGAAGCGCAGTCGCAAGAACACCTCACACTGACAGCCCGGGCGGTGGTGCCTGGCCACGCTGTCCCGTCGGACGTGCTATAGGCGGCCGCTGGCGGCCTTGATGGACCGGGTGCCGCGGTTGCAGCGGCGCAGGCAGGCCCGCGTCTGGTCGTGCTGGCCCGCCCTGCCTTCCCGTGAGCTGCCGCGGGGAGAGCGATGCGGCGCCGCCAGTGCCCTTCGCGCCCCGCCCTCAGGCCCCTGCTGGGCGGCCGGAGGGGGAGGGCTGGTACGCCGTGCACTGTGGGGGGCGTGGGCCCCCTGGCTCTCATGTGCCGGGGGCCCGTGATAGAGTGCTCGAGTGGGGCCGGATGGGGTGGGGGTGCTGCTGTTGGGGGGTCGGTGGTGGCCGGTTTTGCTGGGGTGGGCGGCGGTGCGCAGTTTGGCAGGTGGTTGCTGTGTGCGGTTGTGGCGCGGGTGCCGTGGTTGTAGGGTGCGGGAGTGCGCATGCGTGTGGGTGCGTGGGTGTGGTGGTGTCGGCTGTGTCGGTTCGTTGTGGCTTTTCACCTGAGACAATTGTTGCTTGTTGCTGTAGTCTGCTTTCGGGGGTTTTGGCCGTCTACTTTTCTGCTGTTGCCCTCGCTGCCGGGCTCTTGCGTTCATCTCCGTGTAACACTGACAGCCCGCGGGCATTGAGCGGGGCGTGCATGCACAAATGCAAACCTTCCTGTCCGATCGACCACCCAATGGCTGATAACCTGCAATCCCACCTGGCCTCCCCCCGCCCATTTTCTCTGCACGTTCCACAAAGCAGGCGGGGGTGCGCTGCATCCGTGCACGGCGGCCAAATCATGCAATGGTCAGGCCGCGGAGCTCATCGTCCATACTAGGCGTCGTGACTGCAATATCCACGACTGTACATTCTGCAGCCCAGCACAGGCGAGAATCAGCATGTTTTTTAGGTGGCAGGCGGCTGTTTACCACCTTGACACTGTTTATCACCTTCACACAAGTTGACAGCTGGTGATGCAGGGCAGCAAGTACAACATACGCAGTCGATGACATCCAACATTGTGTTTGACATGGCATGGTTTCGCGCAATTCCATTTGACATGTCGGCACAGCGTCTGAGCTGCAGCATCCACCAACTTACTCTGAGGCACTGGCCAATGCGATAACCAAGCGCCAGCTGAGATGGCAACGAATAACACCACCACGCTTCAGGGACACAGGTGACAGCTGCAGGGCCGCACGTCGCACGAACTGAGACACATATCAAATATTGATTGCTTATCCCAACGTGTGTGGCATGATTTTAATGAGCACTGTCTTCCATCTAAAGACACAGTAATTCTACAATGCAGACTTTACATGTCAGCCTGGCTGCACTGCCTAAACATGCCTTTACCATAATAAAAAACCATCTAATAAGACCAGCTCGACATCGGAAATTGGGCGTCGGACGTTCAACAAACAGAATTTGAACCTGGGAGGAAACCCTGGTGGAACTGGTCTGCTACCTTTCCGTCCCACGAATGGTCAGGTGGCAGAGAAGCACAGCAAATGGCGCCCCGTGACATACAACCTGAACTGAAGAAGGCCTCGTGACATGCACAGTATAATTGCATACCATCAGCTTCTGAGCTCATCCGCGGACGATGTGGCAGCATCTGCAGCTGCCC
The DNA here is from genome assembly GCA_900538255.1 of Ulva mutabilis. Classification (NCBI taxonomy): domain Eukaryota; kingdom Viridiplantae; phylum Chlorophyta; class Ulvophyceae; order Ulvales; family Ulvaceae; genus Ulva; species Ulva mutabilis. The sequence continues at coordinate 1,198,513 of UNSF01000011.1, read as the reverse complement.
GATGGCGTAGAGTTTCTCCCTCACCATTTGAGGTTGAACCATTAGGTGGGCGCTGGAAATCAGAGCCGTCCAGCATCTCCCAGGTGGCTTCAACTGGATTTGCCCATGTTGCCTCATCTGAGTTGAGCGCACTCTCACTACTTGCACGTACCACATTTCGCACAGCAGCAGCATCGCTGGCTGATTCAACGCCAAGCACACGCTCTGGCCCGGCACTTTGGGATCTAGCCAAGGGCGGATCTTTTGCCGGGAGACCCACTTCGTTCAGGTAGCGATGCACAAAGACTTCAAAGTAGTAGTTGCCCCCATTCCACGCACTCACAAAGATCATGATCAGAACAAAGATAGTGTTGAGCCAGAAGTGCTGCCACATCAGCCATGCAAACACGAAACACGTGAGGCAGAATATCACGTGCCACGCCATGAAGACAAGCGGTGCAAGCCAACCAGGCAGGGACCGTGTCATCCGTCCCGGTAGTGAACGTGGATTCCGTGTGATGTACTTGAAAAGTGTTTCGTATCCCCTGGCTTGTATGCGTTCAGAAGAGATGATGAAGATTTTGGCATAGTATGCCACAGCCCACAGTGCATATCTACAAAGCACGAATTTAAGCAAGTGCACCAAGTGCAACTGCAAGTTTTGATCTAATGAACTAGGTACAAATCTGCATCACCTTCAAGCAACACCACAGGCACGCACCGCATGTGCACAGGAGTACCCAGATGATGGAGGCGCACGGAATTCCTGGGACGAAGATGAGTTCTCGGACAGTAGCTCTGGTGTCCTCACATTGGCCGGGCCCGTTCCAGTGATTGGGGTCGCCGGGATACCAGCGTATTGCCCATGCCACCAGTGGTGGGAACACGTGCAGAAAGAGGGAGGTCATCTACATTAACATGCATGTGGTCACAGATGGGTATCGATGAGCGGTGCCAGGCAGTGTGTTGGAGCCAGATGCACAGTAGACATCGGAGGCCCCACAAACGGGACGATTTGGGCCACGCTGAGCCCACTCTTGTAACATGCAGCTTGAGCAGGTCCATTTCAGCACATGCACACCCAGGCCGTGAATGCATAGCAGCGTGTGTAAAGAGTGGAACATCGAACGGGGTGCTTCTGGCATCCGCACTAGCATGCACAGAAACAAATGTGGAGTAACAGTATGATCAGCGCACCTGATCCAGAGAATGAAATATCATGGAGTTGCGGAATGCCAGGATTGACCAAGCAAGTGGTCCCATGGCGAACGAGAACATGATCTTCTCCATCGCGCAAACATCATTGAAAAGCCAGACTTGGACCACGAGAAAGAGATTTGCATAGTAGCAGAAATCCATCAGGTAGTAGTGCATTCGTGACTTTTTATAGAGAAAAAATCGAAGCATGAAGAGGAACAAGGCTTTGATGCTGTAGAGTTTGTAGAACGTTGACGGTGAAAAGCCAAGCCAAAATGCAGATATTAATGCAAGCATGACGCCTGACGCAAAGGTGAGCTTATCACGAAGCTTGACCCGCCTTGGCGTCCACTGGAGGGATTTTAGCGCCGTGTATCTGGCAGATACACGGCCCTTCAACCTTTGCAGATGTGCAACCTGGAACTCCTTTGCAGCCCGCAGCCGCTGTGCAGCTCGTGCGACACTTGATGCATTATATAAGTTTTGCTTCAAATCTGTCAATCCGTGTCCACTGGGTGGGAGAAAATCAAGCTGCAGGGCATGCTGTATTCCTGTCAGTAATCAGGCCTCATCTCTACCACATGTACAGAATGCTATCATGTCCCAAGAGGTAGTCCCACTTGATCGTACTCATCAACAGAATCCTGGCTACCAGATTGCCCCCTGTCTGTATCGAGGATGTGGTAGTACCCCAGAGCTGCATCCAGGAATGACTGTACATCCTCCATGCCAACCCGTGCAGTGGGAGACTCGGCTACGGATGGATCACAGCCAGCCCCCATCGAGCAAATATACCTTGCTACCGTCGCTTATGCGCTGGGCGTGGGCGGATGATGCTGTGGAAGCACTTGGCAGTCATGCCTTGGTGAAGCACTCTTCAGGCTTTCACTTTCTAGCTTGCCACACCTGCAACGAAAACACAAGCAGAACAGCTCCGAGGAGATTGCGAAATGAAGAGTACGCTAGGTCACAGCTGCGGTGATTACGCATGCGAATTGATCACTCTGTGCTACGACACAAGGAGCACACGCTGTTCAAGCCAAGCCATGCAGCTCAGAGCACAAACACACCGTGTATATCAAAGATTTTTTCTTCGAAATCTCACGCGGCCAGGAGTCGCTTATTGGCCCTGTTGATTCCCTGCACGACAACTCGGGAGGATTCCACTGTCCCACCTGTTGGTGCCACATCACCAGTCGATTGTGAGGCCGGGTCATGCAGGTGCGAAGGTGCAGTTGCCCGGCACAGATTCCATGAGGACAGTGTGGCAGCACAAAAGGGCCTCAGCAACGAAAATGGCACGTTTATAAGCTTTGGCTGTCTCCGATCCACGTCGCTTGACACAGGTATATAACTTGGCGGGCAGACGACCGGACTGAACGAGCCACTGTGCCCGAAGAGTCCTATCCGGAACATCGATTAGCAGCACGGGAGCAGCAGCCGATATTTCAGGGACATGCTATCTGAATGCGCTTGTGTTACACGGAGATGAACCCAATAGCCCGGCAGCGAGGGCAACAGCAGGAAAGAATGCGCTTGTGTGAGATGCACGGCTGGACGCTAACCGACTCGTTCCATCAAGTCGTGTCTATAAGCAAACTTACACGACCTCGTTCTCAAAATTCTCGGACCACCGCAGCATCTTGCCAGTCATCACTGGGCTGGCAGGAGAAATACACTGTTACAGCGCTACCCACGTTGCAAAAGCACAGTAAACCTGCTCCAAGAACATGCGGTCCATGAAATTATGAGATACGTTACAGTACATGAAATTATCGGGCTGATGTTGCCTGCAATGTTAGACCCACTTCTGGCTCGTGCTGGATTGACGTACGAACCGTCTCAGCGATATCTTTCCCAACTGGGTCCGGGCATGCGCATGCGGAAAAGCTGAAACAAACACCACTTCCATTGCTGCATGACAGCTCCAGATTGCAAGGTTGGCAGTAGCTTATTGCACACGCACTATGACCCAAAGCCGCCATATACGCCCCGGTATAATTGCCCTGCATCAGGCACCATGTGAGGGATTACTGAACGAGGCCATTCTGCTAACTGCAACTCTTGGGATCAGAAAATTGACATACCTTGCTGAGGGGCACAATTGTATCCATACATTTTTGGATACACACTGGCTACCTCTTGGTAATCTTGTTTATGCCCAATTTGGGGCACCTACATGCACGGCTGCCGTGGTGCTTAACGTTGACATACACAAGTTCATGCGCTTCCTGACGATGACGCACTGGGCTGCACAGCACTACTGAGGCGAAACACGGCCGACAATTCTCGTAAACGCCCATGGTCTCACCAGGAAGCACGACACCTGTCTACATGCCGCTCTCACACAGGCGCATGCTGATCACATCACAAGACATGCCCCTCGCCAGGCACAAGCATGTGCTGTACAGTGTTAAGATTGCAGTACTATACCACTAGCCTGCAATCATACAGCACGTTGCGATGTTCTGTATGATTGCAGTCTAGTGGTATAATATTGCAATCTTGACATACAGCAAGGTGACGCAGAGACGCACTTCACTACTTTGAAGGACTTCGGCACGGTAGGATGCTGAGTAATGCTCCTGCAGGTTTTGGTGTGACACGTTGCTGGTGTTTTGAACGGTGCAGCCATACTGGGCTGGCTGGGGTTGATATGTACGCTCTGCATGTGACAGCTGTGCATTGGGGCAGGACTGGGGAACCACATGGTGGATTGTCTGTGCTGCAGCGCCTGTGTTTTGTGATGTACTTGGCGTAACTTCAGGACAGCTTGGCGGCTGGCTGGTAACCCTTTGCAGCACAGCTCTTTGCTGGGGTGACACTTGCTGCGCTTGGTGGTGGTGCGCCAGGGGCCTACTCACGCGCTGCATTGCTTGCGCACGCTGCACATGTGAATGTTGGTCCATATGGAACTGATGAATCGTTGGCAGTTGTTGAGTCAGCTGTGGCACTTGACATGGCAAGCTGTGCAAGCCGTTGCTTGCCTGTGGGGCCACTTGAAGGGGTCTGGCCAGGTTTTCGGCAGGCACAGGCGCGGCTGGTGGTTGAATCCAAGGTGCCCTGATAGGGTGGGAGCCCGAATGCGATAGAGGTGGCCGTGGTGCTTGGTGGATGATTGGGTGGTTCCTGTGTGGCTGTTGCTGCGTGGTTGGCATCATAGCAGAGTGCCTTGGCACTGCATGCACTCCTGTACCGCAACTCTATGTGAAAGTTGCAATGACTTGAGGATGCAAAGGTCTGGTGTGGCACCGGCAGAATTCCGCTGACGCATTGGAATTGTGGTATACACATTGTGGCGCCCACAGTACGGTATGCGTGCATGCTGTAGGCCGGGAGACAACGAAATCCGCAAGCAAAGATACAATCTGGACGATCGAAGTGCAAGAGTCCCTGACAGAGATGACACTGGCAGACATGATGGTGTTCCTCTCAGTCACCATTGGATAAAATTTCCAAAATTTGCACATTGGCAATTTGGTATGACGATGATTGTGGAGAATCCGATGGTGCAACAAAATGGCTATCAAACACTACAAGCTTCTTGAGCAACTAGGGCAATGTAGCATGCTGGAGCATGCTCCATGTTCAATGGAGCTTAGGGCTACCTTATGATTGAGACTCAAGCCAGTGCGTACGTAATTCTCTGGCAGAAAGCCGATGGCCTTCAGTTCTGAAAATGGGTGAGCATCAGTCGATACGTAGGGTCATGTGGGAGGATAGATAGCGGGGTAAGAGATCATGGCAGCCAAAAGTGAGTTTGAACTGTGACTGTTATGAGCTTGACGTGCCCATACCTGGAACTGATGCCATCATGGGCCTTACGTGAGGAGCGCCCGTAGGATACATCTGCGGCTGGAAATGCAGAAAGCTCCATGGAAAAGGCCTTGCACCGACTTCATTCCTGAAGCCGTTTGCTGGCATGTGCTGTAGTGTATGGTGTTGCGGAACACCGGGAGGCCGGCAGTTTGCGAACTGATCGGCCCTATGGGATCGCTTTGTATTTCGACTGGACTTGCATGAGCTCCCGGTGTTCACAGATGATCGCCCCTTGCCTGGCTTGCAGCGTTTCGTTGCCCCTTGCATGCTTTGCAACATAGAGCCATCCTGACCAGTCTTCCCATCCTTTAGTTGTGGCGCAACGGTAGTGTTGAATTGGTCTGTGCTAGCAAGTGACGCCACTTGATCAACATCTGGCTGGGTCCCATCGGTTCCATTCTGCGATTGAGCAGCATGTGCGGCTGCCCAAGCCGCCGACTTGGAAGCCTTTGCAAGCGCCCTGAAGCTCCTCTGTATCGATGACCGGTCATGGCCAGGAGCAAATCCGGGCCCTTTTATGCCAACTGCTGGCTTCGCTGGCGCAGCATTGCCACAAGTAGCACTATGTTGCACCATGTAGTCTGGAGGTGCAAACACTACACGAAGTGCGTCTTCGCCCCTTTCAGCACGCTCCTGAAGCTTCCGGAATGCAGCGTCACAGTGATCTGCCCGCTTAAATCGCACATAGCCCCACATCCTCCCACACCTCACATCCTTTGCACCCATGCGGCCTGCTGTGGAAAGCGATTCAGAAATTGCACCGTGGCCCAGAATCTCCACAATATCATCGGGCGTGCACTGTGCGGCATCTGCCAATGTGTTGCTCAATTGATCATCCAACACCAGGTAAGAGTCCGGGACATGCGTCAAGAAGAGGGCTGTGGAGAAGCATTCAGATACATGCCTGGCGTTACTCCAAGAAACCAGCACGGAAGAAGACAACAGCAGATCATGCATGCTGTCATCTGGAGGTCCTAGCTGTGTCGATGGATGAAAGCTGGATTGAACGACCTGTGCAAGTGCGCGAGAACTCAGGCAATACATGATCACAACGATAAGACAACACCAAAGGACGCATTGCCCAGGCTAACTGAAAACTACTGTGGTTGGCCTCGCACCAAGCTTGCGGATGTGAGCTGCTCATACGCTTTACGGGCCTGTGATGGCAAGGTGAACTCGATGATTGCGTACCCCTTCATCTCATCAGCAGGGTTACTGATGAGACACACTCGTTCAAGTGGTCCAAATGGCTGCAATGCTGACGTCAGAGCACTGGCCGATCGCAGAGCATTAGGGAGATTAGCCAAACACATGCACACTCTGCACCAGAGTGCGTCACATCAACTACAGATCTGATAACAAAATGCCACATGATACCACCTCGACCAGCGACTTGATCCATGAGGCATTGTAGTGACATGTCACTGAAGAGGAGGCTCATACTGCACATTCTCAGCCGTTGCACAGACCGTCTCTAAATCATCGGAAAATGATGCGCCATTGAGAATGCCCACAGCATGCGCCGCAATGCTTCGAACATCTGCTATGGGCATCGACAAGTTGCTATCACTGTGTGCAGTCTGTTCGGCGTCAAGGACGGTACGCATTAGCTTCAGTCGGATAATGCCCATTGCACCCCCGTCCTGTGTTGGTGTATCGACATGCACAGATTTGATTTTGAAAGCAGAATCAGGCAGATGTCGGATCAAAAATGATACTAGTTGGTCGTCAGTGATGCCAGGGGTGACAGTCACCTGCACACAGGTTTGGGGCATTGCTATGGCTAGTGTTGGCCAGTATCTATCGCCATGCACCCGTGCACACACAATACTCTTCCACACATGCAGGTGCTGTCAAAATCGAGCCTATGATGGATTCATGCTGCACGCAACACGGGTGTTGACAGGCAACACAACATGTTGTGGATTAAATTAATGCGCATCAGTGTGCAGCCAGTGTCATCAATGAAGAACTGAACAAACGTCTTACCACAACAGTCGGCACTGGAGCCCATTCCTCGGGAATGGACATACAGTTCCATTCATCTGAGCTACATGTGCCTTTGCTAATGCTTTGGCCAGGTGGGATATGTACATTGATGGGGACGGCCCTGGCCGCTGCAACAGCTTCACCTATACAAATTCTGAATGTCAGCGTGTGGCAGATGCAGAGTCCAGGCGCTAGCAATTAGCATCTGTCACATTCTAAATGGAAGTCCTGCAATCCGCCAATGGAAGCAAACATGCAGATGGGCGTGCATCAAGTGCTCCGAAGCGCACCAGTTAATGCAGTGTGTGCAGTTGAATGATCCCTGCTATCACAAGCTTCATTCGCATGGTCATATGGAGGCTTATTCTCGCTTTGAATGACTGTGCTTTGAGCACCGTTCACGCTTGCCTGTTGCCTCACAGTGGTGGAGTCAGGTTGAAGAACTGTTGTTGCCGGTGTCACCGGTTCCTCTCCAATGATCTTCCGGAAGGGAGGGGCTGCGTTACTTGTACGGGGTGGTGTCTGGCATGCGCGAGGAGTGACTGACTCGTCCTGGCTCATAGATGCACCTGACTGGCCGGTCGTCCAGACCAGTTGTGTCTGCGTTTTCTGCAAGACCCGCGGGTACGATACGCCTTCCTACTCAAGATTGTGCAGCATCACACGCTTTTCCAATCATCGTGGATGCTGTTGTCAAGTTTGAACCCGTAATGGAAGCCTGAAAAGCCATCAGGATCAACCGAGACTGGTAGGAGCTGTCCCAGGGTCTCCTGCACCAGCTCCTTGAGCCTGCATTGGCGAATGTGTTTAGCTGGCAGGCAGCAGACATCCGGTCAAACGCAAACGGCATACATTCTAGGATTCAAGCAGCGATTGCGGGCCAAGAGACAGCGACCACCTGTACATGCATGCATCAGACTATCACGCAAGGCGAGTTGAGTCCCCCCGGCACGACTGCAGGCAGCACAACATGAAGAACCGCGAGAGCATGGTCGGTCTCAGTGACGCACCGTGAAAGCCAAGCGCAAGAGCAGATGGATATAGAATTAAAGGTACGAGACCATACACCAGGCCCGCGAGAATATACGTCAGTCCCGCAAGAGAAAGACGACTGGTAGAAACCTAAACGCGAGCGATGCACAGATATAATATCGCAGCACGAGCTCGGATGGAAGTTCAGCCACGGTGCTTGCTAAACTGTCAGTTCAAAGTGTTTGATTAGTGAAACTCATTTACTCGTCGCTTGTTGGATCAGGTATGTTCAATTTGAACCAGGGCGCCCGGCATAGCAGTATGCCTGAGGACGGCAGGCTGTGAATGCGCCGGCGCAAGGTCAAGGTTGCCCATTTAGTCTGTGGGAATAGCTTCAAATCCGTTTTGTGCGGCATCACATACGGGCGCATCACATTCGCCGTGAACACTGGCCAGTTCGCTGGAGTGCACATGCATGATGAGGTTGCAGCCACTCATGCATGCGCACCACACACCGTGCATGGGGGCCCGGGCGCCCATTGGCACACATCCGCGCTCACACCCATGTTGCAGTGACATCGTCGGGACATCAAGCCCACAATAACACAGGCAAACAGAACCAAAGCCGCAGCCACGCCTCATAATCTAATCAGCAGCCTCTCATAGCAACACCTCCTCCAGCTCATGATCTGCCTTCAGCTCATCATCTGCCTTGATCTGCCTTGTGCTCATGATCTGCCTCGCTGCGGCATGTCGTGATCCACCAGAAAAAGCCTAGCATCACGCCTTACCCAAACAAGCATCGGCCACTGCTCCCCTGTGAGCAGGGGTAGAAGACAATACATCACGCACAGCCCCATCATGCAGGCCAGAAGAGAAAGCATCCGCAGGCACAAATAACGATCGCAGCCTGCGGACCGGAGAACATACACGCAGTGCACCCAATGGGGCAGCCACACTGTAGGCACGTCCGCCTCCTTGGACATGCAAGGTAGAGACTCAAGCAGTCGTCCCCGCCACTCAGCCACGTGCCGACTACAAAGGCTTCAAACAGATTCGGCAACACAGGCAGGCAGGACAGTTCAGGGTCACGGAGGAGTCAACAGGGAACGGCGATCCCATGTAATCTGACTCTGTCTTGGCATTTCAAGGACAGAACGGAGACTTTGGCATGTGGGCTGAGCCGAACTCCATTTGCTCATATGTTGCACAGGTCTCATATCTTCTTGACACTCACTAGTTCCTGAGCTCATGGGCCATCAAGTTCTGGTGATCTGTGGATATACAGGCATGTTGGCATTCTTTAGTATGTGACATCAGATCGATCAGCGATGGTGACCAGCTCAGCATGCTTCCACAGTGGCAGAAACAGAGCAGGACATCCAAGAGTGGTCTCTGATCATTTGTGCCAGGATCAAATACTGCTTGGGCTGAGCTTCGGAGCTCGGACGTGCCTATCTGCGCCATTGGCCACTGCGTGCCGTAGTGTCACCTATTAACATGGGCGATGATAGGGTTTTGGGGCAGCAGACGTGCACGATCATTGCACCCTGCATGCATTGGCGAGCATGTAGCGGAGCACTTGCCAACGGATCGCAATCAGTACTCCGGTCGCAGAGCAATCGACCAGCAACAAGAATGAGCTGACTGCAAACTGATTCTTCCCACAAATGCAACATTCTACATAACAAGTGGTGTCCCTGCAGGATCGCCGCACATGCAGACCTGCATAGGCATCCATGCAGTTCCGCTCCCTTGCAGATCCTGTGTTGCAGCTGAAGCATTTGATTGCGCTTCAAGCCCCCCACCACACCCAAACCTGCCGCTTCCACCTCGATTCCGCCTGCGCCCCGCGACTTCCTGAGCCATCCAGAGCAATCTGGGCCACCTACCTCAGCTGGGTGCACATCAAAGAAGACAGCAGCATTGCTCATCAGCTGCATGGCCAACAAGGGCTCGACATATCCAACTGGCCCATGCATGACTGTAACATGATACAGAGCCCAAGCAAGTTCAGGGGCCGCCTTCAGGCCCTGTTCCGGCTCCACAACTGAGGCCTTGCAAGGGCGACGCCTGTGCGGATCATGCATGTGGGTACTGCAAGGTGCGCATGAGGTCGCGTCCATGAGCGACCATGGCGCCCCGGGGCTTCTTACAAAATTATGATCGCATTGATCGGCACAACTGTCGCCACCTTTGTCGGTGTACACGCAACAACTCTGTAGGCCAGCACCTCCTAATATTTGAAATGGACGGATGCATGAGGGTGCCCATGGCATGGGAGCATTTGGTGTACATCTATTTGGCATCTCCACAAGACTGCTGACTTCAGAAACATGGCCAGCACCTGTAGGTGAAAACACCCATGTAAGATGATGTGAACGACGGAATCAAAGGGCACTGCAGAAGGTGAGTTGTTGTCGTCTGGCCACGGACACGCACCCTTGCCGTCCCCCAATGACATGCAGATGGAGATGGTATACCGACTGGCAGCCCTGCAAAACACTGCCGGCTTGTTGTGGAGCCATGGCTACGGGCGCTGTGGGTCCAGAGTATGGCTTCATGATAGTGCCATGTTGGAGCCCCCATCGCACCTTGGGTCCATCGTTGATAACGACGCGGAATCCATCCTTTTCCGGATCATCATTTGTCAGGCCTTCTGCATAGGTTCTGATACTTCAGGCTTGCACAGGAACACGGGCTCAGCTGGCACGAATTGCCATTCATCGGTTGTAGTCTGAGAATGCTCACTCATACATGTGCAGCATGACTCGTTGAATCAGTACGTGACTGGCACGGCGTCTATTGCACATGCATTGCTAATGTGGCTTCAATTTGACCGAGGCACGACCCACCTTGCTTGGCCACCACTTGAGCAACGAACATGAGATGTCCTAGGGTGGACTTATTAGCTTCGGTTGCTTTGGACAACCTAGAAAGTCCATTCTTGACCTTTGGAATGACCAGGAAATGCACTGGTGCAGTTGGATTGATGTCCCGGAACGCTAAGCAGACGTCATCTTCGTATATGACCTGTAGCAAAGAAGGCACTGACATGAGAACGGAGCAGCATCACAACAGGCCAACACACGATGCGCACGTCTGCGGGTATGCTTTTGTCCACGATCTTGTCGAAGATTGTCGGTCCATCTCCTTGCGCTGCCCTGCAAACATGTCAGCGTGACACGGAGCACGGCCCTGAATCGTCAGGAATCGTTCAGACTGTAGCGCATGCCGCCAATAGATGCGGGACATACAATGCAGCAGCATTTGCAGCTTCTGCCTCTGACATCGCTGTAACTTTTCGTTGACCGCCGGCGAAGCGCAGTGCGCTGGTCAGATTCCCGCTTGGCACGCGCGTTGGCAGACGAAACATGGCACACCGGATACAAATTCCACAGCAAAACCATCACTTTGTCTGTTTTACAGAAGAAAGCCATTCCTGTTGGACGTCATTTTGGCACACGGATTGCGCGCCAATCTGCTGCGCCTGTCTGTTGACGAAACGGCGAGACTTTCACAAACAGCATGAAAATATCTTCGGCGTCTGTGCAACGGCGCGCTGTGCAGCCAACCCCGAAGTAAATCTCCTAGAACCTCAGGTGCTCTTAGGTTACAGAAGATCCCGAACCAGGTTCTTCAGAGGCCGGGCGATACTGCTCAATTGCAACTGCTGCTTGCATGACATACAGTGTGCTTTGACGCAGAGCTCAGTCGAACATATGTAGTTTTCGATTTATGCTTTTTTCCACCCGTTGTCGCCCTTGTCCGGTTCAGACAGTACCTTGCGAGCTCAAACGCAGCTGTGCGCCGGCTGACCTGCTGCGGCGTCCTTCACGACACGCCGATCGCAGACGAGCATCAGCAGTAACATCATCCGCGGACTCTTCTGATCTTTTGTGTCTGGTGTGGTGTCAATTCGTGTTCCTGGGAGGCCTCAGCGTGTCATTTCAGACACTGTTTCGGCATGTAGCATGACACGCGAGGCTGTTAGCTGTGCAGGCAGATATGGCGCCAGTTGGTCAGGAGGAATATGAAAGCCTTGTCCTGAAGCTACATGACATCCAAGCTCTTAAATTTGGCAGTTTCACTCTAAAGAGTGGCTTAATCTCGCCAATATACATTGACCTTCGGATTATTGTGTCATATCCTGATGTCCTCGCGAAAGTTTCGGATGTGATGTGGGACTGTTGCACCTCTGCGAATTTCGATGTAATGTGTGGAGTTCCCTACACGGCCCTCCCCATTGCATCAGCCATGACACTCCGCTACGGCACACCCATGCTGATGCGGCGCAAGGAGGTGAAAGACTATGGCACGAAGAAGGCAATTGAAGGAGCTTTCTCAAGGGGCCAGAAGTGCCTGATCGTGGAAGACCTTGTGACAAGCGGGGCATCTGTCATGGAGACAGTGGAACCACTTCAGGCGAGCTGCCATCTCAGATATCCGGCACAGTTGTACTAGCATGCCGAACATCAATCAGATTGCTGAAACTGACTCGACGCTACCGTGTAGAAAGAAGGCTTGGAGGTGAGTGATGTTGTTGTCCTCATTGATCGCGAGCAAGGTGGAAAGGCTCATCTGGAGAAAGGCGGCATTAAGCTGCATGCCGCATTTACGCTGACATTCATCGTTGACACATTGGTAGCAAATCAGCTGCTGTCTCCAGACATCGCCGACTCTGTGAAGAAGTTCATCGCGGCAAACCAGACCACCAGCGCTGTTGCTGGTACGCCTTCGAAAACATCATCAGAACCCGCATCAGTTGCAACGACTCACGCAGCTGAGGCACTGCTTCCTGAGGATGGTGTATATGGTCATGTCCACGTTGCCAGAAGCCGCACTCAGCAGAATCCAAATCTGCAGGTGCCAGCAAGCCGGCAGAGGCACCGAAACGGTTGTCCTTGGAAACGCGCGCATCGCTCGCCAAGAACGCCATGGCTCGGCAATGCTTTGAAGTCATGGCCAGAAAGTCAACAAATTTGTGTGTGGCTGTCGACACCATCAAAGTGGATGATGTGCTTGACTTGGCACGGAAGGTCGGCCCACATATTTGTGTGCTGAAGACTCATGTGGACATGTTTGACCGCTGGACGAATGCTGATGCCAAAGAGATTCAGGCTATAGCTAAGGAACATGATTTTCTGATATTCGAAGATCGTAAGTTCGCAGACATTGGCAACACAGTGGTCCAGCAATATGCGGGAGGAGTCTACAAAATTGCTGACTGGAGCCACATGACAAATGCTCATCTTGTGCCAGGTCCAGGCATCATTGATGGGCTGAAGAGTGTGGGTGCACCGAAGGGGAGAGGGCTACTTTTGTTGGCAGAGATGTCCAGCAAAGGCAATCTGGCGACTGGGGACTACACCCAGGCGGTGCTCAAGGCTGCAGAGGAACACCAGGTGTGTGAACACCGTGTTTAACGCAATGATTTTGATACAGGGGCAATCGGCCGAGCTGAATATGAGAGTAAGTGACGAAGTTTTATTTGTCCAGGACTTCGTGATGGGTTTCATTTCGATCAAGCCAGCAGATTGGCCATCCGGGATGGGTCCCCCTGGCCTGCTGCATATGACCCCAGGGGTGCAGCTATCAGCAGGTGGTGATGCGCTCGGGCAGCAATACAACACACCAGGAAGCGCAATTTGTGATCGAGGCAGTGATGTCATCATCGTTGGTCGAGGCGTCATCAAAGCAGATGACCCAGGTGCTGCTGCAGAAGACTACAAACAAGCCGGATGGGAGGCATACCTGCGCTCCATCGCTTGATGTGGCCAAGAGAACTGTGCTTTGGCACCAGACAGCGTTATAAGCGATGGCGTTTTGGTTATAAGACGAGTGCAGGATGCTGTACTGCGCCATGTGTGAGAACCGTCATGTAATACGGCGAGCTCACTGATGCATGTACATCAGCGGCACAACAGTATCGATATCTCACGGCCCTGCTTTGTCCTGGTGGACTTCTTGCTCGCACCCATCGGCTGCCGTGCTTCCATTCAGCGGCCCGTCTAGTTTCCCGAGCCAACAACCTAGCCGGTGCGCAGGAGGACCGACTACGGATGCGATCTGCCAGAGTTTTGGATTTAGAATTCGTCATGGTGGTGAGACTGTACACGTGGTCGCAGCGAACCGGTTCGTGCACGATCGTGTGTCAGCGCGCATGCACGGTGTCTACAAGTACTTCCAATTGCAGTCGTGCACGGCCTGCGATCCCAGTCACGAAAATTACAATGGCTGCTAGCGTAGAAGCGCCATCATTGCAGACAGCGGTTTTTCGGCACGCAGGACTGACCGTCGGTGTGGCATGTCAGTTGCACCCTCACATGGATCATTATCCGCTGGAAAGGGTCGATGGTCTAGATAGACATTCCGGCAAGTCGAAGTGGCTTATTTGGAAGCTGAGATCCCTGCTCAGCTAGTGGAGTTCCCAGGCAATGCTGTCAGTGCAATATCCATGCCAGGCTGTTGTTGCTTCTCTGCGAAACCTCAATAACTGCGTCTGCAATGGACTGGCACTGTTTGGATGCTTATTACGCGCCATATGTTTTGCGAACGATCAGAATGCTTTGACGTTGTGCACCGGCTGAATGCACAATTTTTATAGTCTTAACCAATAAACTCCAGGCTCAGACTTGAGAAGAGTCAACAACACTACGATCCTAAGGTGTGGAGCTCAGGTGCCTTCCGGTCGTGAAGCTGGCGCATGGAGGCTGTGCCTTTGTCTGCACTGCACCACATGCGAGGTGGTGATGCGGTGCAGTGCTGCACAGGCTGACACTGGCTGGCATGAAGACTGAGTGCTCGATACATCTGATGGCAGACAGAACTACGCACATGCGGTACTTGGAGAGCCAGCTTGAGCGAATGCAATCGTGCTGTATCAAGGTCAACGTGGTAGGAAAAGACGTTGAAGATCTCCGCAATGGTTTGATTGTCATGCAAGACAAAGTGGTCAACCTGGCGAAGCTCCTGGATCACGAGCATCACTCTGTAGATGCTGCAATCCAGGACTGCAAAGCGAAAATGAATGATCTGGCAAATCAACAGCTCACGGTGCACGACCTTCTGTGCGGTCAAGCATCCAAGGTACAGACAGTCGAACAAAATTTCACATCTACAAGTCGAGGCATGCTTGTAACACATTTTAGGGTGGATTGATGCACTGGGGCACGGTCGCCGTAGACTGAACCCACCCGTCTGCAGGAGTCACCTGTTGGATTGATGTCTGGAGCGTCTCGTGCATTTCTGTCCAAGGCGTTTGATCAGTGGCGAGCGAAGCAAAGCACCATCTTTACAGCTGGAATTGATGATGTTAAAGAAACCGTGCAGAAAGCCATTGCACACGTCAAGAACGATCTGGAGTCACTGGCTCACCGACACACAGCAGTGGAAACATCCATTACCCGCCGGCTGGCAGATGTAGAGGCGAATAGCCAGAAAACGGAGTCCAATGTGAAGACTCGCAGCCAGACTCGCGAGGTTTCGCAGGATAGGCTTTGCAAGAAACTGATGTATGCATCACTTCCATGAGTTCAGCAATGAGGCTGGGTGCCATGGCGACAGCATAACATGCTGGGACTGCAACACTGCACGTGATGTCTGCAGGAGTATGATTCAGGAGAACTACAATGGTATTAGTGGCGCTGTGGAATCGGTTGCATCTGAAATGGAGCAGATCAAGAAGCAGAGTACAGCAGAACTGTCTGATATACGTGCTAGCATGCAGTACCTGCAACAGCAGTATGGTGACATTCAGCAGCGGATGGGCTGCCTGGAAGCACCAATGCGCTGTCAGCGCCAAACAATCTTTTGCGGTGCGCTTGTAGATGCCATGTGCAGCACACACTGACATAGATGAGGACTAGGTTTTCGCTACCTAGCTGGCGGTAGGGAGATTCCTGTCGTTCATCTCGACTGTTAGCAATGGCAGGCTTGGGCTACCAACCTGTTGCTTGGGAAGCGACCGGTGGCACTGTACACGCAACACTGTACAATGGATGTGCATTTAATACAACGGAAGCGTTTCGACTTTGACATTCATTAGAGAGTTCATACAGTATCCGAGCTCGCTACCAATCCCTGGTATCTGTGATGATATTGAGGCCATGCATATGTTAGTTTCATGTCTGACTGCGTGTTTGCGAGCAGGGCGATGTGGGCAATGGTCAGCCGAGAGCCCTAGTACGGCAACAGCACTCGGTGATGTTGTGGTTCCACCAGTAGAACAGAGTTCTGCCTCAGGTGTAGAGCCATTAAACCATTCAGCCGTGGTGCCCAGTCACAATTTATCGGCAGGCGAGTCAGTGCCACCACGGTTGACCGGAGATCTTGATCATTTGCTCACACCAGACACTCATAGCTGCCTAGAGCCATGTACTAGGCTGCAGCGAAGTGGGCATCACAGACGTAGCCACTCTAAGCGAACTCAGAGTGAGGATACGCAAGCACCAGCTCCGTTTTACATCCAATGCCACATGACCACATATGATGTTCCCGCGCGGGGTGATGTCGCCAGGGATGCAACAGCAGGTGTGGATACTGACTCATTGCCGCTGACATGACAAGAGGCACGGAACACAGGCATGGTACATGCAGCTGCTGCTTCGGTGTCAGATTTACAAATCGTCACGACTGGCACAGTGTGACGCCATGCTTTGTAGAACTTGATGTTGCCACACGAGCCGGACCAACACAAGGCAGCGCTCACAGTCTCAGTGGTGAAAACAGGTCGTAAGAGTCTTGCTGAGCAGCGCAACTCAAGCATTTCCAGCGGCTGCAAGCATGACTTAGAAAACAACGGCCACCAGCACAGCAATGCAAGCTGCGATGGGATCACCGACGAGGACTGCACACACACCCAAACGCTTTGGGAGGTAGCACAGGAGAGCGCCAAAACAGAATCCTCGGAGCTCCGTTTGGCAACTGGAGCAGATGCCAGCCCACACACGTGCGGCAGACTTCAAAAATCTACCAATCCGAGCGAAAGGACTCATGGCGGGAGAACAATATCGGTGAAAGATTCCAGAGCATGGCAGACTCCCTGCAGAAGAGGTTGCAGCCGACAACGCAGCACAGAGGGGGACGATGGACTGGCGGCCGGCATTAACGGTCTCCTCAGCTCGCAGAGCCGTCGGCTCTGCACCTCGAGCCCAAGAGTGTCATCAAGTCCACTGAGCACACACAACAAGAGCTACTCACACTGTAGGGGTACACTTGTGAACGTGACCAATGCTATGAAAAACTGGGACATAGTGCAATATGATGGCACCGTATCGCTTGCGAAGCAAGCACCAAAGCAATGTCATCGCCCTAAGCCGAAGGTCTCATCGAAGCATTTCCTGGCTTCCGACCTCAAGGTCACCACTCGGACCCCAAGCTATGCTGGGATGACGTGCTCAGCTAGCCACAAACGGAAGCTCGTTCCCAAGTGACTGATAGTTCGGCTTCTCAACAGGTTTCTACACGGCTTTCGCCAACTAGTCGATCAAGAGGATTTTGTGCTGCTGAAACTCTGTACTTGTATGGCGGATTGAATGATTGGAATTTGATGCGCAATTCTGATCAGCTTCTGCATGTCACCATGCCGCTTGTTCGTTTGGTTCGTGGTCTTTTGGTCTCACAATTTGTTATGTAGAGGCAGAGAGCGTGAACATACGTTCAATGATGCATCCACCGTGTGTGCGTGGGACGCAATGGGAGGTAGTGAGTGGACCCCCTGCAACATCCGGCTTTGCTTGATCTAGTCATCGCCCACGAAACCTGTGCAATGTCTTAGTGAAGGCACTCATTCAGATATACTCGCACCTCGCAGCTGAGCTCCGTGCACTTTGAAGTCCGCTGCAGGGACTGCATTGCGTTATCTATGTGCCTCGCAGCTGTTTGGTATTGGTGCTGTGGCATGTTGGCCTTGTTTGCGATGAAATTCTCCTGCACTTTGTGACCTCCTCGTGGTGTGCAATTATGTACCGGCAAGGCCAAAGCCCGATCATCAACCGTGCTCGCTGCTCACCCGTGGCCACCTAACAACGTCGCGACGTCGTCATAAGACGTCACATCAGATCGAGATTGTTGAACATGCAACTCCCCACCAACTAGGAAAACGGTGAAAACAACCGTAAGGATGCGTGTCAGTAACCTGCCCAGTCTTCAAAAGCTCATGGTCAAGCACCTATGTTGCGTAGATGCAGGCACTGACTTCGACCGTCCGAACGGAGCTCGTGCAGGTGCAACGTCGGATCAACTAGAACAGAGTCGCAGCTAGTTCAGCTTCAGATCAGCACATGCACATTGGTACCTAGTTCTCCATTGGCTTGACGACTACTGCTATGATTCGAGTGCGGCTAGGCATGGTCGAAGCTGTACGTGTATGGCCACGACCTCACGCAAGTGCAGGCTAAACTGTGCATCGTGCCCTGGCATGTTGTGAAAGGACTAGCTTCGCATGCAATCACTAGTCAAGTTTAGGCCCATTCAGAGCGAAGTTTTCGCATTTCTTCCAGTTCGTGGCCACTGTAGTTACTGTGCAGCATATGCTTCCTGCGCGCCCACGCACAGCCCCGGCTGATTGTGAGAATGGCAGTGACCCGTAATTGGTAGTATGGCGGTGCAGGTGACATTGACGCTTTTGCTGCCTCCTGATCGCGTTCAAGTGCAGTTGTCTTGTCAGCTTGTCATCGGGCTATCAATTACAGTACAGCAGGCCCAAGTGGAGCCAGACAGTCACGCACGTGTGACAAACGCTGAGCTCCAGGAACCCGTAATGCACAAAACACTAGCCTGCGACATCAAGCCCTGCATAGGTGCGTTCTAGCTCAACTCACGCAGGCTTCTTGTATGTAGTGAATACGTGTCCTGGTTACGTCATGCATACTAGTTGTAACGATGATGCGCTACAATTCATCACAGCAATGGACTACGTATGTGGGATCCGTGGTGACAGTGTGCTTGGATAGAGGTACACACATGTTTGGGCGTGCAGGCCTGAGGGGTAGGGCCGACACAGAAAAGAATCCGCCAATCCAGACGGAGCCTTGTGTCTTGGAGACTGTGAGAGTTCTGGCGAGTCATAAACCAACTTCCACCTGTGCATGGCAGGTGGACACTTCTGTCAATGGCTCAAATCAACACAGCACCACAGAGTGTGAGCTGCGAAACAAGCGCCAGTCTGAGTCCGCCCTCACAAGTGTTGATGCTAAGATTGCATGTTTCAGAGCCGACCATGTTTACAATCATGTTGCACTCGGGCCTGATGATGGAAATGCTGGTACCACTGGTACCGACCGTGTTCCTCAGGACTTGATGAATTATGTCCCATCACCCAACATGTCAGAATCTGTTGGTGTGGATCAAGGCAAAACTTGGCTCAACGTGGTTGGGAAACGGAAATCTAGACCAAGTGATTCCACGATGGACATGTCCATGCAGCTCCACTCAACATGTCTGGAAGAGCCGTGTCTTGCTAAACATGAACAAAATGAGAAACTCGTACTTCTGAGCAAGAAGCACTGCATTGCGCTCACCACCCCCCACGTGCCCGCTAGTGAGGCGGCAGACACCCCTCCGGTGTCTGATGGAACGTGCGAGGCCCGATCAAGCCCATGTGTCAACATGAGCCCATACAGAATGCCACGGTGAGCGCAGAAGTCACATTCGTCTTTACAGCAGCATTACTGCCAGTCGGAACAATGCTTTGAACTCTTCAAAGACCTCACTGACAACAGGCCGGCAAACGACTGTGCATTTGCAGGTTGTACAGGGATGTTATGGGCAGCTCCTCAACACTTCCAGCCGTCAAGATGGATTGTTGCAGAGTGTCAGCAAGTGGCCGTGGCACTAGTTTGACAACAAAAGCAACACACATTCTGAAGGAGCCATGGTGCCAGGTTGCTCCACTCAGCTTGGAATGCATAGCATTGGATACCCGCAGGCTGTGTGACATCACGATTCCAGATTCAAACACAGCATCACAGATTCATACAGAGACTATCAAGGTTGAGAAGAACTTGGCACGAAATGCAGGACACTAAGAGCAACAACGGCGGCGGGCCACAAGAGACCACGGATTGCATATGTCATAAGCTTCTTGAGGACAGCAATTGCCACTTGAGACATGCTGTTCTGCATCCCAAACAACCTGGTTCGTTTCGTGCACCAGGGCTAAGAAAGATCAGGCGTGCTGAGCCTTGATCGCGGAAAGACAATAAGCCGCGCAACAACGCAGGCAGTGCAGCGGGAAATAAGACACCAAATGATGTCTTTGGCAGGCTTAGCCTTAGTTCAGGACTCAGGACCCTTCCTCTGATGGATTGATTGACAAAATGGTATTGAGCAATTTCGCAGATGGGTCCGCTGTTTTGCGTTGTTTCCGTCGCTTTGCACGCTGCGTTGCCGAGTTTCCTTTCTTTGCAGTAACAGTCGCAAACGGGTCCACATCTTCAGCTGTCAGGATTGACTTGCTGGCCTTTCCATCACGCGCCTCTGCAGCTTTCTCTGCGACCTGCGTGGTCCACCAGCATGTCAGACACAAGGCTCCCTCAGATACATATGATATCTGCATGTCGCGTGCGGCTGTCACATCACCAATCTTGACTGTAGCACACCCTTTTGAGGCCCTCTTTCTGGCCCTGGTCGAGGTCAGGAATGGCATGCTCGATGAAGCGATGCATGGCATCAACATTTACTTCAGTCTTCTTTTGCTGTGTACTCAATTCGTCTTTTGCCACTGCCTTCTGAACTTTCTGTCTGTACGCCTGGACCATAACAAGTTCGCTTTTCAGCATGATATCGGTTAATTCATTGCAGCCTTCCAATTTGTGCAGCAGTGCCCCCAATGTTACAGCTGCATCTGCTTGGCACAACAAGAGTTGGCTCCTCTGAAGATGAGATGTGGATTCTTTCTTGAGGTCTTCAAGCCCCTGCCGCAAGCCGGCAAGGAGCGTCTGCATGCAGTGGTGGCTGGAGGTGAGCGATGGGACCAACGTATCAACCGGCCCACTGATGGCTTCACTCGGACAATCACGACGTTGTGGCAAGAGGCGCTTCGGCATACCTGGATGTTGCTGATCTTGCTGGTAAACTCACTCGGATCGTGTGCTGCGCTCATTTCGAATGAACAATGGGACGGAGCGCGCCACGCAGAAGCAGCATCATGTATCTACACACGAACACCTGAATGCAAAGATTAGCACAGAATTCGCTATTGTAGTCTTGTGAAAGGCGCCATGTGCATTTGCGCCTTGAAAAACAGCCGATAGCCCAGTTCTGACGTTGAGCTGTGTGACATGCGAGGCACAAGATCATGGAAAGTCCGAACTCATTTATTCTATGCATATCTTCAATGGGCTGAGAACGTGCTGCGGGCCGCTGCTGCGATGTTTCTGTCGGTGCTAGATTGTGGCATGCATGCTGAGCTACATCACGCGTGATCACGCAGCAAAGACTTGCCCGAGCTTTACCAAGGTCGAGCATAGCTAGCCAGGCCTGGTGCGCTTCTCGGGGCCCCGAGCTCGATGCCTGCAACCAGCCGCCTGTCGCACATTGGTTCAGTGCGTGTGGCATATGGTATTTCCAGATATTTGCCTTCGTGCCTTTGCTGCGTTGCATGTGCTACGGTACCTGGTCCCGCTCACTCGCGCACACAGCTTTGCTGGGCCGCGCAGAATAGCAAAGGCCGTGCTGGTAGTGACCCGCACCACGAGAACGTGACAGTCTAACGATGATTTTGAAACGTCCTCTACTGTTGTTTGACTCTTGCGTGAGCCAGCAGCTCTGAAAGGATGGACTTCTTCATGTCCGGGCAAACCAGCTCATGGGGCGCGGTGTTCAACCTCGGCAACTCTGCGATAGGCGCCGGCATCCTGGCGTTTCCGTACGCATTTCAGTCCGCTGGTACATTCTTTACCGCTCAGACCATGCATGCGGGACACCTGCAGGCGTCAGATCTGACAAAGCACTTCCATGCAGGACTGGTCGGCGCAAGCCTGATGTGCATCGTTGTGGCCGTGCTGGAGCTTGGCACCATGAACAACCTCATCAAGGCCGCGACAGCCCATCGTTCGCTTGCATATCAGAGTCTGGTGTGATTCTCACAGCTCTGCACTAGGCATGTCCGATGCATTCCCATGCCACTGTCCAGGGTCATATTGCCATGTCCTCGATTGCAGGTCAGGAGTGCGCTTGGACCAGCCGCAGGCGTTGTACTCTCGTGGACCATTTTCATCTACCTCACGGGATCATGTGTCGCGTTCATGATGATCGCAGGGGATGCAACCCACGCAATGCTGCAGAGGTTCCTGTTTCCACACGTTGAGCTGCCACTGTGGGCTGTGACACGTTGGGCATCTGTGCTGCTGCCAGCCTTCCTCATAATCCTCCCACTGTCCATGCTCCAGAACATCGGCGCTCTTGCACCAACCTCAGGCCTGGCAGTCACTGCAATGAGCTTCACATCAGCGACGATCGCCGTCAAGCTCCTCTTGGCGATCGCCCGAGGCACGACCAGTAGCGGCGAGACAATCATGAACGGCGTTGATGAGTGGAATCTCAGGCCAGCCATGCTCAATGCCATCCCAATCATGGTCTTTGCGTACCAGTGCCACGTTCAGGCAGTTCCCATCTATGCTGACCTGACCGCCTCACCCTCCCTCCTGCCTTGTAAAAGCCGAATGCAGCAGCCCTCTCTGGCGAGAAAGTGCCGAGGCATGACGCGTGTGGCCGCCCTCGCGTTCCTGGAGTGCACGGTATTGTACATCATGACTGGCGCTGCGGGGTACATCCAGTTTCCCGGTAAGACCGACTCCAACATCCTGAGCAACTATGACATCCATGATGACTTGATGCAGGCTGCCCGCATCCTTGTCGGAGCTGCTGCAACACTGCACTATCCCGTGGACCTGCACGCGGCTAGGACAGCCCTTTATGACCTTGCATGCAAGTACATGGGCAGGGACGCGGTCTACCCTCCGCCGTACCCGCCAATAGCCGCTGCCGCAGCCTCTATGTTCTGCCTTACCGCTGCCATCGCATGCGCCCTAACAGACCTGGGGAGCGTCTTCAAGGTGATTGGGGGCTTGGCGGGGTCGGTGGTGATCTTCGTCTTACCAGGAGCGGTCATGGTTTCTGACCCTATGATATTTGAGGATCGGGCGTTGAGGCCCGCTGGGCAGTTGTCTGGTGATGTTGCCGAACAAGAGGTCTTGCTACCTGCTCAGGCGCGGTCATCCGTTGTGAGCAGTGCACAGCCTGGGAGTGAGAACGGCAGTGAAGCGCAGGGCCAGCCGGAATCCCACGCTGACGGCACGCAGTCCCTCGCAGTCTCAGACTTGCCTGACTTGCAGAGCACTCCAGTTAACGGTGCAGGGAGGCGCCTAAGAAGCATCCAGGCATGGGGCCTCATATACATGTGCACAGGCGTGATGATCATGATGTTGACGGTGTACTTGACAGTTGTTGGAGTGCATGGTTGATGCACATAAACGAGACAGGCCGCGGAATGCTCGAAGACTGCCAGCTAGAGTAGGTAGGTTGAGTCATGAGTGCATCCGGCGCTGCTGTGGAGCATGCTGCACAGAAGGGTCGCACACACTGCCCGGTTTGCATAGGCAATGCCACTATCACAGTGGTACAGCTATGCGCTCTAACAGGCAGAGTACAGATGATCATTGGGATCTTAGATCTCCCGCTCTCGCAGGAGAGTGTTATTCAGTGCCTGAATTGGTCAAGAAGAGCATCTCAACCAGGGAATGGGTGGGAAGGGGGGGTGTTCTTCTTCCAGTGTTAAGAGCATGCCTCAAAGTATTAAAACCCCCAAACCCATTCTTACATTTTTACTGTTGTGGAGAATTTTGATTGTTGTCATAATCAAACCACTATGCATACCGTGCTCTGCTCACACATAGCAAACCCAAAGCGCTGATCCATACTCTGCCCAGGTGGACATTCTGCCTTTTGCAATTGCTTAGCAGCACTGCTTCAGTGACGATCTTGCAGCCACATTGTGATGAAGGGTGGCCAAGCAGAGAAACACGACCGGAGTATGCTTAACGAGGTGGCAGGGAAAATATGAAGGCAAGCATGAAAATACATCAACCACAGCTAGAGCCGTGCACAAGCTGAAACGAAACTCCAGTCTCCTAGAACTGTTCTCACACTCCAAGCACAAGTGCTGCTCACAGCACGGCTCATGATCACTAAATACTCAGAACTGCTCCAGACACATCCAGGCCCCAGCACCCGAGGTGGCACCCTTGGACCTCTCCAAGCCTGAAGCGGTGGAATGATGTTTGCGAACGGCAGCAATATGTGCTCTGTTCGACACATGGTGTGTCGTGCTGTGTGCCACGGAACCAGCGATGCAGTGGCTGGCTGCCTCTACTGAACAGAGGAGAGAGCTTGCAGAGGGCGGTGCCTGCTGTCATTCAGCAACTAGCCGCGGCTGGTGGTTTCACATGGATAAGAATGCCCACGTGTGGTATTTATTGGACAGGGCTGATGTGTTTGGATGCAGTTCCTTGCTTGCCCGCCCATTTCCTCAGCCATCTTGTGGAGCATTCAATTTCAAGAAGTCCTCCTGTATCGGTTCTGATCCGTTGGGCGCGTGCAATGCATGGCCAGGGAGGCACGAACGTGATGCATCACGCATCATGATGTTGGCTAAGGCCGCCCCTGTCCATGCTTGTTGGGGCCTGCGGTGCTGCTGTGCTACGTAGCCATGTACACTGTCGAGCCGTGTTGAGCGATCCTCTGCGTACATGTGGCCACGAAGCGTTATGTGCGAAACGCTGTACCTTGTGATTGGTAGCGAGATATCATGCACAACACACATGGACCAGCAAAATGGAGTTGCTGCAGCCTGCAGGCATCTGATAGCTGGGATCTCAAATTGAGTGGGCAAGACCTTGTTTATGTTGACATTTGTTTGACTGCATTTTGTGGCTGGCACCGATGCAAAGGATACTGGGGGAAATGGCACACAGTCAGTCAAGCGTTCAGTTGTGCCCATTTTGCTGCAACAGTATAAATCTGAGTCGTCTTCAGGCCGTCCCGAGCTGGAGCGAACTCTGTTTTGCTGCACCTACACATACAGTGCGCCTGCACAGTCTGCCATTGGACCCACGACCAGCACTAGCTCCACTGAATTACACGCCTCAACAATTACAGGCCCTGCAATGTGATGATACATATACACAAAAACTTCACACGGTGACATCCCCGGCCCACCGTTTCCCTTGACAACAATCACTGGCCCCCATAAACGAGCGATGCCCAGCATTGGCGCACGATCAGAATGCCAAAACCATATACATCCACCTCACAATCTCATCCGAGGTTCACTATTCGCCTCTGTTGACGCCAGCCTTTGTGCACACACTGGGGGGCTGGCCACCCGTGCACAGGCCGCATGGTACTTCCTGGCTGGCAAGCAGCAGATGCAGCGCCGCGGCTGCGAGATCCAGGAGCTGGAGACGGCCGCAGCACACAGTGTGCAGCAGGCGGAGCTCCGCCTGATGAGGGCTGCCATGGACAGTTTTGCCGGCGAGATGCGGTGGGCAACCTCTACGGCGTGCGTGTTGAGCGGGTCAGGCTCGAGCAAGAAAAGCCTGCGCTGATGGCGGCGCAGGCAGAGAAGGCAAAGCTGCTACGTGCTGTGCCGCATACTGTGCGGCAGCGCGCCATGGCGGGCATTTGCTGATTGATGACTGGGCGGCTTGAGGGTTGGGGTTCGGGGCGGAATCGGCTACCGGCGGGCCGTCTCATTGATAGCTCGGCAGGAAAACCACACAGTGGACAGGGGCTGGTGTAACGAACATAGGGCATGGAGCGTGGTGGGGTTGGGTCCTCCACATGCGAATGGCAACAAAATGGCTCTCAGTGCGCAGAGAGTCAGCGCATCGAAACAATCATGATGCGAATGGATGAAGCAGTAAGAGCGTATTTCGGTCCTGGGAATCATTGCCTGTTGCAGTGCCGGGAATCCATTAGATTACGAGTACCGTAGCCAGTCTTTCTACACAGGCTCGGTCTGATGTGTCAGGTACTACTGTAAGGCCAGAGAAGCTTGCGAGCAAGTGCATATATATGGGCCGATGCCACGGTATTGGTTGGCTTGTCTGAGCCCCAAGTCCAGCCGTGTATCTGTTGGCACAGGCTCGGACTGCGACACAATATGCGGCCCAAGAGAGTGTCAGAAGAGTGTTAACAGGGTGCAACGTGTCAATTGCATCAGCACGAGCCCTGCTTGTAGCCTTGCAGTTGCATGGCTGAGGCATTACAGCCAGCTGAGCAGGCTCAGGCTGTTGTGTCCAGTAGTCGTGGCCGGCCTGGATGGGCATATGACCAGATCAGAGCCCCAGTCCCGTTCAGCTGTCAGTGCCTGGGCTGAACAAGTGTAACGTCGAGATGGGACGTTGGGATGTTCTCTGATGGGATGTTTGGGACGGTGCTTGTTACATGCACTGCATGGCTTGACATTCTGGGTGGTGTCCCATGTCAGAGATGCCTTTGCCACCTACAATCATGCATGCTGCAGCAATATATCTCTCACTGCTTCAGCCCCGAGAGCCTGCATTCTCTATGGAATGTGCCAAAAAAATGCATGTTGTAAAGGCCACTTGCCATATGTGAGCTTTTGGAGTCTTCAACACCAGGAAAGTGCAATGAACGAGAGTTCGAGTTTTCTATGTGCACAGTTTGCCATGGCGCGTTGTAGAGAGGGCCTTGCAAGACTTTGACGTGAAGCCACGACTGGGGCAGGTGCAACGTGCACCCAGCAAAGGACAAAAAGCTGACAGATATGCACAAGGAGCTGTAGCTGCAGCTCCTGTTGACAAATTGAACGGGTCATGTACGTATGGGTCCAGTTCCTCCGGGCAGGAACAAGGCCTTGCAAGGTGAAGCTAATTGCTGTGGCTGGATTGCTGAACTTGTGTCACTGTGCTAGCACACCGGTCCAACACCATGTTCTGGCCAAGAATATCATATAAAAATGACTGATGTGTCGCTTGCAAAGTTTTCATGATTAAAGTTGCCAGATGCCTGTTTAGATGGAAGAGTGTGCTGAGGCCCTGAAATGCTTTTAACCTCGGGATGGCCAATGCAGACCGCCAACGCTGACAGCTTCACAATTGGAATGAAAGCACGCCAGTCAAGTGATCCTGGAGACGATCTGGGTGCCTGACTGTAACCGCTTGTTCCATCTGGGGTGTTCGACAACACTCGTGACTGGAGTGAGGACAGTCCACTCAGCACCATCAGAAGCCCTTCAACATTCCATGTCAGGATGGTTCGTTTTCAGGCGCGCAGGCTATGCACATGTGCACCCGCAAACGCATGTGGGCCGCACTGATCCGCATCCTCTTGCATTATTCGCTAGCACAGTGTTTGATGACATCACAGTGAATTACATTACACATACCCTCAGGGCACGTGCTTGCAAATCC
The DNA here is from genome assembly GCA_900538255.1 of Ulva mutabilis. NCBI lineage: Eukaryota > Viridiplantae > Chlorophyta > Ulvophyceae > Ulvales > Ulvaceae > Ulva > Ulva mutabilis. Next base: position 1,171,118 of record UNSF01000011.1, on the reverse strand, counting down.
GGTTCCCGTGTCCTTGATTTGAACAGGTCAGTCAGGCCTGACGTACCATCGGTGTCTGTCCATTGCGCATGCATGGATCCTAGCAGAAGGGTAGCTACAGGTGCGCACAGCATGCTCAGCGTGCTATGGCCCGCGGCAGGGCAGCCTGCGAAATGTACAGCATAAACAACTTGCTGAGCTTGTTTCAAATGCCCGTATAACCAAAAAAGGGCAAACCACAACGTAGCCGTGCTCATTTGCGCGATGATGGAGGCTCACCAGAGCAACACGAGAGCGTGCATCTTCACAGTGTTGGCCTGCACAAATTGCAACAGGCAAACCCGTGTACAGATGAATTTGACCTAGCAGTAATAGATCTAATTTGCGCAAGCGTCAACGGCGTCATGCTTGGGCCCGAATGCACGGATCCATTTTTTGAAGAGTTCTTTTCACAGCAAGAAGCCTTCAATGCGATAGACGCTGAGAACGTTCGACGTAGAAATAATGGTACACCAGTTTTTGTCCCCTTTGTGGACGGTCTACCTGGATCTTTATCTCCATCAGCACACAAACGGCTCCGACGCATGCACGGCGTGTTTAACACGGACTTGCTGACTACATGGGAGCAAGCTTCGCCGCGATCAGAACAGCCATGCATCCGTCCATGGTGTTGGGAACGGCCCCGTCCATCACGGCCTGCAGTGCGCAAGTATATAGCAGCATCGTGCGATCGGATGTGGCATGAAATGCAGCAGCGGCCTGGCCAGCGACATATTTATGAAATAATCCGACAGGATACACCATGTAACCTCTACTTTGACTTAGAGTATCAGGTAGCAAGCAATGATAGCAAAAATGGCGACGAGATGGTCGAGAGCTTGCTGCAAATAATTGACAGCATCAGCAGGTGTGGTCCTAATGCACCACGCGGCAGCACCAACGGCAGCACGAAAGTCGCGCTTTCATTCACCTCACCCTCTTTCGCCTTGTGTAGAGCAGCTTGGAACGTTTCCGTTGAGAGGTCAGCTGTTATAGAGATGGAGAGCTGTCACCCCAGTAAATGGTCGCGCCATCTGCTGATATATCTGCCAGGCTGCGCCTTCTTATCGGCACTGGAGGCTGGGGCGTTTGTGAAAGAAGCAGTCCTGAAGCATAAGGACGCAAGTAAATTGCTTGTACAGTCGGAAAAGCATGTGCAGTCGTCATTCGTTGACGCGTCGGTCTACTCCAGGTGTGCTGCTGGGCTCCGCTGAGGGTCACCCCTGAGCATGTGGCGTGTTATTCGCAGAGCGCACAGCGACCTATGAGCTTGCCTCTGTCGTTTGCACAGCTTGTGTTCATCTGCTATACCACACACAATCAGCATCCCTTGTCAGCACTCACACGACATCATTTTCCATGCCGCAAAAGCACAGGAAGCTGGGCATGGATCACATTCACGTCAGTGTGCAGGAACCGGTGCTTTCGATGCCTGTTCTGTAAAAAGGTTCCACCATCTGATAACAGGGTGGTAGGGAGCCCATTCGTCCTTACACATCGCTTGACCAAATGCCTTCTTGGTGTTTGCGAGGAGCAGCAATGGCTCCGCTCCCTGGCCTGCAATGTGTCATGTAAATCGAGGCTGCTCACGTTTGGAGCTGTGGAGAAGGCGCGCTGCTCTGCGTTGTTAGAGACTCCTCAGGTGATCAGCGGGCTGGGAGGTCTACCTCACTCAGTCATAGCCTCTACCTCTCCAGTTGGCAAAACTTCACCAGCACCAAAAGCGCACAGTATTATAAGAGGGCCATGTCTTACCAAGCTCGCGGTGCGCAGCAGCCTTTTGCAGCAGCCTCTGTCTACATGACGCAGACAAGTTTTCCGTCTGTCTCGGGACATTAGTGTGCGGCATGTCAAGAGTCAGATGTTGGACTTGGCTGAGCTTGAAAACCATGCAGTTTGCTGATGTCACAGAGGACGCAACTGTTCCTGTGAAGTGGCAGGCAGGGGTGACGCCAACCTCAGAAAAGCTTGCTTTCCTGAAGCGTGCAGCGCCAGATCTGCTTGACATAGCTCGCCAGCTCCTTGGGTATGACATCAACGTGAGATCCCAATCTTCCCTGCCACAACACGGATGCCACAATGCACACCTGGGCTGCCACATTCTTCATGGTGCAGGTCAGGAAGATCTGCGTTCTTTCTGATCATGGGCTTGTTTCGTTTGACCTCTGTGCCCCGCCAGGATCACGGGCAGCAAATTACTGCATGTGGGAGCAAAGGTTTCACAAAAGCAACTTCACCATGCTGAAGGTTGACTTCTGGTATGGCACATGCACAGTGCATTGCTGGGACCCGGAATGCAGGAAAAAGCACAGTGGGGAATGGTTTGCTCACCTGTTTTGGATACCTCAACACCTGCGAAGCGGGAAAGCTCTGTTCGATGAGCCTCCAACACTGGACGGAGAGGAGCTCAGGGACATGTTGGTATATGCAGACGGGTCTTCAGACCCAGTACATGAATCTGCATTGCTTGGATGAGGCCACCATACCGCGCGTGATTTGCACACAGCCAGACGGTGCAGGCCTGGGCCATGTTGTTGTTCAAGTCAGCCACAGATCCTTGAAGCTGTGGGCTTTTTGAAGTGCGCTCCATGTCCACAAGGTATGGGCGTGGCCGTTTTCCAAAGAGGGCCTGCAGGCGCCTGGTTCATCCCCAGAATGGCATGCATTTGAGAGCAACCCGAGCTCCCCAATCACCTTCAGCATACATGAGTACCATGATCAACTGTGCTCAATCCTGGCAGTGCAGTATCAGGAGCGTGCTGAACACCTGCTGATGATCCATATCAAGGCGCCCACAGCTCGTGCACAGGTGTGCCTGTCCACAGGAGTGGCCGTTTGAATTGTCATCTTCCTTGGTGCCGTTCTCTAAAGCTGGCTCAATGTATACAGGTGCCTTGTTGGCAAGCTAAAGTGAGCTCTGCTGTGCTGCTTGCGCACACAAGCGCTTTCGACTGCTCTGGCAGAGTAAGAGGGTCTCCATCCACTGTCTCTCGTCACTTTACATGGGGTGATTGAGTGATCACCCACACCTGACCGGGATCCGCTATCGTGGACACGGAACGGGTCATGCTTGGCTCAGCTCAATAATGCTCGCATATCTGTGCGGACAGGCCTTCACACCGAGGCGCAAGCAGCAGAGGAGCACTGCGTCATTGGCCAGAGCCGTGATGACTCCTGTGTCAAGCGAGGAGGAACTCAGTCTGTGAGCCGATTAGTGTGGGTGCGGGTGGGTGTTTCAGTATTGGTGCCTGTTGGTGAGACAACCTTGTTCTGGACAACCAGAAATCTAGTCCAGACTGTTAAGTTCCATCCCAGGTTTGCTGTTGGCCAGAAATGGCGATAACGGCAGACCTTCCATGAACATCAGTGTGTGCACCTGTGAGCAACAGGAATATAACATCGGGGATGCCATCACAGAGGTATTGCATTGCTTTGGTATGCTGGGCACCAGTGGACAGTCAGATTTGCTACAAATGGGTGGCTTCTGCAGTAGAGCTACGGCCAGGTCCGACATGATGATGGGTGTCAACTTGTGTATGCTACCATGCCTTCGGCCTTGCACATAAAATATGGTCCTGGCTTTCGTACTTGTGAAAGTTTATGAAGTGTTGCTAGTATGAGTGAGATGATCAGTGTCTTCATGTTCAATGCCGCTGAATCAAGATCCCGGCAGGCCATACAGCTGCAGGTCACACAGAAACTAGGTGATTTGCTTGCCATCGTGATCATTCGAGGCACTTGCATTGCAGGTGCCCTGCGTGTACGTGCGAGCACGCCGTTTCGCTGACTATCACATGATACCAAATGGTCGTATATATCCCTGTCTACTTGTCTAGTATGATTCAGACGCACTCAGACGCACATTTTTTTCCTCGCCCTTTGCATCAAACATTCGCAACCCAAGATCAGGTGTGGACTCAGAAATTCCTACTCAGCACCAGGCATGCATACTCACGTGTACACATGATCATGCATGCAGTGTATGTCGCACTAGTGTGCGTGACACGTCACTACAAGGTCAAGATACCAGGGGCTGCATTCGTCGATGGATTGGCCAACGGACTGACCCATTGTGAATACAAATGGCGGCAAATCCAGAGACTCTGGCCACACGACTATGTCCGATCGTTGGAGCTTCACTTTGGTGACATTAGGTATCCCGTGAGCGTCCTGCACAACGAACAGAGCCGACGAGGACGTTCTTCAAGCCGTCATTGCGAGCACAAGCCATCATGATTTGCTTTGCGTCAAGCCCTCGCCGGTGTAATGCTGGTTTGCGTACTCGGCGGCCGGTTGCGCCAGCCAGGCACACGGGGACCAAGGCTATCCCAATGCAGCATGCAGCACAGCTCATCACTCAGCTCAGCGAGGTTGGTGACGTCGATGCACCACCTTACGTAGTCTTTGCTGTGTAAGTATTTTCTCTTGTCCGGTTTACGTTGCATGAGCAGCTCTGCACTGCATCCATCCTCACTCCTTGTCACATGCTGACGCACATGGTGCGAAACGTGATCGGCACGTCTGGCAACTCTCCGAATATCACAGATATGCCCGAATACAGATTTTCTGCAGGGCGGCGTTAGTAACACTTGTTGGAGGCGCAATAATCCCTTTGGCCCTGAAGCCTGGTCAGGTAATACGTCCTTGCACTGTGTCAGGACATGCAGAATGCTGATGTGCGATGCGACATGCATAACAATTCGTGTAGGAGGCTGCTGACCAAATGCAAGATCGTGATTCACAGAAGTGGAAGAATTGATGTGTGGCACGACGTATGGCCACCTGGAGCCAATCGCAGCAATGAGGAGACGATGTGCAGTGCTGCTCACGCTAGTAGCAACAAGCAGGGATATCATCCTTCTCCGCTCTCAATATTTGCGGAGGCTTTCCTGCCTGGTGCCACACGCTGTGCCCATTGGCCTTCGGAGTAGTCCTGGCTAGGGCAGAATAGATTGGCTGTGGTGTGCATAAACATGCAACGTAATGCCCATGGCGTGAAAACGCTGCTGCTGATGTCGAGAAGTGAAAGCGCCGAGTTTCATTTGTCATGCCATAATCCGTGTTACATAAGCACTGAAGTTTTTCTTTGTTGTGGTGTATGGACGTGATCCAATTGAAAATAGTACTACACGCAAATATCGTGAGGCTAACATCCAGATGGCATGAAATCATGTGGCAGTGTCCTGAATGGCAGCGATGCAAACAGGGTGAATCAACACCAGCAGACGTGCATCACACACGTTCAGATAAAAACTGTTACACGACAGCAGCCAGACGCCTCAGCGTTATGTCTATCACGGCACGTAAACATTCGACAGGGGTCCTACTGACCAAACGAACGAGCAGACACATCCGGCGAACCAGCCATTCGCCAAAACACAAGCAGAGACCAGGCGACTTGCCAGGCCCGTACTCGGGGAAGAAGAGACGATGATGGTGAGAGTAGTCCGATGCACCTGTCCTGTGATGGTGGCGACAGCCCGCATGATCAACCATTGCACACCAATGCGGAAGCAGGCGTGATGACCAGTGCGCTCTTGAGGGTGTGTCTCGGTGGCAGGCTGGAACGTGCAGGCAGGCTTCTGACACATGCTGGTGCCAGCGCGGTGCACATCTTGCCGGTGCAGCTTCCATGGCGGGCACAAACAGTGTGGGCGAGTGCATCCTGTGGCGACCAGTGCTGCTGGCACGTCCTCGTGCATCCATGATGCATGATGCGCATGCTACGTCGTGCAACGGCAGCTTGCTGGATGCAGGCGGCTGGAGTGTACTGCACAGTGGGTGCCGTCCGAGGCACGGGGTACGTGCGAATCTGCAGTGGGGTGAGGCTGTGAGGGTCGCACAGATGGCAGTGCATGCCATGCAGCTGCAGGCACATGCATAGGCGGCCGCAGCTCAATGCACATGCGGGTGACTGGCTCTGCGTCACAGGCAAGGGGCGAGTGTGCTGAGTGGCAGGGGCGCACCGGGCTCAGCTACGGCGGCGGTGTAGCTATTGAGGCCCGCCTGCAGAGTAAACATTGATGTGAATCGTTAGTCAAGGGCTTGGTCGTCCTTCGCCTAAGCGAACACAGTGGATATACACACCGTTGCCATCAGTATCGACAGCACTACAGAGCTCTGCTTATCGGTGGAACATGCGGTGGTCACGCCAGCCGGGTGCGGGCTTTGGAACAACAGATCTACGCACCTGGTGCGCCAGGGGGCCCCGCATTTGCTACGTTTTGCAGTTGCTGCAGGTGCTGATCGACCTGATTATAGCCTGGGTCTTGTGCGGCGTAGGCATTCGCAGCTGCTGCAGCCCGCTCTGCCTCCTCACGGCGACGCTTTCCAAGTGCGTTCTTGGAGAATTGGATTCTCATGGGTCCACGGTCGCTCCCGGGCAGCTCCTTACCTTGCATTGTGGAATGAGCTTCTTTCGCTGCCTCGATATCTGCAAACTGCACGAAGGCAGATACACGGCCGGATGCGTTGCGATTAACCTTGCAAGCTGTGAACCGATTGCCCATCGTGTTCCTGAAAAAGCCTTCCACCTCTTCCTCGCTAACATGGGGTGGGAGGTTGCCCACAAACAAGGTGTCACAAGGAGGATTATCGGAGTTGCGATCGACAGGGGCGTAAGGTGAGCCTCCCGGGCCCTGAGGCGGAGGCGCCTCTGATCGGTACATCTTTGACGGCCGATCTTCACGCACATACATGTTTTTGCGTGCCATCTCCGCCCGCAAGTGGCAGCCATCGCCGAAACTGCAACTCGTTCAGACGTCAGCAAAATCGTCTTCAAACAGCATGCGGATCATATCTCAAGACACATATGGCCAAAGGGGCATACTCGAGGCCGTTCAATAGACTGAGGGCCTGGTGTGCTTGGCTGCCGTACGTGAACAACACGAAACCTTGTTGTGCACCATGCCCCGACTTGATGGACGCCGCCTGCATTTATTCGCAAGACGATAAATAGTGTATTTACCAGATTTGCACGCTGTGATCAGAAGCAAACATCCAGGCCGGGTGATAGCGACGATCAGCACCTCATATCCGGGCATGAATCTACACATGTTTGTCATTTCTCTATCCCTCAGGTCCGGAGGAAATCCTGTGACAAAGATTGTGCGCAGCTCATCGCGGTTGGCGTTGTACGGTGGGTACTGCGCTTGCGGAGGTGCGACATATGCTGGCGCCGCTTGTCCCCCGTAAGGTTGCACTTGCGCTGGCGGAGCTGCATAGGCGTTAGGATCATAGCCTGGTGCAGAGGCATAAGGCTGCACGGGTGCTGCTGCCGGCACGACGGAGTATGGTTGCGGAGTGTAGTACGACATCGTCACGACCTTCCACTGATAGATCAACTTGCGGTGAATGAACAATGCAGGTAGGTCATACGTGCAGTGTCCTTGGCGCTGCGGGTGCGGATAGATCCGCAGACGGCTAGTCAGTTCGCCATGGCGCGCCGTGTGCACCTAGGTTGGTGGAGCAGTTTTTGGTTTTGGGTGTAACGTTCCGGGAACACACACTATTTACTCAGCACGAGGCCAGATCCCCAGCCTACGCAAGCTGCAGAAAACACTATTAGGAGATGATCTGCCAGATCACATGCAATCTAATAACTATCACTTGTGCATGTTCCTTTCGTTACAAAGGTGATAAGTACATTGTTGCAGGCACTCCATCCCTAGGCGTGCATCATGATGATCACTGCCCTGACCGAGCAAACATTCAAAATCGAGCAACATCGGCCGTGCAAATCATTGCAGGCGCTTCAGGTCGGTCGTCACCGATCTGGGGGCACCGCACATCAGTTTCTGTACACATGTGATGCAGCCAGCACCACCTGCTCCCCGCACTCGCCTCTGTCACCGTTCGACAACAGCACGCGAGAGGCTCACGCCTGTTCCATTACCACACTCGTGCGGCACTGCACGCAGCTACTGCTAAAACGGCATGACCTGCTGTTGGGCGACAGCTGGTCATGCCATGCCCAGGCCTACACTGGCCACATGTCTTTTCACTGCGGCAATTTCCGGCCCCACATGGCATTGCACCGCACTGAGATCCCCTGGTGTCTCCTTTCATCACCCACATTGCCGACGTATACTCTCTCTTTCAGACGGACGCAGTGCCGGTTGCTGCATGCCCGGCCTCGACCGCAACATCTGCAATCCCAGGAGCCAGTCCCGTGGCGTCAGGTGGCATGCATGCCCCACTGCTGACGGCCGGGTGGCATGCGCTGTGTTGCCCAGCACGCCTACGCCACCACTGCAGCAGGAGTGGCACCAGGCAGGTCCTGTGGGGAGTGCTCCAGCAGGTAGTCGTGGTAGTACAGCAGCGCGCAGATGGGCTGGCCCACAATGCAGAAGCTCAGCCAGAATATCACGTTGCCGAGCACCTTGTTCTGTAACTTCTGCTGTAACAATTCCGTAATCTGCAAGCACAGCCTCTGCAGGTCAGGAACAGTACAGCGTTTTCCCAAGCAGCACGCGTATTCCCTTGACAGTACGCATCATAGCCAGCATGCAGCATAGCCAGCACGCAGCATGACCAGCACGCAGCACATAGTGTGCCCAGCAGGCATCACAGTGCATGCCATGATATTGCCGGGCGCCGCACCGTGATCATCGGTAGCTGCGCCATCATGCCAGCAAACGCCCAGTACCGCAGCATGCGCAGCGGCACCCCGACCGCAAGCTCATGCATGGCGGCCGAGATCAAGAACACCATGAACACGCCCACGAGCTTGTTGCCGCCTGCACAGCACACAGCACGCTCTACAACAACGGATCTTTCGCACTTCATCGACCAAAGCCAACAGCACCGCCACGCTGCAGGTGTGTGGAGGCCTCCACATGAAACGAGGCGTGTGCCCAGATGCTCATGCTGTGAGCGAGAAGCGCCTCGACCCTTCCGAGGCACCGGCAGTTGCTGTGAAGCAGCAATAACGCAGCACTGAGCGCAGCAGATCGGCCATTCCATCGGCTGCACCACAAGTATGCACAGGGACGGCTGCATGCGAGCTGTGTATCATGCTATCCGTACACGATCGGCATGACAACTGGGAATGGGGGTGGGGGGGCCACACCTGCCTGGACAATGGGCGCGTAGACGCAGCTGATCATCCACTTGTGCACCGGAATGTTCCACAGTCGCCAGTATTCCCCGATCGTGCACGCGTTCCAAAAATCCCGGTAGAACACGCGATCCCCAAAGCGCGTCAGCTCCGCAACGATGTTGAGCCAGAGGTGGAAGAAGAGGTAAAACATGCAGAGCCAGACGTACATGCATGGCAGGGAGAGCTTGAGGACGCGCTCCATGACGAGCACCGGCTGGCTGTCGCGCAGCGGGCGCAGCGAGTTGAGGATGGCCGGTTCGACGTACTGGTCGACGAGAAAGAGCATCAGGCCTAGGTACATGACGAGCTCGGCGACGCGGCGGCACAGCCAGCGGACGCGCACGCGCGGGCTGCGCGGGTACTCCATCTGCACGCACAGCACCCACGTCAGCGGCTGCTGCCGCCGCAGATGCTGCCTGCACCGCCCCAGCGCCTGCCGGACGCCGTGGATGTATGATCTCGTGACGATCTTGCCGAGGGTGAATCACTGTTTGTGGGCACCGCGTGTGCAGGTCGTCATCGCATGGCTGTTGCTCTGGTGGTGGGGTGGCAAGTGTTTACATGGTGATACTGTGAAGCAGCACAGCAGGTTCCCAGCATGGCGGCACAGGTGGCCCGGCGGATACGCTCAAATTGCTGTGTCATGTGCCGCGCTGCTGCGAGTGCTGCTGCCAGGCGCACATGTGGCTGAGACAGAATGCCGTCTGTGATAGCCTGATCGAGGCAGTCTGGCGGATTGCATCAGTGCAGCATTGCATATAAGGGAGATCGGAGCCAGCAAGCTGCCTGACAGGTCAACAGCGGGCGCGCAGCAGCCGCTGGTGCAATCGCAAGGAAGGCGGCCAACCTGATAGCAGAGCGTTGGGGCAGCCACAAAGTACGCTAGGTTGTTGACGGTGATGTTCTGGGGGTAGACGAGGGTGGAGGTGAAGGCGGGCGTGTGGTCGCGCTCCGCCCCGCCGGGATCCGCCGGCTCCACGACGTAGCCCCTCTCCCCTGGCCGCAGCTCACAACGCCTCCGCGCGGTCCTGCAACCATCCCACCATCAACAGCCTGCTTTAACCGTGCGGCCACACAACGCCTCGTGGCCGAACACGTATGTCAGCAGCACTGCGAGCGGGTGGCACATGAACGATTTCTACGTTTTTGGCACCACAGGACAGGCCAAAAAACGGTGTCATCAGCCACCCTGGCCTCGGTGTAGTGGGGTAACAGAGGCGAGCGCGGCAGCGCACCGAAAGTCTGCATTGACCATGGCGTAACTGATGAGCTTCATGCACACGATCATTGCGCAGAAGGTGAGGACTGCCAGCGGCAGCGGCTCAGAAGGTGCCGCGTAGCTGATGATGACCGGCACGGCGATCGGCACGCAGACAGAGAAGAAGAGGTGGAGCAGCACGGGCAGGCCGCAGCTGGCCGTGTACGCCAGCGCGTGCCGCCGCTGATGATGATCATAGGCAGGAAGTGTGGCCGTGAACGCCAGCGCGTGCCGCCGCCGCGCGCAGGGGTCCTCCTTCTTGGCTGCTGCTGCCTCTAGCCGCTGCTCCAAGCTGCACACACGGGTGGTCACCGCTGGTGCGGTTGGTGTACATGCACGCACAGATGCTGCTGCATTTGGTCCCCTCCGGACCTGATGCGCAGGTGAGACAATTGCCTGCGCGCATGTCTGTGGCATGTGTGTACCATGAATGCATGGGCATGTGGCGGTGTTTGCTGTCAACAGAATTGAGGGCCTGTGGGTGAGGCACGCCAGATGCCAGCATACAGGTGCAGTGGCTCCCATACTTACCGAGGCATGCATTGCTGGTGCTGCTACTGCCGGAGTCAGAGGAGAAAGGAGACACACCTGAGGAGTTTGACCGCCAGGACCTCATTGGCGTATGCCAGCAGCATGCATAGGCCCAGGGCGAGGAAGCCCAGCAGTGTTAGCCTGTTGCTAGAGGAACTGGAGCCGATGGCGCGCTGCAGCCAGCGCAGCGGGTTGGCTCGCAGGCCATACTTGATTATGTTTTCAAGTATCAACCTCGAGTTGGTCGCAAGGACAATGACCATGCCCAGGTTGATGACCCCAGAATGCTGGAGTTGTGTGATCCTCTCTGAGGACAGGTAGCTTGAATTGGCCTCCTTGTGAACAAGGGGGTTGGTGCGCAGCCGGCCGCGGGGGGTTGGCCGGAGTGACGCCTGGGCCCCAGCTTCGGTCTCCCTGCATGCGGCTTAGCTTTCACCATAGCTGGCGCTCCTGGTCGCAGCGGGCGGTAGGCAAGCTTTGATCAGTGACCAACAAGCACCACGAGGCGGCGATCCGGTGTATAAAACGCAATCATGCCGTACTGCAACGTGTTGGTGATGCATCAAGATGTCGTCTTTTCAAGACCCCGCGGGGCCCCGTTGGCTGTTCCGAATACGCCTGCCTCGTTACGTCGTGCACTCGTGAGCCATCACCGCTGGTTCGAGGCCGTGCGACACGACGTCCGTGCCGGCCCGTCAGACAGCGTGCAAGCCTCGCGACTGGTGTGCGTTCACACCTGTTGCAGACATCTGATGTAGCTGTGTCATCAGTGCTTGTGTCCGCATGACGGGTGCAAGTGGTGGCCGAGCTAGAATCGGAAAGAGGCCTGGAGACTAGCGCCAGCCTGGCCTGAGCCAGGGATTCCTGCACGCAGCAGCACAATTCATCATGACCTCGTCGGTATAAATGTCTTAGCAGACTCAGTCTGACAACTAACGCGCTTGAACAGGCAACGAAGCGACGTGCGATGCAGCGTGTGCTGGCGCAGTGCACAAACCTGCACAACATATGATCAATCGAGTGTTTTTATGCACAGAAGAATAACCCGACAATCTATCTGCATGTCGCGCTGGGAGAGGCACTGAACATGCTCGAGAATGAGTTCTCAAGGCATGTAATGTCGGTTTCGCGCAGACACGAGGCGGATGCGCGAGATGTACATCACATGATCACGGCGAAAAAGGCCAAAATCACTACGCACCAGTGTATCCGTCATTTCACAAAGCGATGATTGCAAATTTTGGCTCAGGCGGGTTCACAGCAGACTTGTTCTGAAGAAGAAGCGGTGGGGAAGCACGTCGACGATCTGACGCCCCGATCTCGCGGAATCGAATGCCAGAAGGTCTACAATTCGCCGGGTATGTGTGTGCTTGCTATCGAGACGAATCGCTATGCAACGGGGCGACTAGGCACGATGCGCCCGAATACACGTGTGTGTCAATGCATGATGAGCTCAATGGATTCAATTGCCACTACCTGAAGCAACACCACTCTCGCGGCAATCCACTCCGCACGCCGGAAGATTTCAGCGAGACACATTTCCATCAGGAACACCCGTCAGTTTGCGTTCCAAGTACAAGCCTGTAATAGAGTACATGTGACCCCAGGATTACGCACCGGGCATAGCCTGGCAGGTCTGCAACTAAAAGCGTACTAGGCCATGTATACACATGATCCTGTAAGGGACACGGCGGTTGAAGTGACCATTCCATTCCCGTCTCCGGAAGAACTGTACGAAGAGGTGCGGGATCCTGCTGACGACAGCTCTGTCCGTTGCACCAGCTCATGTGTGAAAGAGGGTGATGTTGTAGTATGGTGGAGATGATGGAATCGATAGGGACGAGTTTGGGGTATTGCTGGGCAACATCGATGGCTTTGGAAGTGTCGCTGTGGCCGGTGCAAGGGTAAGGCTTCTCCGAGCAGATCGCGAGACGACCTTCTGTCTGCGCAAACTAATTGTAGTTTTACTTATACAGATGCAAGAGCGTATACAAGAGTACGTAGATACCGAGGTGACGATCCCTGCCCTGTGTTGCCCAAGAGCATGCGCTGTCTGGTTTTTGTGCTGAAGCTCAAGTGCCGTAACAGTTCCAAGGGGCGGATCTGAATCACGACGGCGTCATTGATGCGGATGAGTTCACTCTTTACTACTTCAAGGAAATTTGCTTCAAGTTTCCTGTGGGAAAAAATGGCTATAATCCTGGTGAGACACCCGCCCGGTCCTGCCATGACCAGCATGGTCCACGCTGGCCCGCGCTCCTATCGCCTGCTATTTCCAACTCGTACATGAATACCCCTGGCATGCTTGACAGGTGCCACTTTGTACAACATCTTTTGCAACTACTGCTCGTATGGAAGAGGGGGCAGGCGAAGCGAGGAGATGGAGTCACACCAGCTGCTCAAGCTCTGCAGGGACTGTGGCCTCCTGAACAAAATCTACTGTCGCAAAGCTGATATAGACTTGGTCTTCCACCGTGCCCGCGCTGAAACGATTTATGCCCGGGTATGCTACATGGCCTCCTGTCATACCTCCACACACCAGAAGCCATGGGCACTGCTGCCGACTCCTTGCACCTGCACCTGCCATGCAGACAAAAGGCGCAGCCAAGCTGCAGTACCAGCAGTTCCTGCATTCCCTGATGCTGATCGCAGAGAAGCGGCGCTCCGGATTCTGTGAGGTCACGGACAGGATCCGCACCTACGGTATCACCCGACGGGCAGCCTCCATGGCGGACTTCGTGGTCATCTACGACGCAGCAGGGCTCACAGAGGATCCCCGCGACCTGGAGCGCCCTCCTGGCCTGCCTAAGCTACGCAGGAATGCTCCTGGACTGACTGAGGCGCCGTCAATGAGACACCGACAGGAGTGGAAGGCAGAGCACCGGGGGTCCCTGGTCATGCGCATGCCCTCGGCAGCACAGGGAATTGGCGTTGAGAGCACACCCAATCCGCAGGCTGCACGAGGTGCCGCGCAGGAGGGAAGGTTAGATGGGCAAGGTGTGGGGTGGCAGGCTGCAGCGGAGCCTGAGTACGGGCATGCTGTGGACGGCGGTACCGGCATGATCGAGGGCGGAACTTCAACACAGGCTGTTGCCACGGCTAGTGCAGAGCCGGCCGCATGGCAGCATGGCCAAGGGTGCGCTCACCCGATGACTTCACTTTGGAACATTGGCTCCCGATTGAACCGCTTGGGGTGGCTGTGGACGACCCCGCACGTGGACGGGGGACTGCCTTGTGTCAGTGATGCGCATGCATGGTTCATGCATGCCATTGTGCATGCAAGCATTGGCCCTGAATCTGGAACGTGGTGGTACAACACTTGAGCCGTGCTCGTGGGTGACAGCTGCGTGGTTGTGCGCTGTCTAGGAATCAGCAGCTTGGATGCGACTGTAGGCATGAGCGGAAGAAATGGGACTTTCACAAGATGGCTCGATCCTTCTATGATGACCCTGGCAATGCGCGTGTTGCTGCGGTGATGGAGCGTCCTGGCACAGCAACGCTCCTGCGGCGGCCAGGAACACCCAAGGCACAAGTGAGGCAGGGCAGCCGCACGGCCGTGCTGCAGGACTCGGAGGCCATGCATTGTGTCCGCCATGCAGAAGAGGCACAGCTGACATCAGCCTTGAAGTACGTGTTTGAACAATTCAACAGGTGGGAAGGCGGGGTGAACAGCTCGCGAATGGACAAGACACGGTTTCACAAGGTTCTCCGGTACGCTCTGGCCTGGGACCTGTCTTGGCATCTGCTGTAAACTCCGGCAGCGGTGGAGCGCGTTTGACACGGCACAAGTACAGACCTGGCAAAAAGGCCAGTGCATTCCATTTTAGAATGCTAGATCGGCACTGTGGCGGGTTTGCAGGGAGGTGGGTATTTCAAGGCCTGGCAGTCTCAGCCCAGATGATGTGGATACTGTGTATGCCAAGATCAAGCCCGAGGCACAGCAGAAGATCAACTTTGTGCAGTTCCTGGAGGGCTTGCGGCACTGCGCCATGCTGACCCGCTTGAGCTTGAATGAGATTGTTCAGAGAATTGTTGCGGTTGGGGGCCCGATTGAGATTGTTCACAAGTGACGATGACCTCCTGATGTAGTTTAGGATATCTAGATTAGGGAGAACCCGGACTAGCAGCGATCAGGTGTAACGGACTGTGTACCGCATGCAAGAGCTGTGGTAGTTTTTAACAGGTGATAGGAATACAGGACTGTTCAAACGCCCTGCCAGCTCTGACACGCATGGTGAAACCATGTCCAGCAGTGAAACTAGTTTGTGCTGACATGTCTGGTTTATGTGCCCCTTGCCCACACATAGGAAAGCACATGGAGACATTCTGAGGAAGCACATATGTAAG
The DNA here is from genome assembly GCA_900538255.1 of Ulva mutabilis. Taxonomy (NCBI): domain Eukaryota; kingdom Viridiplantae; phylum Chlorophyta; class Ulvophyceae; order Ulvales; family Ulvaceae; genus Ulva; species Ulva mutabilis. Next base: position 1,155,864 of record UNSF01000011.1, on the reverse strand, counting down.
TTTTGTGCGAGTAAAATCATTGTATAACAAAGTAGAGTGCATGTGAACTGAGACTGACTAAGTATGCCCTCAGCCATCCAAGCTATCAGGCCTAACCTAAAGCTCATCATGAGGCTCATCAGTCTGCGACCGTTTCCAACTCGACGAGGCAGGATTCTTTCTACTCTTCGGCATGTTCTTGTTCTGCGCTTTCAGTGCCTGCGTGAATGCAGGATATCATGTCATCAGCCAGCACCTTGTGGACGTTGCAAAGGACCCAGTGATACGCAGCAGGGCTAGCGAGCACACCTCATACTCCATGAAGAGAGGCCGATCAATGTCTTCCAAACAAGATTCTCCAAAAGCACCCACCAGCATGTGCCGAAAATTCGTGGAAGGTCTGAGGCAGTGCAGGGACGTTGCACGCGGTTCGAAATCTGAATCCAGCGCCAGGCCTCCCAAATTACCATCATTTGAGAATGTTATTTGCACCACTTCGACTGCAGTATCATTTTTGAACTGCTCAATATCTGCATTAAGGACGCAATGGCCTCCAAAATCTGCCGTGGTCGCGCTGTGCCTGTCATCCCATATTCCTGAAATTGGCCACATGGCATAGTGTCAGAGTCCGCTGTGCAATCTGCCGACCGGCAGATGCCTCACAGCATGCATGACATGTGCACTGTGTGCGCACAGGTGCAAATGTGGTGGCCAGTCCTATCAATGAAATCAACCAGGACCATGGAATAGCCAGGTCTGCCCTGAGTGAATTGCCATGGCTAGATACCATCTGTTGCCTGTGAAAACAGCCATTCCACCATTTGCACGTGTGTGACTGCATGCAGATCGGCGCAGACTGCGCTGCAAGACAATGCCATACAGAGACCTGGCACCACAGCCACATATTGATGCATAAACAGTGCAATTCGCCAGTGTCTGCCGGGACTGGATCTGCTCCCTTGCATGCAGTGGTCCGCACCTCCCATACGGGCGCACATGGCTGGATTGGGCCCCTGATCGAATAGACACTTTCCTTCAAGATGTGTTACGTTCCACCCAGCATTAGTGATAGCTTCTGCCATGAGCGCATCCTGCCCCGTGAACCGCTTCTCTCCCTCCATCATTGCAAAGCGGTAGTCATGCATGACGAGCTTACTCCAGCGATACGCAATAGCGCCCAGGTCCGTGTGGCACCACCTCATCCGATTTACTTTGCACTGAGGAGCCCCGTCCTCCTGCTGCACAATGGCATGGCTGTGAGTGAATTTAAGGCTCCTGCGGAGATCAGGCGTCACTGCAGAGTAGTGGACCAACAGTGGGATGCAGCCTGCACGCGTTGCCGTGCCCTCTGGAGCTAGGCACCACGTCACCAAGCTCAGACTAATTGTAAAGCTGACATTCCATCTGATCAGTAGATCAGCATTAACTAATGCCCACAAGCAGGGGTATCATGAAGCTGAACACATCTGCCACCTGACATTGAGTCCCACGTGACGCTTGCATATCAGTGAAGTACGGAAAAGACATGTGCACGTAGCAAATGGAACACGTACAACTTGTCAAGGACTACAGGATGCATGGCATGGCAAAAGCCCCACCTGAAAGCGCTCGCATGGCAAGCCAGTGGGACGCAAGTATCGGCTATAGAAGTCCATGGCAACAGCGTCGGCTGTCTTCTCCGCAGCCACCTCAGCGAAGGCATCTCTATGGTATAAGTTGTCACCATTTGTGAACAGAACCCACTGAGTATCAAGGGAACATGCTGCACAGACCCGCAGCTGATGTCAGGAGGCTGCAGTGCAGCCGATCTGGAAGTGCGCATTCCAGTCTTGGCAAGAAGCGCAAGAATTATCATATCAGAAGGGGTTGTGTTTGGTCTGGACCTGAAACCTGTACAGACTGTATGCCGCACACTGATACAAGAGGAAAATGCAATACCGATGGCAGGCAAACATACAGCATACTGAGTAGAGAGGACTGCCACCGCGAAAATATGTCGCTGCTCTGATCAGGGGGGTTCCCGCTCGTGATACACACAAGGCCACGCTCATCTGGGGGCAGTTGAAAAGTGCAAGCTGCGATGCATACGCGAATCGGTGGCTCATGTATATCTGCGGGCGTGCTGTGAAGACAGCACTGGACTGTCACGGCAGCTGATTTGCGCTGGTGCACACCTCGGGCAGCCTGGTCGGTCATGTGATACAGGAGTGTGTGGTACTCTAACTCCCATGCACCCTCCTTTGTCTTGGAACGCCATGCATCACCAACCTACAAACGCATACCGTCTAATGAGCCCCAAAGCGCACGCTAGAAATCCTGAGAGTGATAAACTGCAGAGGTCAGCATGCCCGCACAGGAATGGACAATTGGTGCTTTCACGTGGTGTGTGCACAAAGCCATGCCTGGCTATAACTGCGCCTGGCTGTGATTGCTAATGTCGTCTTATGATTTCACAAAAACAAATACCCTGTACGGCTACTGGAAGATGTGTGACGATGGCAGTCGGGCTGCACCCCGTCACAGAATGCAACCTTGGTCTGCTTTCCATTCACCTAGAGCTTCTTGGAAAACAGCCTGTTGATGCCTGATGGATGGCCCATGTGAGTGTGTATGCTGCCTGCTTGCCCGTGTATGGATCCACGCTTACCCAGACTCCAACCAGCGACGTTGCCTCGGTTGCAGAGGATGATTCATTGCCAATGCACGATGCAAGAGCTGGATATCGATATTCTTGGCAGCATACAAGGACTCAGGGTCACTTACGCGCATGATGAAGGCGAGCATTTCACACATTTACGAACATCCGGTATGCATGAAAATCGCTGCTACGCAAGTGTCAGTGTTCAGTGCTACATCAAGCGATGAGCACACCACGACTTCAAACAGAGCACCGTAGGGGCATACCAGGTTGCCATAGACCCACAACCGATCATCCTTATTGTGCTGCAAGATGTCAGTAAGGTTGTAAAATGGCACGCTGTCCATAACCAAGAACTGCGCCTCCCACCTGCAACAATCAGCATGGATCGGCTGGCCGGCATTGCCTGGTGCTGGTGCGCCACTGGCGTTGTGCATGTGGCCATTTGTGCAGCCTAGACATATGCTATTGCCATGTGCGTGTTCAACCTGCAGGACATGCAGGGTAATACCACCATCTGCAGCGTGTACATTATTGCTATTGTGTCGGATGTACGGTGGTCTGTGTGCACTTGCATGTGTGCCAGTGCAGGAGTAGTGCAAGAATACGAGACCAAAAATTTCAAGAGCGCCAGTGGAGTCTACGAGACGATTTTTGCCCACAAGCGAATTTGGCCGTACCCGCCATGTGCTTTCATGCTTGTTTCGATGACACACACCCTTTGCGATTTAAGCGCTGTTGGCCGAGGGACAATGCATGCACGAGAACTGCGGAGTAGTATCAAAGAAGGCGGTAGTGCATTCGGGCAGAAGTCCCATGCGCAGTACCTTGCGTGTGTTTGCATCTTCAAGCTGTCAATAAGGCGTTGAAGTAGACTTGTGCCACCAAGCCCATGCTTCCAGTATGTCCTCACGACAACACATATGAGAGGCTCTGATGCTGCGTCATGTGTCCCGATCGTGGCTGTGTCCTGCGCACTGCCCCTTGACACAGCAGAAGCAGATACAACCAGACCCCAGAAAGCAAGGCGCCACCAACGCATCATACAGACGGACCGGTGAGACACTACAACATGTTCATATATCGCGGCTGCAGCGTCTGAAAGGCACCGAGAGCCTAGACTGCGAATAGCGCGACGCACACTCAGCCCGATCGGAAGTCTGACCCGATGTCTACGCTACGCACATGCACACATGCTCTTGATGTCCATCATGCCACGACATCACTTGTAGTGGCAAGCGGCTGTCTCAGGTAGGAACGGATTGCAGATACCAAGGATGGTGCCCTGCATGATAGTTGTCGCGACGTGCATGTCTACAGGTGAGACCATCGCATCTTCAGCCCGGCTGTGAGCAGCACTGGAGAATAGCGTGTGAGAATGTGTCGAGGGAACTTTAGCGCAATACAAAAGCTGCTGTGTTTCTGTCTGTGTACGGCGCTCGGCCATGGTGAATGTTTTTTGGTGCATTGCCATGAATCGTGCCTCTGTGTTCTACCTGTGACGGTACATAGTCGAGCTATGCATCCGTCCGAACATGAGACCTTTTCGTGGACTACGTCACAGTGGTATCGGTCTGGGGTTCCCATGCGGCATGATCCGAGTCCGATTCCTCTGGGCCGGGCTAACGTAAGGCGTAGTCATGCTCGCACGGTCCTTGTGGTCCACGAATTGGTCGGGGTTCTCTCCCCTGCGCCAAATCGAGGCGTATGAGGGGGGGAGCTCTGTGACGGCACATAGTCGAGCTATGCATCCGTCCGAACATGAGACCTTTCGTGGACTGCGTCACACTACCACCTTGTGGAGCATACATCTGTAACGTATCTCTCTTCAGCCCGGCAGGCAATAGTGCAAGGTGAGACTGCATGAAGTGCAACATGGGATGCTATGGAGGCAATAGATAATCGACAATACGTTTTCATACTCCGACGTCTGCATCGGGCTCACCTGTGTTGCCGAATTTGACAGGGTGGCATCGGAATGGTGTGTCAGGCCTTGAGACTGCAGGGGTTAGGACGGTTTCGCTCGCGCGCACGCCAACAGTTCAATCACCATAGAGACATCTGTATGTCTTCTGCGGCTGAAGCCGTGGCGGCTAAGCCAACATTCGGTATCTGCCGCAACGGAGCAGCGTCTCAGACCTCACAGTCTTCCGCTGACTGGCTCAGGGATGCCCCTCGAGGTAAGCGAACAACCGCACTGCACCATGCAATTGCTATCGCATCCAATAAAAAGCAGGCTACGCTGCACATGCGTTTTTCTGGATGCGGTGTCTGTGGCCGCTGCTTGCCTGCCGCTCGTGCTTCCTTGAACCACATGCTCAATCCACGGCTGAACTTCGTCCCAAGCCTATCCGTCGCGCCATCGTCCGTAAACACACAGCCCCATTTCAGATGAGACATTGATACTGCAGGAGCTTACACAACCGCCCGTACTGTCAATCGGACCAAGGTATTCGACCTGACATTTCACATCAATCGGTTGGCAGAAAGTGCTGCGCTAATGGGTAAAAGCGACAACTGTAATGCTCCGTCCGCGCTCACGAACGTTGAAACCCTGCGACCGATGGTTATTGACAGCATGAATTCAGCTATCCATGCATTCGAGCAAGCTAGTGAAGCGCACGACGGGGAGATCAAGCTGACACTACTTTCACACTGGCAAGATGGCCAACCATGCTTGGAAACACATGCATCTCCCATGCCAGGTCGGCCTCGCGCTCCTGTGAAAGTGCAGGTGCGCATCAATGCCGCCTGAGAGTGTCACCGTCGTTGTGAGATCACTTGCCAGCAGGCCTGAACCTGGCAGTCTGCTGCGTTGAAGCCATGCCACACCCGATCCGTTCACTGCGCCGGCATCACCTCCATTCCCTCCGTCGGCAGCGAACGCCTCATCACAGCTTGCACAGCATCCGTTCCTGTCTCACACCTTTCCCTCCGGTGCAGCAGTCAATCCACTATGAAGCTCAGCATGCACAGCGGACACAGAGCTCTTGTTTCGCATGTTTAAGCAGAGCCAGCCTGGCTTTCTAGGTGGTATGCATGCATGCGCTCCACTGTTGAGCGTTACGTATGCACATATTATAAAGCAGCCTTCTGGCCGCAGCCCTGGCGGCAGCCTCCAAGAGCGTGGTACTGAACAGCCCCCCCAGGGTGCTGAACCCTCTGCCATTGTGCCGCTCGTTCAGCTGAGGTTAGGGAGTGGGGGGAGGGAGGGAAGAGTAACAACAGCATGCCACCTGTTCCCTACTAGTGGACCTGTCCATGAACGTGGCCAAGTTGTGTACGTATACACAGCATTCATGCGGGTGCGAACTGCGTGGGCATATTGGGGTGCTGCGGTGGGCAACGGGTTGTTATTTGTCACGCGCTTGCAGGCCATGTTGACGCACACCGGGACACTGCATGAATTTAGATGAGTTCAGACTCCTCTCGCACCAACCTAGGCCTATTCTAGGAGATACACGTAATGGGTCATCACAAAGATGTACGTCAGCACTTTGCAGCATGGATACAATCTCCAATGTACCTTCTGTATCACAAACCCCCCCCAGGGCAGCACCTTGCGTTGCCCTGCACGAGCTGCGGCGGCTGCCTCGAGAGCCAACTGCAAGGGCTTCCGTTGCACAAAGCTCAGCATCCCTGAAGGGGGCGTCTGGCTACCTGGCCCGATGGCAAGGCCCCGGTCACAGCCTGCTCATGACATCTGGATATCCGATTCGCGTGTGCACAAGCCAAAATTGACGATGGCGATGCACGGTCACCGCAGTGTAACACTGCAGTTGTGTGGCTGACGGACGTACACATTGTGTACTTGTTTTACATCCTTCAACCCACTCTGACGGTCACCACAGCCAATGAGCATGTCTTCAAATGTCATGATTTGAGCAAAGTGTACCTCACTTTCATCTGGCATGGGGGGATGCGAGTTTGTCAGCCATATGAACGTCAACTGTTCACTCGATGTTCCACTGCAGGTCAAAGGGATGCCACGTCAGAATGCACAAGCTAAAGATAGCGAGTGGGTACGGGATCGAGCCATCCTGGAAAAGGACAAGCCTGCTGATGTGAATGAGATACTGCTATCTGAACCAGGTGTGCTCGCTCGGATCTGTCGCACAAGGCAGTTTCCAATGTTTTGTCCTTGGGTGCGATGCATAGTGGAGGTGGCTTTTATTTGGTGCTAATACAACACTTCTGCCTGTCCATGAACGCCCTTGGTCGCGTGTGATACTTGGGTACGCAGAGGCAGCTTGATTTCAGGCATGAGCCGTCAGGGTAGAGTTGACAAGGAAGCGACACACCTCCTGGCACCTGCTCATGTTTATCCAAAAATGGATTGGGTCAGCAAGCAGTCATTGGTGCGTGTAGATGGGCGCATACTAGAGGGCATGACATCCAACTTCTTTGCGGTTATTGATGGAGAATTGTGGACAGCCGGGGAAGGAATTCTGCTGGGAACGGTGCGAGATGTTCTGCTGCAACAGTGCAAGGAGCATGGCATCACCGTGCGACTACAAGCTCCTAGTGTTGAGGACATGGCACGTTGGGATGGCTGCATCATATCTTCAACATCAAGGCTTGCTCTACCAGTGGATGAGTTGCAACTGTGGGACGGCGTTCAGTACCAAATAAGGTCGTACAGCAGGGAAGGCTTGATCACAGACATAGACACATGGGTTACATCAGCAATTGAGTCTGCTAGTGAAGCATTGTAACGACCTTGGCCTGATGTTCATCTTAATCAGATGTTTCTTAAGCTCGACTTCAAGATACCTTGTGAACAATGTAGCAGATTCAAAGTCATGCAGACACACTGGTTTCTGAAATCCAGCCGTTCTCTCGAAGACCGACAACAGTCGCTATTCGGTCATGAACAGCCCGGGGTATGCTCAGGTCTTGTTGCAAAGAGCGCAAGTATGAATACCAGTCGGGCATGACATGGCACAGGCTGCCCAACTTTTCCAAGCGCTTTCCACAGAACATCATCATATCACAAGCACTCATGAGGCCCACGTGCCGAGCTGGGCCTGGCCATGAGAGCGACGAAAACCTGTGGCTGTCCAGTATCTTGTGAATGAAGTCTTCGGGGACCAGGTCTTGTGTGTACAGACATGCGCAGAAAATTTGCAGTGCATCTAGCCGTCTCAACATGGACGACGGAGGAGGACAACCCACTTCCTCAGGTTTAGACTGTGGGGTGCGCATATTTGCTCCGATGTCAACAGCCATGCCCTGTGGCTGTCGAAGGGAATTGACATCTACCGGTATATTCTCCATGCTCGATTCATCCAGTGACGCCTGTACCCCTTCATGAAGCAAAGCCAGTTCGGCTTGACATAACTTGAACATGGCAGACCCAAGCGTTACCTTCCCCACGTTCTCGATATTGAATCTGCACAAATTTAGTAAAAGAATGTCTCAGTATCTTACGTTGAGCAGCGGTCATCGGGAGTGGAACGGTGACCCACATGTTGTCATGCTGAATCAGGCTGTGCAGAATCTGTCGCAGAACCGCTGTGTGGCTTGCTCGCATCCGCCGAGCTATCACACATGATGCATAAGTAAGAGGACCATTGCGAATGCAGTGGTGGCACTAAACAGGTGGGACATGCTGCAAGCCGAAGGTTAGTGCACACCTGGGGTACCTGTCGTGCAGCCTCCGCGAGAACACAGCCAACACCTTACAGGCGGATGGACTTGAATGAAGTGCGACATTGAAAATGGCCGATGCCTTGTCGCGTAGGTCGGCACAAGATGAGACTCGTGCGCGGGCACATTCCGAGATTGCTGTAGCCATCCCAGCACAATCGGCTGCAAGTGACCGGGCGAACGCTTGCACATCAACATCTGGCTTGATGTCACTCTTGGTTTTCTTTACGCTCATGGTATCAGCAGCAGCACGCAGATGATCAAGGTCCGGCGGAAGTCTAGCGACGGTGTACAGCGGTCTGTGATCGCGCTACCCAAATGCCATCTACAAAATAAAGGTCGCTAGGAAAAACAAAAAAGTTCTGTTGATTTCACATCACCACATCAGACTTGCCCAACCAGAGGCGATACTTGATAGAAGGTAGCATCACTCCCGCTTATCGCGGGAACACGGTGGGGTTTACAGATTCGAATCTACAGCCCACGTCCCGATCCGAGAGCACGCCTTGCCAACAAAGGAAAACAATTCTTATCAACAGATACAGAACATGTACATTTGATGAGCTGGAATAGGGCTTTCTTCTGACCGACAAAGAGGTGGGTTTGTGCAGCATACCGGCGAGCAATGAACATCTCAAAATGGACGACCTGCCAGTGAAACAGGAGCAAGCCAGTGAAACACAGTGCAGGTCCCAAAATCATATGTATGTAAGACAACTAATTAGTAGACAGCAATCTCAGTCAAAACGTTGTCACCACCACTTGCAGCATCATGCTGCAAATTGTATGGGTTAGAATCGGCGCTGTATGTGCTTGTTGTAGGCACCCATGAAGACCATCTACAGGTCTTGACGGTGCAGCCTGCGCATCTACCTGAAGAATAGCACTCTGTGTAACACACGGGGTCATGTGGTCGACTCTGCCGACTATCAGGCCGTCAACTCAAACTCTTGCAGCACTTGGCTGTGTGCCTGCCTGTTCTGCCTTTCATCTCGTGCGGATGTCGTAGATTAGAATTGATTTGAAGCGTTGATGCGTGCTTGTAAAAGAAAAAGCGCAGAATGACTAGCGTAACCACGTCACGGTCAACAACCAATATGTAAGGTGGCCGTCGGTCCGAGAAGCGCACAACATGACTGAACACTCCCAATTGTGACCCACTGTTGTACACACATCAGAGTGAAGGAATAGGAATGCGATATCGATAACGGTTTCCAAATGATCGCTTGCATGACTCTGCGAGGTGTGTGGTGGACTGCAATGGATGTCAGGGCTGCAGCCTAGCTGGTGGAGGCAGCATCATGCAAAATCCTGGTGTCTTCACTGGCATGAGGAACATGTCGCAGGCATGCTCTGCATGATCATTGATGCATGTGGTTTGCAACTGCAAGTGGTTTGCAACATGATAAACTGCCCTTGAAGTGCCGGAATCAGCCATGTTCAGTATCAACAAGAGCAGGAACACAAGTCCAGGGTGTCACCGCCAGTAAAAGATTGCCCCACCGAGTTCGCAGTACAATGTCCGTTTGTGAACTGCTTGCATGGACCATATGGCTTGTAACTGGCATTCAGTCACCAAGGCGTCCAGATGGTACAGCAAAAATTAGTGTTACATGACCGCACGTGGCTGGCGATGCTCAACCAACGGATCCAAAACACTCATGAAGATTCTGCAGTAGCAACACAGCTACAGCTAATCGGCTGCAATACAGCACCAAGTCACTGCTCAGCGCGCGATCAAGCTCTGGGATGGCACAGCAGAAGCATTAATGTATTGGAGGAGGCAGGGATTGAAGGCCACAAAGGTCATAAAACTGCAGGCCTCGACGATGTCATGTTCGCTATGTAAAATTCTGCATCATGCAACGCATCCCCATCACATTGTACAGGGCAAGTTGACCACCCTGTGGACTGTCTTCAAAGGCCATCTAGTTCATAGGCATGTTCTGATTGGCAGGCTCGAGAAGCGACCGAGGTACAACGACCTCCTTGTCAGTGCCGTAGAACTTGGGCCGCCTGCGTATCAATCAGAGTGACACAAAAGAACATCAAACTGCCCGCCTTCTTTAAAACGACCGGTGCCCTTCTTGAAGAGCATCAAACCATAACATGAACCACAGGACATAATATGAAATCAGTTTGAACGAAGGAGCATCCAAAATCCGCTGCATGATCGACTAATCATTGCAAACGCACCGGAAAAGGAGCACATGCGGCTCAGGACGGTGGACTGCGTAGTGCACCCATCCTTTTGACTGTTGAACTCCCAGAGTCCTCCATTCGACCTGAATGCATCGCCGGAGGCATGCGACGGCTACCGGCTGGCGACAGCTTCGGACGAGCAATGAACCAAAGCACGCACAAACCCGACGCGGTAGACCGTGCCGACCGTGAACAGCTGAACAGAATGTCATTGACTACATACCTCTGCGAGAATCCGCATTGGCTTCGGTAGTCGCTGCGCCTGCTCCATCGTGAGGCTGACATGCCTGCTCTTGCAGAATGAGGTCACGACATGGTGCGCCCTGGCCCGAAATCGTCACATACTCACGCTACGCACCTGTACTCGAAATAATCATCGTAGTATCGTTCCGAGTACGCTGGCAGCTTTTCCTGCTGCTCCTTGGGCAGATTTTCCTGCCCCGCGGCTTGGACCTGTTGCATTTGGTTCACCGGTTGTAGCCTGATATCCTCCATTGCTTATGTTCACACCAGCTGAGTACAGGTCAGCCACGGCAGCTCCTAATGATGCCCACAACGATTCAACTCAGAGCTGCAAATGGCTACGTCTTCTATCAACCAGTCCAAGCTACAGCTGGCTACGATGAAAACGTCAATGCAAGCGGTGCAAGTGTACCGAGGCTGACGACGTTGCTTTTCGGCCGCTAACAAGCGGCAGATGGGGCCGACAGGCGAATGAGAACACATCAGCGCTGTACAGCACCTTCGCCATCTAGGAGATGCATGTGCCGGTCCATTCAAAACCGCGTCGCGACAATTCGGTAACAACGCGTCTATGCCACGCGTGCCAATTGATGGTCGGACATGTTGCGGGCTCAAATCAGTACGGCATTCGTCTTCATTACAAGTGTACTTCATACTATTATACGGCCTACGGTCTCGCCGCATCATTTTCAGGCGAGTATTGCCACCAGTCGGGACCGTGCAACGTGAGATATAGAATGACTACGCGTAGTCAGCTGCAACCACTCTGAAGTCCACCAACTCTAAATTGAGACAATTCACAGGCAATGTGAATAAGCGAGTATGAACACCCAGCTGACGGGAGTTTCTCAGTCTGACCGGGATGCTTTGGCGGACTGGATGGAACAGGCGTCCGCGCATATCAGCGGGATCCAAACACTCTCGCCAGGAGACGATGTGTGCTCGTTGAGCCATGTTCTATGCTGCACCAACGACACACAGTCAGGTCTATTTGGTTCAATGGACGACCGCGCGAGTGTGTGGGCTGCCGCTGCATCTCCTCGTGTCAAACCACTCACCGACTGCAGCTGGTCTATTGAACGAGTGATCGTTAGTTTCGCGGGGCTGTTTGCCATACGAAATTTGTCAGAGCTCCCAGCCCCGCCAGATTTGGTAACCAAGCTGGACCTTTCCCGTTGCACAGGTCTCGCTTCCACTGACCGAGGTGCTGACAAATCGACCGTTTACGAGAACACCACGCACTTGTAGCACTATTGAGTTACGTAATCATGCAGCAGGCAGCAACGTTAGCTCCACCGACCTGCCCCGGTGGGATGACAGAGCCCATTCTACCATCCTTGACATGCGACAATCGTTCGTCTCATTTGCTGAGGCGCCCCAATCTCTAGATGACATCCTGCAATCATCTTCCGAATTGCATGCAGTCTCTGCAACGCAAGGTCTCATGTGCCCCTCTTATACACTTCGCAGCTCCGACCGCACTGTGGTGCACATTGACCCTGTTCAGACAGGTTTTCACAAATGTGAATGCCGTGCCCCGTGGGAAATGACATCGATTCAGGGCGAACAATCTGCAACGCTTCGGTGCATTCTGCAGCCCAAGTTCCATCCTTTTGACAACACAATTCTGCCAGTGCCATTCGTCTCGGCCCCTTCTTACGATCCAGAGGATCTGGGTTTCAGTCTGGCGTTGCTGATTGTCCCACTGTTCATTGGTGGCTTCATCGTTTTGGTTTGCACAATGTTGAGCATCTATCAACATTTTGGCGTTTCTGCCCGCACCAAGACATCAAGAATTCCAGGGGTTCTGACAGATGTTCTCGGGACTCCCATCTTGGCCCGCAGCAAAGCGTGTGATGTCGAATCTGGCACTCCGCTGGTGACCACTTTCAGTGCGATCACTCTGGTAGTCGTGCGGCTCGATGTCTTGACACTCAGTGGAAAGCGGAACTCAGCCTGGGAGGAAGGGCTAAGGCCTGAGTTTGATGAGGCCTCCGAGGTGACACCCCAAGCATAGTATCGCAGTTTATCAGTGGCCTTGTACGCTGCCTAGTCGACTGCAGCAATCCTCCGCGCATGCCACAAGCCGCAATGCCTCAAATCTGCTTGAATTGTTGCCGTCCGTGCTAAATCATCTGACCCTTTTGTGTTGCTCCTGGGCCATCAACTTGCTCTGACATAACACCTGCCTTCAGTGAACTAATATGTGCAGAGGTTGCTGGCACTGCTCACAGCCAAGAAGCGCTCTAGTGGGTATCTGCTCTCTGAGTTCAGCGCCAATCAGAATCGATGTGTCCTGGCGTTTGCAGACGCACGTGCAGCCGTTGCCTGGGCGCTGCGCTTTGTCAAGGATGTGGCGAGCCTGAAGGTCAAACCGCAGCTGTCCACATGGTACTTCATGGCTTTGCAGCCCCAAGATGACGATTGTGTATTTGACCCAGACTCGCAGCTGCTCTTTCAAGGGATCCTGCCAGCAATTGGCATTCACACGGGCCCATGTACGCATGCAGTGCAACACCGTGTCAGAAGGCAGCGCATCATCAAATATGCAGGCCCTATTGCAACGACCGCAAGCGCTGTCGCGGAAATGGCTGCCCCCGGCCAGGTGTGCGTCATGCAGAGCACATGATCCTTTGAGTTGCTGCAGAAAATTGTTCGCCAATGGCACATGTCAACCCTGGAGGATGCGCGTCCATGCGTACCACAATTATGTGGTTCATGTGCTCTTTCAAGGGCGGCATGTGCGATGCATCGCTCTGAGCGTGCTCACGTGGTAAACCTAGACATCACACATGCAGATTTTGACAACATTCACAACATACTGCTCCCTGACAGGGTCCGTCAATCAGGGCGTAGTGAAGCTGTCTTGGCTTACATATCTGTTCAAAGGGTTTGCTTCAGCTCCTGCTGGACTGCCAGCAAGATTGAGAAAAGAAAGCTCAGTGACAGCCAGCGCTTCGCACTCATGGGCTTCACTGAGTCGTGCAAGTATGAACATACTGGGCAGTCCAGGAGCAAGTCGAAGCAGCCCGTGGCCTCCTGCAGACTACACACGGCTGAAGCCTTCCAGCTTGCGTCAATCTCAGTCCGGCATCGGTCTGCCTTGCCACTGCTTTGCGTTGGAGCCATCAGTGTCTGGGCCACAAGTGATCTGTTGCCGAGTTGCAGGTTTTGCAGCAGGCGGAGGCCTGCCAGTGAACTCGATGCAATCTTCACAGTTCTTGAATCACCTCAAGCACGAGACCCACACCAAAGACTATGTAGTATTGGACATGGGAAGGCATGATTTGACCGGCTGCCAGCCGCAGGTGACGCATATCTACCAGGTACAGTAGTCCAAGCTGGAACCAGTGTACTTCTCTTCCTGATGCTACTTGTGCATCATTTGGGCACAGAGATCTAAGAATTGCCAAAACATCCTATCCTGATGACACGCTCAGATCTAGCACAGCCATTACCTCAACTGCAGGTGCTGCGGCAGAACCTGGTGTATCGGCTGCAAATGTACTCCAAGTACACTCCAGAATTGTCACGGACTCGTGCTCTAGCTTTCACTCAAGCCCCGGCCGCCGCTGAAGCCATTCATGGGAGCCCTTTGCCGCGCATGTGCATTGCTTTCTGCAGTCCAACAGGGCTTGGAGAAGTGAAGGCTGTGCATGCATTGTGCGCAAAGCAAAGCCTGGTGATGTTCAATGACTGTGTAACATCCACACTCTGGCATTTCAATGGATACTCGTGCAAAGAGCGCAGCGGGATACACATGCTGGCCTTTCACAACGTGCGGACTGTTTCACAGTGCTGAGCAACCTCCACGTACCTGCCATGTCGATGGCATGTTCTCTGTGGGCTGTGCGCTTGTCACGTCTAGTGCTTTCTTCATGCAGCAATTTAGTTTCAAGCTGTCTTGGCGGATCTTCACAATTGCAGGTCACTCAAGCTTTGGAATGGGCTCTGTGCTTCAACAGAGCGTTGCTCAGCATCTCATGGCCAAAGCTACTGGATGACTTGGAGGCCACCGCGCTGATTGTGGAAGGAGGCCAGGTCCTCTTTCGTGGCTTTCGTGCTGCCATTGGTATTTGTGTAGATCATCCTTCGTCCATCGTCCTGCACAACTCCAACGGCCGTGCTGACTACTTTGGTGTCCATGTGAATCGCGCGGCCAGGGTCCTTGCTGGAGCATGCGGAGGGCAAATCCTGGGCCCAACTGAGCATATTCAGGAGGCCGTGGATGCCTGGAACAGTCAGTATGGTGGGCACGGGTCATGCATCCTCGCCAGCGCAACGCAGCCTGCCAACCTCAATGACAGTGCCATGCCGAGCAGTGACCCGCGCCATGTGCAGCCTTCACTGTTAACACAGCCGATGCATCATGATTCAGACCTGTCAAGGGATCGAGGCAGCCCACATGAGTCAGAAGGATGTGAGGAGTGCGAGTGCTTAAACAACATCGACCCAGGATGGAAGGCGTCCCTGCCTGGCGACCATGTTGAGCAGGAGCTAAGCCAGCCTCATGGACACGTAAGCCATCTTGCCGCAGCGTTTGAGGCAGATTACCCTGACCTGTGCTCACTTTATGGCCAGACCTCTGCAGAAATTGTTGGCAGAAGTTCTGTGGCAACAGCACACTCCAGCTTGGCCATGCGAATCGGGATGATTGCAAGGTATGCAGGCGGATGTCACGGCATGGCGCAACGAGACATGCGCGATTGAACGGGTACCAGGCCAGCATAGGGCACCTTCAGCTGCCGTGGACGGGAGCATGCAGCAACCCAATCTGGAGCTCATGTCAAGCTCACTGCCGCAGACGGCAGGTATGGAAGCCTCTGATGACGACTTTGCAGGCTCTGGGATGTGTGAGACAAGTCCAGCCTGCACGTTGAGTTCCAACGGGGACTGTTTCACTGCTCCGGACAATGGCATGACCAGACGTACACGTGGGGCTGAACATAACAGAAGCAGCTCCACTGCATGGAGCCGTGCACACAAGGCCGATGATCTGGAAGTGGCGCTTGCTATGATGTTGGGCCAGCCAATCTCTAGTGAAGCCTGGAGCCCCACCACCGCAGTGTTACAAAGTCAGTCTGACACCGACAGTGGATATCTGAGTGCTAGTGGACGGATTACGGAGAAGCGGTCCCTGCGCTCGCACAGACTCATGTTCTTAGACCACCAAGGACATAGCCAGCCCTCTCAGCAGCTATCCAGCAGGCAGGGTCACCCAGTGGCTGAAGGCACGCAGGTGTTTGAACGGCCTCCAGCCCTTGATGTGACAGAGGATGGACTGCAGGCAAAGGCAAAACTTGACATCCTCCAACAGCACATAACATCAGAAAGCCGGTTGGACATGGTCCATGCCAAAGCATCACAGGTGTGTTTCTCATGTGCAAGTGAATATGGCCGGCCGACGTCGCATATGTCTGCTTGGCGCAGCAGCAGGAAAAACACAAGATGCTGTGCAGTATCATACAAGCGTGGCTTCCGGCCAACTGGAGGAAGTACTTATCCACGATGGTGGCCTATTTGCGTTCAAGGGGGTGGGGGAGCACGTACCTGTCAGTTCTGTCTGCCTGGCGCACATGAAAAGGGAGAAGCATTTTTTCCAGTCTGAGGAGAGCGCAAAAGTTCAGAAGCTGGCCGAGGGAGGGACTCTGCAAGGGTCTACATTCGTACGATTGCCTGGTCACAACGCGCTCAAGCAGGCATCTCAAGCACACAGGAGCCTCCACACATTACCTGGCGTGCAAGCCGAATTCGAGTACAAGTTCAATTACGTTGACGTTAATTGGACATAGGCAGGACTTCTGGGATTGTGTGAGGCCTGCATGCTCATGAATCGAGCATCCGTTCGCAGTGGGAAACAGCATGCAGGTGATTGGCACGCCCGAGTTTCACAGTACATCTTCAGCCCATGTCCACAAGACGTCAGAAACAAGAATGCAAATCCACTGACTCCTTTGCTCAGTCGAAACTCATGTCAGTCGACACCGAAACAAGATGATGCCTATCAGGCAGAGTGTGGTCTTTGGGCTGTGAGGTGCACTACAAACTACCTCACAATGCAGCACTTGACAAGCTCCATATGCCTGCAAGCCGTCTCGTCTACGCCAGATGCGAATCCGATAAAGGCAGGCTTTGATGAAACCGAATGAGGGTAACGCAAGGATTACACACAAAACTATGATGTCTGGATCTAGTAATCGGTCCAGTGCGGACGATTACAGCTCTGTATTTGACGATGCTGCATCACCTTCATCGTTGCCTGCTTCACTGGAACCATCGGCCGATTCCTCTGCTGAGTTGGGCGGGCCTGCATCACTTGAACCAACTTGGCCGGCCTCCGCTTCACCAGCACCAGCGTCCCCACCTTTCGCACCCCGTTTCTTTGCACTCTCCCTTTCCTGTTTCTTCCGAAGCTTCTCATTCATCATGTGCCTGCGAATCTTCTCGGGGTCTAGGTTGCGGTCTGTTCCATATTGGGACTGCTGCTCGTAGCTGCTACCTGTGCCAAGGCTGGGGTTGTTCACTTGCTGAACCATGTCTAATATGCTGCTCTCAGCCTTCTGGAGGTTTGCCTTGATTGTTTTCTCATCTGGAGAGTACACGTACATCATGTAGAACAGCAGCACTGTGCTGACAACACCACCCACACGTGTTCCCAAGTGTGATTGGCCATCCGCGGGTTTTCCAAACGACATCGTGGGCTTGAAAGCGCCAAGGATGTCCACTTGGTCAGACAGCAAATTGGGGAATAGCCAAAATTCATATCCTGCATGGTCTTATCATGAGCGTAAGTTCAGGTCACCACACCACGTGAATTCATTACCTGTTCAAGGCATCCCCAGTGGAGCGTGGCACATCCAGCACACAGCAACACAATTGAACAGATGAAAGCTGACCTGACACAGTGAAGACGAGCATGAACAGAACGAATCTGAACAGAATTAGTGCAAAGATTCCACCGAGCAGCCCCAAGAAGCAGTAAACGACGGCTAACCGCAGCTTGTACGGAGCCAGCGGGAACAAGCAGAGAGCCATCACCACAACTGCAAAGATGATGGACAATGCAATCTGCCAGGGTGGCATGGGGCGATCCTCCACCCAGCAGTAGAACGCTTCTGCACAATTGGAGTAGGTCAAGGAAAGTGTTGGGCATCACACACTGTAGCTGAGAGGACATAATATACCGTTGCTCAGAGGACATCAGCAGATACCTGGATCCCAGAGCTGCTGCCCTCGAGTCCGAGACTCGAGCTTACGGGGAAACTTCACCAATCGCTTACGACCTGGATGGGGTTTTTTGTAGAATCTGTCACAGGCGATGATGAGATCCATTTTCATCATGATTTCACACGCCTCACTGACCCGTGATTCAACAGTCCCACCTGCAATATTATGCTGAGTACAGAACATATGATGGCAGCCACTTGCTGAGTGGCAAATCTGTGCTCGCTCGAACCTGTCAGCGAGGCAGCAATCCCATACATGCATCTGCTTGAACACTGCATCTGCAGCCGAGCTTGCCGGGTCATATGTACATATCAAGCGGGCAAACGTGCCTGGTTCACTAATACCGTCCAGCTTTTCCGTATTTGCTTCGAAAAATCGCAGCATGTCCTTGCCTCGAAAAAATTCCTTACGCTCCTCATGCACAATAGCACTTCGCCATTCAACGCCACCTCTCCGACGCATGACATCGCAGATATCCCGCACAGCCTTCTCTTTATCTTCCTGCAAGTAATATGGTGCACTCACAGACCTTCGTCGTCAGGAAATGTGGTCCAGGTGGGTCCATCAAGTGTCTGGATATAGATCAGGCCTCGTAGATTGCATTGTGTCAAGCCTTGATGACGATACCTTCTTTGTCTTCGCCATGGCCACGGTTGGCCAAGTCGCTTTCGGGATTCGTAACGTCGCCTCTTGGTTGGCGGGGATCTAGGACGTCTCCCATTTATGACGGCACTTACGGATCGAAATAGCAAGGCTCTGTTGACAAATTCAATCTGATGTTGCCCGTTGGTTGGCCGGTGGCACCTGGTTTTCGCATGGCGCGTGAAGTTGATCTGCGTGGAGGCCACCGGGGCCCCGCGGAGCTCGCACTGCACTGCTATGCCCGATGCGTTGCGATGGCCCAATGTCAGCGGATTGCGCAGACCGGCACTCGCAGGATGCGCGATTGATGTTTTTCGGTGTGAAGTAATATTGCTCCTTACGCTGGAGATCAAGGTAATGAGCATGTTGTTTCACAATGTACTTGCTTTGACGGTCCCGGGAAATCTGAACTCGAGGAAGCCGCTTGCAAACCAAGCCTGCAGTGCATGTGAGTATGTAACATACCGAGCACTATAAGTAATTATGCTGATTAAGTTCTCTCGAAAAGACTGCATGTTGAGGGCTGTAGCTGCCCGGGGCTCGCGGGGTGAGTGCTTGTCGCGTTTGCCTCCTGTCAGGCGGGCTTTAACATCGTGCTTCTCCACCCGAGAGAAGAAGGATCCAAAACAGTTTCAGGATATGGAACACGCAAGGACATACTTGAAATCCCAGCGATCTGGGCCTTCCTTGCCAGGATTCATTCAGTGGCTTAGCGAACGTACGCCCTGGGTGCCCCTCCACTGTTTCAGCCGCTTTCGTGCCAACGTACTAACATTCAACATGCCAGCCCTTGCTGCTAAAATTTGACGCCGAAAACGCCCGTCATATCGCCCGCACGTTGTTCAAAGTATGTCAAGTGATCGGATGTAGTTTGGACGCTCCTCCGCCGTCATTCGGACAATCCTCTGCAGTGAACGTGCACAAAAACTGCCTTCTGCGAACGGGCATGCACTTGCATTCGACGTGTTGATATGATGTCGCATCACGCCACATGTCGCGTCAACTACAGCACGCGGTCAGAGTGTGCAGAGATGTGTCTCAAAGAGACAAATCCATGCAAGCGTGTACATCCAGCAGTCCACAAACCCATAAATATTTCATCTGCAGCAGATGCCACCCACCAAGCAGCAGACCAATCACATCACCAACTGCTCATACGCATTGCAATTTCTCAAACCGTCCATCACATGTGGATGGCCACACTTTTGCGGACGTCCTGTCACACATGAGTTCGCGTAACGTAAACAATTGCCCCATGTCAAGTCGTAAAAGCTCATTGGTGCCTCTCGTGTGCATATTGCTTCAGTGGTGATTTTGCAAGCTAGATAGACAAGCCAAATTGCAGGCATCATCGTCCGCTTCCCGGTCCATGCGTCCGTTTGTGTTTGCACATGAATCCTGACAATTACAAATACATTTTTTGCGCCATTGTGAGACTGCTGCGGATGTCTGCGGGACATGCTTAGCCATGTGTTTACTTCAGTGAGTGACTTTGCCGGAAGTGGATGCCCTCTAGCAACTGCTGCATGTGCAGGTCCGGGGTCAAACGTCGGTCGGCTATATCACTACTTGGTGAAGAATTTGGGTGAAGGGCAAGCTGAAAACACATCAACACAGCGAGTCAGCCACAAACCCGTGCCATACACCGAAACTGATCTTGAACGCCTGCAACTCCTCACACTTCTAGACAAATCCATCCTAGCCCGGATTGTGCGGACATGTCCCCAAATTCTGCGGATTCCACATGGCGACTTGGCAGCTCGGCTCATACATCTTAAGAGTCTGTTTCAAGGTATGCACAATGACGATCCACACACATGCACAAAGTTCGGACACAATGTGGAATTGCAATTTCGTCTCCGCACACTCATGACCAGCTACGCATCTCAGACTTGTGCCATACAGTAGAGCTCACCAACGACACATTCTAGCGATTGTAGGCTGTGACCCTAGCATCCTCATTGAACGCTCACCAGCCTGCTACTTGCTGTCATCAGAAGCGACTCTGCGAAGGATGGCGGACATGATGCTGCTACTCAGAACCGAAATGGCAGGAGCGGATGTGATTGCAATGGTGCATGAAGACCCGTGCATCCTGCAACTCGATCTCGGCTACGGGGTGGAGCAATTTAAACAACTCTGGGACGTAGACGGAACTGTATTGAGGGACAGCGATCCCGCCGAGTTGGCTTTTGCAGTCAGGCACCTATGTGCAGCTGACAGGAGGCCCGAATGAACCGGTGATTGCCATAGTGCTTTTTGCCGGGAAAGGGCCAAACAGCGGGAGTCTTTGACTGACACACCCCACATATTAGGCAGCACAATACCCTTGTTGATAGTGTTATAATTTAGTGGTTTGCGGCCTAAGGCCTGTGGGATCCTGTTTATGCTGTAGCCATGCGCACGCGCTGGTGCTGTCACATACCTTGCTGTACAGGTATCTGCCCGTGACAGCGCCTGTGTCTTCGTTTGGAGGTGAATACACGTGAGACTTGGCAATAAGAGAAGAGTGATTACACTACGATCGGTAGAGCCTATATAAGCGTTCTCCAAACGACTCATACGGATACGATCAGAATCATTGTCTGCGGGCACGCAATCTGCATGCATTGCTCATGCATATGGTTAGCCATCGGTGCATGGTTGCCCCATGGACACTCCGGATCAGCACCGTGCATCCACTCCATGCATGGTCACCGTAACCTGCGCATGGCTGGATTACGACACTCTCCTTGACTAAGCTTGTGCTACCGCAAGCTGCAGCCTATCTCTAAACTTTGCCAATGCTGGTCTTGCCAACACCTTCGTGAACATATCAGCTAGCATTTCTACCGTGCTAACCCAACTGATAGTCAACTCATCGAGTTCTACGAACACTCGGACTCTTAAGTCCCTCACCCTGATGTGCTTGGAGCGGTCACTAGAGATAGGGTTCACCGCCAGCAAGTTAGCACTCTTGTTGTCGCCCCACAGAGTTGGCTTCACAGCCGACAAACCAACATCAGTGCAAAACTGCTTTGCCCACATTACCTCATTGCCTGCTGAGCTCATCACAATAAACTCTGCCTCAGTCGTGTCACCAGCCACAATAGTCTGCCTCTTCGAACGCCATAACACACAGTTCCCATGCATCCGGACCACTACTCCCGACACACTTCAAGCAAGCACCATAGGCGAAGTCAGCATCCGTAAATGCTTCCAACACCTCACTTCCCCCATTGGAGCCACTAAAGGTCAAGCCAAAGTCTTGTCGTGATCCAGCCATGCACAGGACTACGGTGACCATGCATGGAGCCATACACATGACTATGGTGACCACGCGTGGAGTGGATGCTCGTTGCTGATTCGGAGTGGCTATGGGGCAGCCATGCACCGATGGCTGACCATATGCACGAGCAATGCATGCAGATTGCATGCCAACAGACAATGCTTCTGACCGTATCCCTATGAGTCGTTTAGAGAACGCTTATGTAGGCTCTACCGATCATAGTGTAATTACTCTTCCCTTCTGTCAAGTCTCACGTGTATCAACCTCCACTAAAGACGTCCTGCGGATAAATGTAGACCAGTAAGGTATGTGACAGCACCAACCGCTGCGCATGGTTACGGCATGCACAGGATCCCATTGGCTTAGGCTGCGGTCCACTGAATTACAACATGGTATCGGTGATGATGGTGGGTGTTTCCGTGATGTCTATTAGCTTGCGATAGAGTCCAAGGGGAAGCTGCGTTTACGGCTGCGCGTTCTGATGAGCGTGTCACACCCTTGTGGGGAGCTATGCTACCTTCAGGGCTCTGTTGTCTGTCTGTGCTGTGGAGGATCTGGAGACGAGACACATAGACATTAAATTGTCGTGATCCAGCCATGCACAGGACTACGGTGACCATGCATGGTGGCATACACAGGACTACGGTGACCATGTATGCGGGGAATCACGGTGCTGATCCGGAGTGGCTATGGGGCAGCCATGCACCGATGGCTGACCATATGCACGAGCAATGCATGCAAGATTGCGTGCCGCAGACATTGATTCTGATCGTATCCGTATGAGACGTTGATTGAACGCTTATATAGGCTCTACAGATCGTAGTGTAATCACTCTCTCTTCAACTGTCCAAAGTCTCACGTGTATTGATCCTCCAACTGAAGGTACAGGCGCTGTCACGGACAGATACCTAAGACAGCAAGGTATGTGACAGCACCAACCCCTGCGCATGACGACATGCTCAGGATCCCACAGGCCTTAGGCCGCGGTCCACTGAATTACGACATAAATGTGCTTTCCTGAATGGTGTTCTAGAGGAGGAAGTGTATGTGGCACAACCTCCGATACTAGATGATGGGTCTGGTATGCTGTGGCGTCTGAAGAAGGCGTTGTATGGTCTGAAGCAAGCTGCCAAGAAGTGGCACAAAGCGCTTGCAGAGCTTCTGTTGAGTATGGGCTTTGTGAGATCAGCCAATGACCCTGCACTGTTTATCTGCAAAGTAGGACGTTGTGTTATTTTTCTGTGGGTCGATGATCTATTGATCTTCGGTCACAAAGAGCAGATGGACAATGCCATCAGAAAGATCCTTGAGGCATTTGAGGGCCGTGACCTGGGGGAGCTGTGTTGTAATTCAGTGGACCGTAGCCCTTAGGCACTGTGGGATCTAAGGCACTGCCGTAGCTGTGCGCAGGGGGTCGCGCTATCACATACCTGGCTGGTGTACAGGTCTCCGCTGTGACAGTGCGCTCTCAGTGTTGGATTAAAGCACGTGAGACTTAGCAGAAGAAGAGTGATTAAACTTTGATCAGTAGAGCCTATATAAGCGTTCAATCAACGTCTCATACGGATACGATCAGAATCATTGTCTGCGGCACGCAATCTAGCATGCATTCCTCGCGCATATGGTAAGCCATCGGTGCATGGCGTCCCATAGCCACTCCAGAACAGCACCGTGCATCCACTCCATGCATGGTCTCCGTAGTCCTGTGCATGGCTGGATCACGACAAGCTGGGATATGTGCTGGGCATGGAGGTCATACGTGGTCGCTCTGCTCGCAATATTACCATCACACAAAGAAAGAGCATCAGGGACATGCTAGAGAGATTCGGCATGAGTGGGTGCAGACAGGCGCCAACTCCGTTGGTACCAAAGCAGAAATTGTCTAGCCTGAAGGAAGATCCTAGCCACGAGAAGGCTACAGGCACTGAGCATAAGAGGTTTATGCAAGCCGTAGGAAGCATCCAGTATGTGGCAATTGTGTCGCGTCCAGACATCGAGTTTCCGGCTAATGTCTTGGCCAGGCATATGTCTGGGAGTGCTAAATGTCATTGGAATGGTGTCTTTCACGTACTGAGATACCTGCGAGGGAACATAGACTTTGGCTTGACCTTGAGTGGCTCCAATGCGGGAAGTGAGGTGTTGGAAGCATTTACGGATGCTGAATTCGCCAATGGTGCCTGCTTCAAGAGCGTGTCAGGAGTAGTAGTCCGGATGCATGAGAACTGTGTGTTCTAGCGTTCGAAGAGGCAGACTATTGTGGCTGGTGATACAACTGAGGCAGAGCTCATTGCGGTGAGTTCAGCAGCTAATGAGGTGATGTGGGCAAAGCAATTGTGTGTCGTGATCCAGCCATGCACAGGACTACGGTGACCATGCATGGTGGCATACACAGGACTACGGTGACCATGTATGCATGGATACACGGTGCTGATCCGGAGTGGCTATGGGACAGCCATGTGCCGATGGCTGACCATATGCACGAGCAATGCATGCAGATTGCATGCCAGCAGACAATGATTCTGATCGTATCCGTATGAGTCGTTTAGAGAACGCTTATATAGGCTCTGTGGATCGTAGTGTAATCACTCTTCTCTACTGTCAAAGTCTCACGTGTATTCACCTCCAACTGAAGGCACAGGCGCTGTCACGGACAGATACCTAGACAGCAAGGTATGTGACAGCACCAACCCCTGCGCATGACTACGGCATGCACAGGATCCCACAGGCCCTAGGCCGCGGTCCACTGAATTACAACATGGTATTGGTGATGATTGTGGGTATTCTTGTGATGTCTATTAGTTTGCGATAGAGTCCAGAGGGAACCTGCGGTTACGGCTGCGCGTTTCGATGACCGTGTCACACCGCTCTAGTGTGTGTGCCGACCGTAGAGAGATTAGATAAAGCTAATGCAGAATGCTACGGCGGAGCTGCATTATGCTTATGTGCTGGTCTCGCAAAGAGGCCTACGGGTCTGCGTTTCCTGCGACATACGGTGGTCATGTTGCAGGACACCACCATTCCGAGACGATTCAATGGCATCTCGCCAAGGATCTATCGGATCTGACAGTGTGGAGGGAGCAGTTAACCCTCCGCACCATCGCACTCGCTCCACAGTGCGCCGCGAGCAGGCCGCGGAGGGTCAGTTCATGCCCTACGGGGAAGGACAAGACGCTGGGACCTACGGGTATCTCAGCGTTAACCCTCTGCAGGCCGCCATGCCGAGCAACGCTGATCCTACGGGGAATGCGGGTGCTCAGGCAGCGGTGCACGGAGCGCAGGAAGTGCCACACGTTGCCCAGACAGCATGGGCAGCGCAGCAGATACCACCTCCGATACCGCAGCCTTCGCAGGCTGCGATGTCATCCGGAGCGGCAGCAACAGCCGGGTCGATCGATGTTACAACTCTCGCGAGCGCGCTATCGCTCGTAATGCCTAAGTCTGTGCCGGGAAAGTCTCTGGTTGAGAAGCATACGTTCCCGGTATGGAACCATAAGTATGATCACTTTCGGGTGTTCAAGAAAGAGGTAGAGAGTTGGGCAAACATGGTGGGAGAGAATAGCTTGCTGGTGAATGATCCACTGGCACAGAATGGCCAGGCTCATGAGTCGGTGAAGCATTGGCTATTCATAACATTACCAAAGGAGGATAGGGATTTTGTGTCCGACTGTAGCTTTGTCCATGAGATATGGTCACTGCTGCATGCCAAGTACATGCCTTCTGTTGAGGTAGAGATACAGAAGCTGTACCAACAGCTCAGTGGTGCTAGACAAGCGGGAAAGACACGAGAGAAACATGTCAACGAGGTGGTTGGTATAGTGAACCAGATGAGGGGTCTGGGAGAGTCTGTGCCTGACCAGCTGTACCGCTCTAGGCTGCTGGCAGTAGACAGAGAATATGCACTGCTGCAGCCGATGCTGCAGCAACTGCCAGTGCAGCAGATAGTGTCCACGCTGCTAACGCATGCTCAGATTAACAGCCAACCTGCCCCATCGCGATTCCCACGGGATGATCGCGATGGTCAGCAGCGTTTTGGGGGACGAGGGTATCGTGGTGGACGCCACGGTGGTCGCCATGGTACACCCCTACAGGTTGCTGCAGTGGGAGCAGGGGGGGCAGACAAACGCAAGTGCTTCAACTGTGATAAGCCTGGCCATCTGCAGAAAGATTGCCCCTTGCTCTCCGCAGAGGTCAAGCAGTTCCTGCAGAAGCAAGCAGCTGCAGGGCGAGGCCGTGGCAGAGGCCGCGGGGGCCCTCAGGTGGCTGTGGTTGACCTAGAAGAACTGCGAGCTGACTGTGCTGATGGGCCATCGCCCAACATGCCATACACGTTTCTGGTTGATAGCGGGTCTGATCTGAACATTTGCTTTGATTATAGCATGTTCACCGAGATCAAGCCACCGGATATCACAGAGTGCCAGCCTTTAGACCAGGGCAGGCTCAAGATATATGGCATGGGCACTATCAGGGCGAATGTGGGGAAGTACGTAACAGTACAGGGCGAGCTGGTGCCTGTGGACATTGAGCTAGATCATGTTTACTGGGTGCCAGCCAGCCCGATAAACATCCTATCAACGACTGTGCTGAAGCGGTCGAACATATACTTGCACACAGGCAAGGCAAATACAGTAGAAATTCCTGGCTTCTATGACCAAGCCCAGACATTTGTGGGCAACTGTGAGCAGGGTGTTGATAGTGAGGACAACCCCACACTGAGCTGGTATTGCGGGACAGGCAGACCAATGTGGGAGCTCCGCCCTGTAGATTCAGGGACAGACTGGACCAGTGCTAACAATCTTTTCCACGGAAATAGGGAATGGGTTGGTGAGCAGGCGAAAGACGCTGCAGTAGATGGTGTACCCATTGGTCAGAGATCTTCTTTCCAACTCGACCCAGCGTTTCTGGTGCATATCTCGTTTCACCATGCTGGCAAGCGGATTCTCAAATTGATGACAGATAACTCAGACCTGTATGACCTCAAGCTGCCCAAACCTACGGGAATAGCGCTTGAGTGTCATGGTTGCCATGTGGCGGAACAGAGAAGCGGTGACAGAGCACAGCACGGCGGCAAAGTGACTGAGAATGCCACGTATGCTGGAGAAGTACTGCATGCGGATCTGGCGGGACAGATTAAGCCAGTAGGCATAGGAGGAATGAACTACATCCTGGTAGTAGTGGATGAGTACAGCAGGTACTCCCATGTGATCCCGCTGAAGTCAAAAAGCGGTGCTGCGGAAATGATATGCCTTCTGATAGAACGTATCCGCACTCAGATTGTCTATGACAAGGAGGTAGGTGTGCGGAGGCTGCACACGGACCAAGGAGGTGAGTTCAGCTCGAGTCAACTGGCTCAGTACCTTGAGTGGCGAGGGATAGTGCACACGTTCACTGACACCGCCCAACATGAGTCAAATGGGTTGGTAGAACGAAAGATCGGTGTGCTGAACACATCTGTGCGGGCCAGTCTGCTGCAGGCAGCAGTGCCTGCATTCCTGGGGCCGGAGGCATACATGTGCGTGAACCATGCACACAACCTGACGCCGAGCACAGCACTGGAAGGTGTGAGGCGGAAGGAGGCGAAGCAGAAGCTGAAGGACAGATTTGTTGCCACCAGCTCTGAGCCATGGTCCACGAATGAGCAGCAGCGGGCTAAGCAGCTGAGAGTCCGGAAGGCTGCAGCGCATGCGATGAGCCTGAACGAGCTCTGTGAGAAACTGATCGCCAGGAGAGAAATGGCATTTGTGGCACCGCACATGAGAAATTTGAATGTCAGAGAGATTGTGCCATACTTATTGTGGTTTAGGAAGGTCAGAGAAGATGACTTCCGTCTCGTGGTGGCTCAGGTGAAGCCTTTCGGGTGTCCAATGTATGTGTATCCGCGGAGGGAGCACTTCAGGCACCTGGAAGCGCGAGGAATCCTCGGTGCCTATATGGGACCGGGTGGAGGTCCTCACATGGACAGGGTTTACGTGAAGCGGGGGAATGGGGGAGCAGTGCGGATGTACAGGCACACGGCTGCTCCACCTGCTCTAGTGAAGGATTTCGCGCAGCGATTTCACATGGCTGGGGAGGCTACGGCGGACCCAGTTGTGCTAGAGAACTATGAGCAGGGTGAATTTGAGATCCTACCCGATCAGTATACCAGTGTAGTGCCAGAGGCTGAGTTCTTGCCCAACATGAAGAAGTGGGTGAAGAGCACCAGTGTGCGGGCAGTGCGTCCACCAGCCAGTCGTGAACACATGATGCCAGAGAGGGGCAGAAATGTGGATTGGGCTGAGGGGGAGCATCCGGATCTGGGCCATCAACACTGGAAGAACAACACCAGGAAGAACGCTGCATAGGCGTTTCAAACCACGAGACGAGCTACCTGAGGGTGAGCCTGAGTTCTCTCCTAGAGTGTTGGGTGCAGAGCTGCTGGCGCGACATGAGCGCTGGCACACACCGGAGATCAGTGAGGCAGTGGTTGCAGCGCGCTGTGATCATGCAGCGGCTGACAGTGCTGCGGCAGTGGCACACTGGGACTATGATGCAGCAAACCAGCCGTCTGGGCCTCTACACCACGAGTTTAGGCCTGCAGAGACGATCCCTACGAGGGATAGAGCTGTGCTGCACATAGGGGACTGTGATATCTATCCACTTCCAACTGATGAGGAAGGGAGTGATAGTGAGTTTAGTGATGGTGGTGAGGATGACTCTGGGTCTGAGTCTAGATCCCGCTCGCGCTCAGCGGAGCCAGTCCAGCGGTGGATGGGCAAGGAGCTGAGTGAGTCACCCCCACCTGTGCGAGCTGACGGTCACGGCGGCGGCCGAAGTCACCGTGGGTCCACGGTGTCAGGGCGTGATGACCACGACAGATATGATGAGCCAAGGCATATATCTGGGTCTGCGGGCCAGGGGCAAGGCGAGCTACGGCATGTGCCTAGGGGAATAGCGACAGGCGGTGTTGGCTCAGGGGGAGAATCAGCACCAAGTGCCGCGAGGGGCAGCGGAGAACGTCTGGATCCGCCACATGAGGTGAGGGTTCGATGGGTTCCAAAGCCTTTTCACTTGATTCGCAAAGTCTTGAGAGCTGCTGTCCATGCTGTGGGAGCAATTGTGAGTGATGCTGCTGTTGAGCGCATTTCCCCGGAGGAAGCACGTGAGCATGATGCTGCGAGCTCCACAGTATTCAATGATGAGAATGACGTCGGTGACTGGGCTGAAGGAGTGTCTGCGACGGCTGACAGTGTGCCTCCTGATGCAGAAAAGACGACGGGGCAGAAGGTGACTCCAAACGGTGGCCCTACTGCTAGCCTTTGTGAGTCCAGGCGTGCAGCTACCGTGAGGAAGAAGGTCGAGGCCGTATTAGATGATCCAACGGTGCAGCAGGCCATGCGTGTCACTCACCGTGAGCAGTGGATCACGGCCATGCTCGATGAGCTGACCTCCTTAAGAGAACATGATGTGTTTGAGCTGGTCGAGTGCCCATCAGGAGTGAAGCCTGTGACAGGCAAGTGGGTGCTTGAGATCAAGCGAGGAGCACAGGGTGAAGTTGAGCGTTTCAAGGCCAGATATGTAGCCAGGGGGTTTACGCAAGTGGAGGGCGTAGATTTCTTTGAGACATGGGCACCTGTGGGCAGTTATGCTACCTTCAGGGCTCTGTTATCGGTCTGTGCAGTAGAGGATCTAGAGGCGAGGCATATAGACATAAAATGTGCTTTCCTGATTGGTGTTCTGGAGGAGGAAGTGTATGTGGCACAACCTCCGGTACTGGATGATGGGTCTGGTATGGTGTGGCGTCTGAAGAAGGCGTTGTATGGTCTGAAGCAAGCTGCCAGGGAGTGGCACAAAGCGCTTGCAGAACTCTTATTGAGTATGGGTTTTGTGAGATCAGCCAGTGACCCTGCACTGTTCATCTGCAAATTAGGACGTTGTCTTATTTTTCTATGGGTCGATGATCTGTTGATCTTCGGTCGCAGAGAGCAGATGGATGATGCCATCAGATAGATCCTTGAGGCATTTGAGGGTCGTGACCTGGGGGAGCTGGGATATGTGCTGGGCATGGAGGTCATACGTGATCGCACTGCTCGCACTATCACCATCACACACAGAAAGAGCATCAGGGACTTGCTGAAGAGATTCAGCATGAGTGAGTGCAGACGGGCGCCAACTCCGTTGGTGCCAAAGCAGAAAATGTTTAGCCTGAAGGAAGATCCTAGCCAGGAGAAGGCTACAGGCACAGAGCATAAGAGGTTTATGCAAGCCGTAGGAAGCATCCAGTATGTGGCAGTTGTGTCGCGTCCAGACATTGCGTTTCCGGCTAATGTCTTGGCCAGGCATATGGCTGGGAGTGCCAAATGTCATTGGAATGGTGTCCTTCACGTACTGAGATACCTGCGAGGGACCATAGACTTTGGCTTGACCTTTAGTGGCTCCAATGAGGTGATGTGGGCAAAGCAGTTGTGCACTGATCTTGGTTTGTCGGCTGTGAAGCCAACGCTGTGGGGTGACAACAAGAGTGCCAACTTGCTAGCGGTGAACCCCATCTCTAGTGACCGCTCTAAGCACATCAGGGTCAGGGACCTGAGGGTCCGAGAGTTCGTAGAACTCGATGAGTTGACTATCAGCTGGGTTAGCACGGTAGACATGCTAGCTGATATGTTCACGAAGGTGTTGGCAGGACCAGCACTGGCAAAATTTAGAGATAGACTGCAGCTTGCGGTAGTACAAGCTTAGTGTAGGGGGAGTGTCGTGATCCAGCCATGCACGGGACTACGGTGACCATGCATGGTGGCATACACAGGACTACGGTGACCATGTATGCGTGGATGCACGGTGCTGATCCAGAGTGGCTATGGGGCAGCCATGCACCGATGGCTGACCATATGCACAAGCAATGCATGCAGATTGCATGCCAGCAGACAATGATTCTGATCGTATCCGTATGAGTCGTTTAGAGAACGCTTATATAGGCTCTGGCGATCGTAGTGTAATCACTCTTCTCTACTGTCAAAGTCTCACGTGTATTCACCTCCAACTGAAGGCACAGGCGCTGTCATGGACAGATACCTAGACAGCAAGGTATGTGACAGCACCAACCCCTGCGCATGACTACGGCGTGCACAGGATCCCACAGGCCCTAGGCCGCACTCCACTGAATTACAACAGCAACATGACCATCGTATGTCGCAGGAAACGCAGACCCGTAGGCCTCTTCGCGAGACCAGCACACAAGCATATTGCAGCTCCGCCGCAGCATTCTGCATTAGCTATATCTAATCTCTCTATGGTCAGCTACACGCTAGAGCGGTGTGACACGCTCATCGGAACGCGCAGCCGTAACTGCAGGTTTCCCCTGGACTCTGTCGCAAGCTAATAGACATCACAGAAACACCCACAAATCATCACCGATACCATGTTGTAATTTAGTGGATCGCGGCTCAAGGCCTGTGGGATCCGGTGCATGCCGTAGCCATGCGCAGCGGCTGGTGCTGTTACATACCTTGCTGTACAGGTATCTGCCCGTGACAGCGCCTGTGTCTTCGTTCGGAGGTGAATACACGTGAGACTTGGCAGTAAGAGAAGAGTGATTACACTGCGATCGGTAGAGCCTATATAAGCGTTCTCTAAACGACTCATACGGATACGATCATAATCGTTGTCTGCTGGTACGCAATCTGCATGCGTTGCTCGTGCATATGGTCAACCATCGGTGCATGGCTGCCCCATAGCCACTCCGGATCAGCACCGTGCATCCACTCCATGCATGGGCACCGTACTCCCTGTGCATGGCTGGATCACGACAGATAGGGCTTCCTTCATAGGTCTGATACGGGCGTTTGGCCTTGGCCAACTGCTTAGTTGCTGTCAATGCAGAGAAGTATATGGCTTCAAAGATGTCCCTAGAAAAGAGACACAGTTTTACATGCCCACATCCACCAGCCCACCCTGTCAAGATCAAGAACAATCTCTGGATGTGAGCATACTTGTTCAGCTGCTTAGCCTCTTTACTATCAAAGGCACTCCCCAGTAGAATGATCGTGTCTGCAAGACCCTGGACACCAAGCCCAATGGGACGATGGCGAAGGTTGCTTCGACGAGCAGTCTCCACTGGATAGTAGTTGATATCAATGACTTTGTTCAGATTCCGAGTCACTGTTTTAACAACATCCGAGAGCTTTTCAAAATCGAACATGCGGCCTTTGTGGTCCAATGAGCCCATGAGGTGCTTTGCATGATGGCTTGCATCAAGGCCGGTCTCACGCACAAACCTACACAAAATAGTTGCAAAGTCAGCCCAGATGCAAGCATGTCAGAGGGTACGTGGATGTGCCTACAAGAACACACCTAGGCAGTGCGATGGATGCCAGGTTGCACAGTGCGGTTTCATCCGGAGCAGTGTATTCACAATTTCTGTGCACAGATTGCTGCATTTGATGGTGCCCAGGTTCTGCTGATTAGACTTGGCATTGCACGTGTCCTTGAACAACATGTATGGGTTCCTAGTTTCGACTTGAGCCTCCAGGATGGCAAATCACAACTTCTGTGCAGCGATTGTCTTGATACCTTTGCCTTCGCGCTCATACCTGCAGCATTGAGTTCGCTCGCACAAAGTATCCCCAACACTGCATCTATGCACACAGCATACTACAGAACACAAAACTTGCAAAGTCAGACTACGCACCTCGTGTACAGGTATTCGAAATCTTTGCCCAGCATGTCCGCGAGCCCGGGTGCACTGTTTGGGCAGAAAAGGGTCCAATCCTCATTGCGTTCAACACGAAGCATGAACAAGTCATTGACCCAGAGGCCATAGAAAAGATCACGCGCACGCGATTCCTCTTTTCCATGGTTCTTTCGGAGGTCCAGCCAGTCGAAGATGTCAGCGTTCCTGGCCCTCAAACTGATCATTGTCGGCAAAAAGAAGTCATTGCCGTTTCGCGGGGGTGCACTTTGGCCCTGGTGCTGGAACAAAGTGCATGCACGTTTCTTGAGTGTGCACTTTGCCCCAAGCTGCTATGAGAAAGTGCATGCACGTTTCCTGACTGTGCACGTGTGCTTGTGGTGCTAGAACAAAGTGCATGCACGGTTCGTGAGTGTGCACTTTTGCCCCGGCTGCTGGAACAAAGTGCATACACGTTTCCCAAGTGTGCACTTTGGCGCAGGTTGTTGTAACAAAGTGCATGTACGTTTCCTTACTGTGCACTTTGACGCAGGTTGCTACAACAAAGTGCATGCACGTTTCGTGAGTGTGCACTTTTGCCCCTGGTGCTGGAACAAAGTGCATGCACGTTTTCCGAGTGTGCACTTTTGCCCCTGGTGCTGGAACAAAGTGCATGCACGTTGTGAGTTGAAGTGCCTCAGGCACTGGACTCCTCGGATCTCTCCGCTGTGAGTTGAAGTGCTGCAGGGAGTGAAAATGGACCGCATGTGAGCAAGAATGTGAATGCAAACGGTCCAGAAGAAAGATGTGACCGTAATATATTCGCATGTACAAGATCACTATACAGCTGCAACAATTTACTTGACCAGGCTCCCTGTTGCTGTCTCTACGAGAAACTCTATAAGGTATGCTTGATGCTCGTGGCAATGGCAGTGGACAATTGTCACCCCCAATTACCTGCACTGGAAACTACATCACTCGTTGGATCACCGACCACCAGCTTTGCAGCGCCACGCAACTGCCTAGTCGTAGTGACTTCAGTGGAGGGGGTTCAAGGTCACCGTCGCAGAAGGGCCCCACATCCCACCAAGACAGCAAACGCCTG
Source organism: Ulva mutabilis (assembly GCA_900538255.1). Classification (NCBI taxonomy): domain Eukaryota; kingdom Viridiplantae; phylum Chlorophyta; class Ulvophyceae; order Ulvales; family Ulvaceae; genus Ulva; species Ulva mutabilis. The sequence continues at coordinate 1,122,272 of UNSF01000011.1, read as the reverse complement.
CACCCAATTCTGTTCTCAGACTACCATGTCAAATCCGGTCTTCTCACATGCACATAACAAACATCATACCGCACTGGTAGTTAGCGTGTGAGTTCCTATGTGACGAAGCTTGTACAGGCCCGGGATCTGCACGGACATTCTGTTCATCAGCTCGCAACGGATCATGCTGATCATGAGCTGGGCGAGCATACCTTCGCAGCATACGCATCGTATGTTCCGTAAAGTGAACCTGCATGCGCCATACGTTATATTTCCGAACTCGATCGGTGCACTGCTTGCACAGGACCACTAATGTGCACACCGATCGAAGCCCCGAGAGCGCCGCCCAGCCCAGCCCCACGGGCGACTGCGTTTGCTGTGTCATTCTCAAATATGGACCACATGATGCTCGCAAGCAGATCAAGTTGAGATAGAGAACATTCACAGCCGACCAACGGCGAGGAGACACAGAGACGTGAAACAGCAAGCGTCGCTACCTGGGTGCTTGTTATCAACGCAGGCCAGAGTTCAACTGACGCAAGCACAGCTAACTAATTGCATATTTTCCCAATCCAGGCAATGTTTCTGCTTGCGGGCATTTGAATCATAGATTTGGCAATCGGCCTAGCCTAGAAGTGGCTGCTGCACACCATGATGCACCTGCTATCATTGGCGTTGATGTCACATAGCACATGCCGGCCACGGTGGCCATTCGATGCGCACACAACATGACGAACATGGTCGTTTGCGTTTGTGGATTCTTGCCCAGGATATATGTGGATCCTTGCCACGTTGGGCCCGGTTAGGTGCTGAGATTACGCATCAACAAACTGGCCACTGGAAAGGAGACGGGATACAGACAATCAGCTGGACGCTGGTACATCATTGCTTGCACTGTGCGCTCATCAGGTGTTCAGTTGAACAAGCTGCCCAGCACGTGTCATGCAGTTCAGCATGGCATGCTGTCACGTACTCACGCCTTGGCATGTACGCACTTTTGGAGGGCACACATCGCGCAGAAATTTACGCACAGATTTGATGATGCCAGTTTGTATTCACCTACAGCATGCGATGCTCAGTGGTACTATTCAGCTGCAGTGGAAGGCTCCGCCCTAGTGGTGACCCAGGGCCATGACTGCTGCCAAGGGAGTCTGGTCTGCCAGACATCACGCAGCCGACCGGCCGACTTTGCAAACGCATCGCAGTATGCGTGCAGCATTCAAGTGCGCGTTTTTTGCAAAGACGACTGCAAATAAGCGTACACAGAAGTGGACGTCTGCCAACTGCATATTGCTTAGCCGCACGCCGGACCATCTTCAGAAATGTCACCGAAACTACGCAAACGAGGCGCCTCCGAAAAGCAGTATAGATGCTGCGCGCGTCTGCTGGTCAGCTTCACCAAAGTCGCCCATGCTTTTTGTTGGCCTTTGGAGCAAACCGCACAAATTCCGCATCATGCACCAGGCATGTGATATGGTCAGAAACCTGCCTTTCTGAGCTTACGCTGTAAAAATTTTGGTAGGACGAAGGTTCCCTTCAGCCTGTTGAGCTGGGACCGGGACTTCTGGTATCGTTTGTGCCGGTAGTGAGGGTGATGTGCTATGAACTCGCCATTGGCAGTCTTTTTTATCCTTTCCATGAACGACCTGCGACAGAAGGACACCTAAATACGCTCAAAAGTGCCCAAAGATGCAGCCGCTATAAAGTGTGCGGCTCATGTCCTTGCCGATATCTTACATGCATGTGCACACCCTGGCAAGGATCTCACCCTTTCCGCTTATGGCCATGCTTATAGCGGCGTTGTTGATAGTGATGCATCAAGCCAGAAGCTGCACTGTGCCGCATGTGAGCCCCACAGTGTTCATGTTGACCCGGCTGGCAACTGCTTTGCACTCCCACGTTACAAATCCTGCAGTGGGAGATGAACTTGAGGCTCTGATTTGTGAAATGGTCTCGGCTGGGATAGCCCCGATATGGCACAGACAGACTGCGCTGCAAGGAGTTGGGATTCACCCTCGTGCGATTGAGTAGCCTGTTCCTGACGCCACTATGTTGCTTTGTGCCCATGGTGCCCAAGCCTGAATCGTTGTCATGCATGCTCTAGAAAGAGCTTGCAGCGATGACATATTCACTTGTGCGCGCTGTTGCGTTGGCCATGCAATGCCTGTGACGCTGCAGTAGACACGGCGTATCCTCGGCAGGCCTGATGGTCATGACAGCGTAAACATGATCATTAGAACCTCTCGGAAACATTATACAGTAATTGTGGCCTCGTAGTGATCGTGAGTTTCTGTTGCGACATGTTTTGCGCCGAGATAGCGACCATAGCGCTCCCGTGGCCACTGGGCTCAACTGCGCACTAGTGCAACGTATGATGCTTTGACAGGCACCACACGGCATTCATCACGTAGGGCAGCACATGTGATATTATAACCGCAACATGATGGATCGGCCTGAGCGCCGTGATCGCAGCGCAGACAGCTGCAACGTTTTGCCAGTCCTCCCAGTTTGTGCTTCCTCGTCCAGGATCGTTGTAGAATCACCTGGCTCCGGCCACCGAGCAAAGCAGTATGCTTAACTTTTAAGTCTGCTACAATTCCAAGTTAGCACGTGTCGGTCGTCCTGAGTGCCAATATGCACATACTCAATTGAGATCGTCAGCTGCACTTGGTTCATTCGGGCTCGCACGCACACACCAGGTCGCATCGTCACTGCATACACGACTGTGAACTGCCATGAAGTGGCCGACTATAGCCAGCAGCGGGTGGGGCTGAGAAACAGGCTCTGTCCTTGATGGCTCTCTTCCAGTATGTGCTCAGCCATGATGTGACCCAAACGGTGCGCACGAGCACCGATCAGCAGAACATGCACGGATAAAGTGCCGGATCTCCCGAATCTCCTCAACATTCGGCTTAGTGTCCAAGCGTCGGCATGCAGATACAACCATCTCTGGCACGTCTGGTTGGGTCTCTGCCACAGTTCCAACACCATAGATCACAGCCTGGCAGCGAAGACGTCACACCCATCGATGTGTTCGTTGAGGCGACAATGGCGGTCGAGGGCCACGTCTTTGACGGCCCGGTTCGCAGTACCTTTGCCCCTGCAGGCCCACAAGGATGTGAGTGGAACTCGACAAATGGAGCCGGATCCATGCCATTCGTGACGCGGGTGCGCCACAGCCCAACCCATAACGCTCTGATTGCTCCGTTTCGTACTTGAACTTGAGAATCTGTCACATCCACCTTCATACGTGCCATCACCTCCCCGACATGCAGCGCCGCTGCAAGCGGCCATTGCAGCGGGTCCACACACACACACACACACACACACACACACACACACACACACACACACACACACACACACAACAGCGCTAGCATGACCCCCCCTCATGCACGCAAACGCTGCAGGGCTGCGACTTGCTGCCCTCGGCTGTCCTCGGGCTGTCCGTATGGGCGGTGGGGGAGACGGGAGCCACAACCCTCGTCGGCGGCGCTGTCATGCCACTGTTCAGCAAAAAGGGCCGCCTCAAGAGCGGCATCCAGCGACTCCGCCTCTGCCTGGGCGCCACGCCGGACCTTCGGTGGCCGTCCGCCACTCCAGGCAAAGTCCCGGTCAGTGCGCGTGGGGCCGCAGGGCGGCTCGACCAGAAGTTGAAGCAGCTGGAGCGGCGGGAGATGCCTCGGTGCTCCTGGCTGGACCGCAAAACGCTCAAAGCCGTGGAGGAGAAGCAGCTGGCTGTGCCACAGGCACGGCCCCCGTCTCCTGCGCCTGTGCGTGCTTGAGCCGCACAATTCTGGGTTCCGTCCATCCGTCTGCACTGTCTGTGCAGGACAGGCCTTACTGGCTCAAGGTACCGCATATAGTAGATTTTGTTGCGACGCGCAGCTGTGGGCGAACCTGGCCACGCACCGGAAATGCCGGAGGCTGGCCCATGCGAACCGTCTGGAGTGACCACATGCATGCATCAGCCTGTCATGCATGCATCAGCCTGTCCTCTGCACAATCTCAGCGACTGTTCCATGTTCCATGGTGCGCTGGTGCCAGTTTGGACAGCATGCCAGGCCTGGGGCGCCAGGCGTCGCTAGCCAGGTGGTTGTTGGTCACCCCATATGCGATGACAGCTTTGCGCTGATGCACCGCGTTGACCTGCAGCCGGATGTATGCAGCCAGAGGGGCAGCTACACCTGGTGCTCTTCCTGCCCTCCTTCGACTTTGCGGTCCTCTACAGCCAGCCGGGCATGCGGCTCGCGCAGGCACCCCCGGCTGGCCTGCACAGCGCGGCCCGCGGAGCGCGGCCGGAGTTGTTCCAGGATCCCGAGGTCGAGCAGGCCGTCAGTGGCCACGAGCCCAACCCGTGCGAGTACAAGGCCCTCAAGCTCAGCCAGGCTCTCGGAGCGACGGGGAGCGACCGGTACGCCCGTGGCTCTGCGGCAAATCATGCATGCAGGTCTCAGCTGGCCAGTGCAGGCAGTGCAGCTGCCTGCCTGGTCGGGCACAGCCGCACGCTGGGACAGCTGCATGCTGGGACAACCATGCTGCCGGAATCGTGCCCGGCAATGATCGGGGTGGTGTGTATCGAGGGCCTTTCTGCCTTCGCCTCATCCTGCATCGCCCGCCGCATGCACAACTGCTTTCAGCGCATCCGCACTCGCATCCATCAGCATGGCAGCGAGCACACAGGCGTGTGCCAGCACAGCCGGTCACCCGCGCTGCATGCTAAGGCCAACCGAGGCGGCTGCGCAGGGATGCCAAGCCCAACCGGGGGGAGCTCGCCATCCTGCGGCAGGTGCTCAAGCTGCCGCCGTCCAAGGCGCTGGCCAACCACCAGAAGGCGCAGGTCTCCAAGTTCCGGTACTACCTCGCCAAGCAGGCCGGCACCATCATCCCCTTCCTCATGTCCGTCGAGTGGACCGACACGCAGGTGCGCGCCCAGTCCTCCTCCCACCGCTGCAGGATTCCTGCCGCTGGAAACGTCACGTGCAGCTCCGCTTGCTGATTTCTCAGTTGTCCATCTGCGAGCCTGCGCACGCCCCTTCTCTGAGTCTGCTGATACCCCTGTCCACGTTTATGGCTACGTGCGCTAATTCAGTTCACACGCGTTTGCATAGCTAGGCTCTAGCCTCACGCTCATGCGCCATTCGGCCACTCAGGGGATACGACCCGGCCAGGCAATTGTGAGGCACGAATTGTGCGCTTGTGAGCCGCACACTACATCAGACGCCGTTTGTCCGATTACCCACCCGTTGCCTTTCACTGCTGCTGCGCTGGCCTCCCCACACACCTGCGCCCGCATGTTTCAATGCAACCGACCACATCGTCATGCCTAGTGACTGCGTGCGAGCACGCGTGAGCAGGGGCAGCAGGGAGCGCGCGTGCATGCATGCAGGCGGCGCAGCAGGCAGCGGCGCTGATGGACGAGTGGCGCGACGTGTCTGTCGGGGAGGCGCTGCAGATGCTATCAGCGGCCTTCCAGCGCAATGGCGCGGTGCGGGCCTTTGCGGTCAAGGTGCTGCGCAAGACCGCCTCCGACGACAAGCTGCGAGAAGTCATCATCCAGCTCGTGCAGTGTGTGCGATTTGATGATGACGACGGCCGTGGGCCCCTCGCGGGTGAGCCCCCGCCGCCATGCCGCCTGCCGCCTCTGCTGCTGTGTTTTCACCTGCAGCTGGACAACCGTATGCACGGTTAGCGGAATAGCAGGACCCGGGCCCCCACTCAAAATGATTTGCAGCGGAGGCTGTTTCCTGTCGGTTTGCATTGCCATGCGCACCAAGCACGAAGGCTGTGCTCATGTGTGCCAGGCCAATGGTGCCTCTGTACGCCGGCGGTGCATGCAGAGTTCCTCGTGGACCGTAGTTGGCGCAACACGCGGCTCGCGGTGGCGCTGCACTGGACGCTGCTGATCGACTGCGAAGACGTGGCACTGGTGCCACGCATTGCGGCCATGCAAGCGCGCCTCTTCTCGCAGCTGCAGCGGCACAACCCCTCTGGCCACGAGGCCATCACTGGCCAGATGCGGCTGAAGGCCCTCCTTGATCGCTTCGCCAAAGAGGCATGCCGTTCATTTTATTTTGTGCACGACACCATGTGCTTGCCTGCTGCAGCAATTTATACGCATGGACTGTTCTGAATCTGTGCCAAAGTAGTCTTGTGCTGTATACACGTCTCCAATCCGCTCTCATGCTTCAGAGAAATGGCACCGTGCAGATCCAGATCCACCAGCCGGTGTGCGTGCCTGCTGCTGTGAGTGCCACCTCAAATCAGAACGTGCTAGTACTGCCGCATTGTGCCGAAGCTACAGTCTAACCATTGTGGTGCCTGTGCTCATGCTGGCGGCCGAGAATTACGCCGGTCTGCCTCCGCTCGGAGCCACAGTGGACCTCAGAGTTCCGCACCGGTGCTGGACAGTTGCTGCCTGACCGTGCTCCCTGAACGTGGCAAGGCCCTGCTGCAGCCGAAGGCCGCCTGAACCAATTTGTGTGCAATTTGTTTCATCCGCACAGCCGGGCGCGATCCATGTGGCATGCAATCAGCACCTGGTGGAGCAGGCAGGTGGCCACCAGGGGTGCCTGTGCAGATGGCGCAGCTGCCCAGCAACTCGCGGCTGCAGCAGGACGAGATCAACGCGCAGCTCACGGAGCACGGCAAGTTCAGCGAGCTGTTGCAGCTGCACGTGCCCTTCCCAGTCGACCCTGCAGTGATGCTCGCCTCCGTCATCCCCAGCGTGCGCTGCCCGCCCTGCCGCACGCATTTGAACTGCCGGACCTCTCTGCCGCGGTATACCGCGACCCCCGCACAGCTGCATCGTCCACCACATCGACTCTTTGTCTCACCAGTGTTTGCTCCCGCTCGCATTATGTGCATGCACGACAGCTCGCAGTAGTGGTCAGAGCTGGCAAAAGCAGCGATTTGTACATGCTGCAGCGCTGCCGCGTCTTCAAGTCTGCTCGCTCGCCGGTGCGATTTGTGTTCAGCACCACAGTGCCGCCAGCGAGCGCTCACCGGCCGGGCGGTGCAGCCGCGGCGGGAGATGCAGCACTGACGGAGCAGCCTGCCGCTCCTGCCGGGGAGCCGATTCAGATGATCTTCAAGAGTGGCGATGACCTCCGCCAGGACCAGTTCGTGTGCCAGGTGTGCGCCCGCATGCTGCTGCGTTTGACGTTGTTGCGCTTGACACGAACGTCATGCTGTCAATGGACCTGCCCCTTGCTAGTGTTGCGCGAGTGCAGCTTTTGAAGTGCGCACAGCCATGCGTAATGGATGTTGTCTTGATGGTGAGGGGTGCGTGTGGCGGCTCCGTTGCGGTCTGATTGTTGTTGCCTTGGCGGGATGAGTGGCTGACTGCTGAGATTGTGTGAGCGGCTGTGGATTGGCTGCCGGGGGTGATGGCGGATGTTGTGCAACTGCAGCTGATAGGCATCATGGACATGGTGTTGAAGCGGGAGAACCTGGATCTCCGGCTGACTCCATACTGGGTGCTGCCAATGTCGTACTCCTCAGGCATAATGGAGTTTGTGCCATCTGCGACGCTGCAAGAGCTCACGGCCAAAGGCAAGGCGGAGGGCATTCTGCGGTACCTGGCCGATAACAGCCCCTCTGGGCGTGCGACTCCAGCGGATTTGCATCCATCGAAGCTTCAGGCCGCCGTTGCGCCTCAAACGATGGAGAACTTCGTGCGAAGCAACGCCGGCTACGCAATCATCTCGTATCTGCTAGACATGGGAGACCGGCACCTGGAGAACTTGCTCCTTACGAAGGATGGCAAACTGTTTCACATCGGTAAGGACCAGCTGGCTGCCTCGTGCTGATGCATGTGCGTGGCTGGGTTCTGATGGTGGGAATGCTTTGCAGATTTTGGCTACGTCTTGGGGATGCGGGACCCGAAGCAATGGGCCAAGGTGCCTGTGTGCTTAAAGAGAGAGATCATTGCAGCAATGGGTGGGCAGACGTCGGAACTTTACACCCACTTCCGTAAGCTGGCCGTGGAAGCATACATCATCCTGCGCAAACATGCGACACTCTTTCTGACACTGCTGTCGTGCATGGCTGGCTCGCAGATTGAGTGCTTTTCTGCAGATTCCTCAGCATCACTGGAGTTTGCACTCTCACAGGTGTGTGCTGACTGCCTCTGGACATGGCCGACCTGTATTAGCCCCATACCCTGCTAAGCAGAGAGTATTTTTGTAGATGCAAGATAGATTCAAGATGGACGTCAGCGACGACGTTGCAAGAACACATATTTTCGCCCTGATTGAGCAGTCGCTGGCAAACGTTTTGGCGCCAATGGGAGATACAGCACATAGAATTGCCACAAACTTTAGAGCATGATCCGTGCCACTGACCATCTAAACTGTAACGAAGGCTGTTGACAGGCCAAAAGCACCAACTGCAGTCTCATCGGTTGTAAACGACGCGATCACGGTCACAACACGTTTCAGAGGACCCCGTAAAATTACATACTGCTTCTTCCATTCCCCTGGACCAGTATCCGACCTAATACTTTCCGGGCCACGCGTCGCTTTCCCGTGCATCTTCCCATTTTTCAATCCAGTCCATTGGGCACAAAGATAGCGCGGCTCTCCTAAACTTCTGACACTGCTCGTCGTCGTCTCCATTCAGCTGCTTGCATTTGTAGAATTCATTGTACCGCGTGTAGCATGCACGGGCTTGGTTGGACGATGGAAACCGCATGTCCAGGCTAGCGGTCTTGAGATCCGCGGCGGTGATACCCTCCGATGCTTCAGCGTCCGACATTTTGCTAGTGTCTACCGATTTCTTGAGAGTGTGACCAGGTCGTCACGCGCCTGCTTCCAGCAAGCGAATCGGGGCAGGACGGAGCCAACAACAGGACAGAACAGCAAACTTTTGTGGTGTGCCAACAAAATAATCTAGCAGGTTGAACGTGCGTGCACATAACCGTACCATTCTCCTTCGACAGTCAGCGCCGAACTGGTCAGAGACACATTTGACCAGTTTTGGCGTTTGCATGTCACGAACGGCGATCGAGATCTAACATGACGGGTGGCCATAACGGAGCAGTTCAAACACATCCCTATACGATGGAAAGCGGTAACAGTGGCAGGATAAACTTGCTCGAAAACGGCGGGATTTGGTGGAGGTTATACAGCTACCGGATCATGTATCTATGAAACACTCACACTGTCTGTTTCACGATGCTGGGGTCACACCGACAGTCTCCGAGCTATACTCGTGACCTGGTCACTGGTTGATTGGCCGCACATGCACCACCCATGAGGGAGCAACGTGAAAGCACCACAACGCACAAGCTTGGCACGTGAAGATCTGTTTAATCATGCTGAGATGAATGGTGGATGCACCCTCCTTACACGTTACGCTGTGTCCTCCTGTTTCTACCATCCAAAGCAGGTGGATTGGCATGTGTTGCGGACATTAGATCCGGCTAGGATAGAGCATCACTCGAACCCGTGCACCCTGCACATACCAAATACTCGTGAAGGGAATACTGCTTGGAAAGCCCTGACATGGCTTTGCACGATCCACCAGCAATCTTGTGCATCACAGCGCGAGTGCGAATGCATTCAGTGCATGGGGTGGTTGGACACTGTGTCCAGACACAATCGTTTCCACAATTGCAGTGCAACCGGTTTCGGGATGGGACAATCATGAGACGTATGCACCAGATCCCAGAACATACCATCGCCTTAGCGGGCAGGTCCTTGCGAAACTTGGCACGGACCGTCCCAGTTGATCCATGTGCACGAGTGACCTGCAGATTGTACTGCGAGTCGGTTCCAGCAACTCAAGGACAGCAGACAAGATCGCAGCCTTGTAGATGAGGCGGCACAGGACCTTGCATGGAAATTATGACAGCAGGCATTGGCTCACATGAGCAACGCGGACAAGGCAAGGCATTCAGCACAATCCTGTCTGTGAGACCACTGCCTATGCCAACATGGAGAGCTCGACAATGAATTATACCCGACCCCAAATGCAGCGGAAACGTGTGCCCTGCTTGATCGTCTTCGCCTTATAAACGAAGGCGATGCGCTTGCCCAGGTAGAACTCTGTCTCCTCTTTGCTGCTCACGCCATCGATCTTGATTAGCGAAGTATGGTTATACTGATTTGTCTTCCCCCTGCACACTCGTACAATGTATCATGTCGGCACGCTGCATGTGTGGCACTAGCACTGGCGATGGCAGGAGCCCGTGCATGGGCAAGAGCGCACCTCTTGAAGCCCGCGACGGAGCCGGGGACGTACAACCTGCAAACCAAGTGTATGTCATCGAATAGACTACGTACACGCGATGCGTAGCGTTGCTGATCACAACGAAACACACCTGCAAGGCGTTGTGCCACCCATTTTAAGTCTCAGATGCGGCGATCTGCAGTACCAGGAGTTGGAAAAGGAAGATGTCAGGTCATTCGACACTTTAAAACAGCCGTGTGGCTCGATCGCCCTTGCTGAACCATCGTGACGGCCGTTCGTATCGACCACATGCATGCGTCAGGCCCCCCGTCAGGTTTTCCCTGACAACAGCTCTGCATCAATCAATACATCATCTCAAGCCAAGACACATACGATCACTGGCGAGTTTGGCACGCACAGTCACCCGTTCTGCATCAGTGGTGCTCGTCCCTTCCCCAATCTGAGCCGTCGACGTCGTGGGCCGTTTCGTTACACAATGTTGTAAGAATGTGGCAGCAGTAGGATCACTCTGCGACAGGGTTCAGTTTGCGACTATCCCTCACACCGCTCTGTTCGAGCAGGAGTTTGGGACAACACCTTTGCGTTGCTTCTGAGATTCCGCAGGCACCTGGCGTTCCGCTAACTCGTGTTCATTGTGGGGAATGAAGCCAGGCTACAAGAAGTCCCGCAAAAAAGCCAGCAAAGCAAAGAGGAAAGCTGACAAACAAGTACCTGTAGAAGATGTAGCTATGGGTACGTTGTGTCCCATGCCACGGTCTCTGGCTGCAGATCAATACTCAGTGCTAGTGCTTGCCTCTCTGGAACCATGTGCCACTGCGGCACGTGCCACTGCATCATCCTCTGACAAGCTGCGCAGCTGAACGCAGTCATATCAGCATGCTCTTGAATGCCTAGCATCGCAATCCGGCTGCCCCCTGTAGATCTGCTCGCATGCTAGGGCCCTCAAGAATGGGCAGGCACTTGCACAGGCAACGACCGAATATCTGCTGTATTGTGTTGAGCATCGTTGTCGCAATGTGACGGCGATTCTAGCAGGCTTGGTATCTGCTAGGACTGTAAGGGAACACAATTCACACACACCGTCTAGGTCTTGGTGGCATCATGACGTTCAACGGTATATATATGTATGCCAGGGGCATGATTAGTGTTGCTATGCTGGTATAGATCGTACCAATATCCAATAACTTCATTTGTATTTCAGATCTAGCATGGCCCAGTACCGGTGACCGCACTCTCTGAGTTGATGTATCAGGTTGCGCGCAGATGTGGATGACTCCAGCACAGCTGCTGGCACAAGCAAGAAGCAGCGGAGGAAGAAAGCTCTGGCAGTCAAGCAGAAAGTCAAGTCCGAATTGCTCAAGAAGACGACGTGCGCTTCTTGCATCTCACAATCACAGCGGCAGCGGAACGCTGCATCTGGCGCATGATAGTTTGACAACACGGATAAACTGGTCATTGCTGACCGAGGCATGCCACGTCTGTGACGCTCAATCTCCTTGCCGCGGTGTAGGTCAAAGTTCAAGAAGCTGGCTGCACGAGACCTCTCCGGAGCCACCAACCTCGCTCGCAGCAGGCTGGGTGCGGCAGAGCTTCAGATCTCGCAGCAGTACATAGCGAGCCATGTCAAGGAGCAGAAGGAAGTCGTGGGGGACATTGACATGCAGGAGTAAAAGCCTACCTCCCAATGTGGTCACAAATTGGGATCACAGGGATCCCAAGTTCTGGCTGAACGACATACGAGCCCCAGCTGGTGCAATTCAGTAACAAGTATATCGTGGTTTGGTGCAAGGCCCATCACCGGCTGCAATCGACTAAAGCATGTTTCATGCCCAGACAGCCGAGACCTGTGGGCATTGCCTGGCCAGGTAGATGTGGCAGCCCGGGTCAGCACGTGTCCCAGGGATGCCGAACCATGAGCCGGGTCCCTCAAGTTTAGATCAGGGCCATGGGGCTGTCATAGCCTGAAACGGGTGTGTAGCTGCAGTATGCGTGATCTATGAAGCAGCATGCAGAATGAGTATGCGGGTGTTTACACTTGCAAGACAGGTGCCTGTGTTGACTTTCGCTAACTGCTGGCTTCACTGCTGTGCGGTTCACTGGTGCTGCCCTATAACATCGGCGACCTGTTGCAGATCGTCCGTGCTTTCTAGTATGGGCACCTGCAGTTCCTCGGCTTTCTGGCGCTTGCGTGAGGCCCCTCGAGCATTCCCTTGAATCAAGAGTTTGGTGCTGCTACTAACGTTGGCTGCGAGCCGCACACCATGCGTCTCCGCCCTGCACACGGGCCCCTGCTTGCTTCACAGAGCACATGCGTGTTGCCTCACACACCGGGAGTATGTGACCGTTTGTACCGCACCATGCCACAATTTTCGCCCGAGTCATGCCCGGAACTGCTCCGGTCGCTACTATGGAGTCCCCCGGCATCAGTTCGACACCCGCTAGGCACACAGACGTGGTCTCCCCTGCTTCGTCCCCACCCTCAGATTTGCAGGCCGCCTCCATAGGGCTGCTTTGTTTACTCTCCAACCCCCATGTCCGAGCCACCTCCATCGCCAGTTCGACGTTTTCAGCTGCTCCGAACCATGCGGCTATCCGCTTGGCTTTTATTTGCGAGATGCCCTTGACTTGCACAAGGTCGTCAACAGTCTGCTCGGACAGCTCCTGCACACAAGCGGTGCAACCTGCGTGGCTTTTGCGTGTTCCTTCGGACCAGCTGAGGCAGGGCGCGACAACTCTCGGCTTTGCTAGTCCAATGGATGCTGTGCATGCTCGATCCTAGCCTACGAACTTCGTGCATGCTCGATCCCTATGGCTCAGGACGGCAGTTGGCAGTTATTCAGGACCGTAGTTGCCACGGACCACAGGCAGCAAAGGAGGGTGCACACCGATATTGAGTTATTGCAGAACTTCAGGAGCAGCTTGGCTATGTGCTGGCCGACTGAGGGAATGCCCAACCCTGAAAGCAGAACGTGTGGCGGCTGGCGCTTTGACGCGTCAACGGCAGCCAGTATGTTTTCGATTTTCTTTGGCCCGAAGCCCTTCCATTTCTCCATCTGCATGTACACCATGCTGCGGCTCGGGCCAAATCCATGGCCGGCAGTGGCTCCAGCAGTTGTCAGATGTGAAGACGCTCACATGGAAACACAGCACGGCGCAGCGCACCGCCGCCTGAGCGTCCTGAAGCATGTAGAAGTCGCTCGGCCTACGGCAGAGCTGCTCATCCATCAGCTTCTCCACCAGCTTCTTCCCGATCCCCTTAATGCATATCGCCGCAAAGTGCTTCAGCAGCCGCTCCTGGCGCCCAGCACACGCATCGCTACTGCACTCGAGCATTGCAACCGCACCCTTCGCATCCGCAGCACGCAGCGTGAGCGGCGCATCACAGGCCGGGCAGCGCTCAGGTGGGTGCCACGGCACAGCCCCCTGCGGCCGCTGCTGCGGCAAAACCTCAGCAACGTATGGAATGACGTCGCCGCGGCGCTCAATGACGACGGTGTCGCCGATATGCAGACCCAGCGCATGTGCGGCATGCGTGTTGTGCAGGGAGGCGCGGCTGATGGTGACCCCCGCAATCTCAACCGGCTCCAGCAGCGCCACCGGCACGATGATGCCTGCACCGCAGCCACCACTCCAGGTCCTTGGACGCCCATTCGCCACATTTGGCGCCCTTGCGCTCGACACGCACATCGCACAGCGCCAGCGACAGCCTGCCGCACCCTGACGCCGCGTCTATGCTGCGGCTGACCCGGAGCATGCGGCGCGGCACGGCGCGCACCTGGCGGCACAGACATCGGCCCCAATTACCACAGCCCTGCAGGGCCCTGTCGTGCATACGTGCGTGCTGCGTGCAGTGCTGCTTATTGTGAATGCTGCCACTACCTGTGCGGCTCCAGAAGCAACTTGTGACGGCGCGAGCATCCAGCCGCAGCGATGGCCAAACACCGCGGCATCCTCACGCGCGGGTGGGGGAATAGCATGCTACAGCCACACATGCTGAAACAGCACTTGGTCTCGGCTGCAAGGAAAAACAGCGTTCGTACATCCACCAAGCTGAGCACCCACACACCCCTCCCGGCATGGTGCCTGGTCTACAGGCGCTGCAGGGCCGTGCGGGGCCGAATACCTCCTACCTCCGACCGGAGTTGGTGTGCCACATCATGCATTGAACATGTAGGACATGCATGCATGACCACGGGCACGGGTAGACACACGGAGCGCGCACCGCTGCGGCCCACTGACACGGCCACATCGCGCAGCGTCGTGAGTGCCACCTCAGCCTCCGGCTTCCACGCAATCGCCCACTTCGGGTCTGTGTTGTTCGCGCCGAGCACCGTCTGGGCCTGCAGCATGGCAGGTGGCTTGAGACATGGGCAGACTTGGGCCTGTGCCAGTGTGCCACGGCAGCAGGGTGGCAACAGCAGAGGTTTGTCAGCGAGCGGGGGTTGACGGGCGCCAAGCCGCATGTCAATGGCATCCACTAGAGCATGCCGCGGCAACGGAAGCGGCTGCGCACCGTGAAATCGTCGACCTTGATGACGACGCCATCAGACTGAAAGGGCAGCCGGGGCCTTGCAAGGAGAAGCTCCTCGGCGGCGCCAATCGCGTCCTCAATGTTGGGCACCCGCCGTGTGTACTGTGACAGCGTTTCGAACCCCATGCATTCCAGCAATTGCAATCTGTCCGTGTGCCCCTGCGCGTGCCACACCATCTCGGTCGCGTGCCACTCATCTCCTGGCAGGAGCTCGAATGCAACAAAGCTCAGGCGCCGTCGTGCTGCCTGCTGCGCGTCCAGCAGCCGCAGGGACCCGGCTGCAGCGTTGCGGGCGTTTGAGAACGGCTCGAGGCCCGCCGCGGCGCGCTCGCGGTTGAGCTCTTCAAAGTCTTGTCGGGAGATGTACACCTCCCCGCGCACCGTGAAGGTTTGGGGCACGGCGCCATCAAAGTCCGGCACACCGCACGGAACACTCGGCAGGCCGGCGATGGCGCTGGAGTTGTGCGTGACGTCTTCGCCCACAAACCCGTCCCCCCGCGTGGCCACCTGCACGGCAGCGCATGCTGCACAGCGAACGCAAGCTGCATGCTATTGCGCGTCAGCATGTGGAGCACATCCAACACAAAGCAGTACTGCATACGCGCCCCAACCCAACCTGTGCCTGGCCCGACAAGACTCGCGCTGATTCAAAACAGACTGTACTTCGAATGCGTGTGCAGCTACTGCTTCAACGGCAGGGTGACGAACAGCGTCAGCGCAAGGGCCGGTGTGCGATGATGCGGCCCTGGATTGGTGCAGAGCGCACACAGCACGCTGCAGCCGCCAGGCCTCCGGAGACTGCCACTCAGCCTCCCATGCGATAATGTCATGTGTGCGCGCTCCCACTGCCTTGTCCCCTGTCCTGTCCAAGCAGCCCTGCAATGGCATGTGCACAGTAGCACAGCACAGCAGCCCCGCACAGCAGCAAAGCACAGCACGGCGGAACAGCACAGCAGGGCGGCACAGGAGGACGGCAGGAGGACGCAGGGTTGGCACAAAAGCACACACATGCGGTGGCGCAACCACCATGCCACCTGCCACACCACGCCACCTGCCGCGCTTTCGAGACACGGTGAGGGTGCCGGGGGGTGATGCAGGCTGGACAATAGACAAAGGCAGCACAGCCGCTCACCTGCACGCACGCCCCGGCGCGGTACGAAGCACGCAGCGTGAGGCCATCAACCTTGGGCTCCACTGCCAGATATAATCGGTCCGCGGTCCAGCCTTTCTCCATCAAAAACGTGTCTGCGCAGCGCGCCCACCACACGCGCACCTCCCGTGCGCTGTGCACCGCTGCGAGGCTCAGCAGCCGCCCGCCACGCTCCGCGCTGTGCTCCGCCTTGGCCAGCGCCGTGCCAGGCGGCGGGGGCGCCCCCACCTCTGACAGAGCCAGCCCGGCCGTGTCGATGCCACGATGCTTCAGGTCCGCAGCATGTCCCTCAAAATATTCCTTGAAAGCATCAAACCGCTCATCGGACACTTTCGGTGCGCCTTCGTAGTATGCAGCCGATAGCTCATTGAGGAGTGTGTGGCCATCTTCGACCTCTGCATGCCCAGCCAGCTCAGACAGTCGCCCAGAGGCCGTCAAAGACACAAACTCACACGATGTATGCCTGTATTGCAATTTACGTTTGACAGCACAAGATCTTTTGCAAGAGTCTGAGAATGACTACAGGGGCACACTTGTTTGCAGGTCAGCCAATCCCTCTTGCACGTCCTTGCTGGCTTCCCGATGAACTTGTGCTTCGGAACTGTCTGCGTGAATCACTGTGGTTAAAGTTGGGGCTGCACCAGTTGCGTTGCGAGCTGCTTCGCTGATTCGTGTAGACAGCACCCTCCCGATCCCTGGTATTTTCTGTAGTTCAGCAGGCGCTGCGGCTGCCAGCTCCTGCACATCGCACACAGCTGACCTGTCTGCTACTGATGGCGGCCTGGTGGCTTCGCTGGCAGGTGTGACAGAGTGGCCAGCTTTGCGCAGCCTGATAGCTGGGCAATGAGGCCAAGAGGCGCACATGAAGAGCATGGTACCGTGTGAGGAGCTGCGCCATCGCGAGCGCAGACAGCCTGGGCACGTTCTGCAGCATGGCTTCCACAGACGCCTGCATGATGCGGGAGTGTTCAGTCGTTGTGCTGTGCAGGCAGTGTGCAGATGTTGCCTTAGCAACCAATGGCCTGGAGGAGGATGTTCCTGTGGCTCTTCCCTGCTTTCCGCTTGCAACAGATGCTGGCGCTCCGCTTTCTTGCCGGCTTTCGCATGTTGGAGCTCGCACTTGTCGACTCTTGGAGGTCCATTGAGTGCCTGCATTGCAAGGGAGCTGCTGTCTAGATTAGTCACAAGGACACTTGTGCAAAGTTGATTCACACATGGTCTACAGGCTGTACAAAGCGCATCTACTTGAAGCGATGCATATGCGAGTGCGTGCATGTCATCAGCGGAGGAGCTTCAAGGTGTAAGCTGCTGCTGGCTGAGAAACGATCACCTTGGCGTAGATGTGGTTCCTGGCGTGGCTGGGATTGAGAATGTGGTTCCTGGCGTGGCTGGGATTGAGAATGTGGTTCTTGGCTTGCCTGGAACTACGCACATGAAGCTGATGAACGCCACAGCATCCAGAAAACCCGTGTAGTAGGTAGAGCCTTTGAATCTGAAATGGAGAGTCATGATGTACGTGAGGAATGCTTGTGCTTCAGCACGATTGGAGTTGAAAGTGCACTGAGATGTAATCGTCGCCACAGCAGCCCCGATGTGGCCACAGCCAACGCAGACGACAGCGAAGACGGTGCGTGGCAGCAGATCCATGCAAACTCTCTTACCTTGCTTTCGCGCAGCGCAGCTCGCATTGACGTGGCCTTGCACCATGCGGGCCGCTTCATGCCTCGCCAGACTTCATCGCCTTGCCAACAGGGCAGAGCGATCGAGAACGTCTTCCCACTGCAGGAACATGCAGCTGACTGGGTACGGATGACACAGAAATACTGAAGC
The DNA here is from genome assembly GCA_900538255.1 of Ulva mutabilis. Classification (NCBI taxonomy): domain Eukaryota; kingdom Viridiplantae; phylum Chlorophyta; class Ulvophyceae; order Ulvales; family Ulvaceae; genus Ulva; species Ulva mutabilis. Next base: position 1,104,588 of record UNSF01000011.1, on the reverse strand, counting down.
TTGAATGTTCATGCCTCAACTTGCAAGAATGCATGACTTTTTGCGTCAGTTGCTGACTCACAGAGCGCGATCGGCGATCAAGACGCCTATTCCCATTAGCCCCTGCGCTTTCTCCTGACACAGCGGGCCAGTGACAGTCAAACGAGTAAATTACATGTTTGGGATTTGCTAATTGTTCCCGTCCGCTGTTTTTCGGCTGGTTGAAAGCGTGCTGCAGAGCAGGACCTGCCATTTACACACCTGTGGCTACTTGGCTAAATCGGGCCAGATTAGGAAGTTCGGACCCGTCTAGGCTTTCAGTGATGGTCGAGATAAAACAAATGGTCTGCAAGGTCAGTTCACAGGCCAGGCGCCTTAGCCCATCGTCATTTTCTGCGATACATACGTTTGCATTAGTTGAGGTTGCCATGCATGATACCTATGCATGCATGGCACCGACAGATCTTGACCATGGTCGACCACCTGTATCTTCTACCTCATTGATAGTACACCTGTGACGTTCCTGTGCAGGTGTGAGTCAGCAACATGCTACTGTGCAAGTCAGCCCCGCACATTCTATTAACGTTTCGGCGCGTCATCTACGTCATCCACATGCATCTTGCACCATTAAGAGTACACCTGTGAGATACGTTATATCGCGTTACAGAGGCACCGACATCCGCGTGCATGTGCATCACGGAGCCTGGTCATCGACACCCTGTTGTGGCATGGTGGCGACCGGGGTGCAAACAGGTCTTGCATCTCTCTGAGGACAGCTGTTACACACATGCATGAGCTACGAGCTTGGTGACCATGCACCTGCGCGGTGCGCCGACCACCGGCACGCCCCGCGGAAGGGACAACGCTCTGCAGATGCGCCCTCGGGCCGTGGGCCATGCCACACACAGGGGGCACAAAATAGTATTGCAGCACTCGACGTGCAGCATGCGCAAGGACAAACTTCACAGGCAGGCAGGCGCGGCACCAGTGCAGCCGGTGCCCTCACGTGTGATGGCCACATTGTGATTCCGACACAGAGGTACGTAACCATGATTCTAAGCCCATCTTGTGGTGCTTCAGGCCCGTTCGCCATCCATAATGCTCTTCTCACCGCTACATGCGTGCATCGGAGCTGCCTCAAGACTCGGATTCAACATTCGAAGACAACCTATCTAGCTAGACCAACGCGCCAGCCTGGTCATGACGCGCAGCCGCAGCGTCTTGGCCAGGTGCGCTCTCACAGGCCCAGCTCTGACAGCCCTTTGGGAGGGTGCTCCTTGACCGAGTGTGGCAGCAGGGGTTCCGACGCTGCTCCACGTCCGCATGAGTCGTCCATTGCCGCGTGCCCGTTGCTGCCCGCACCCTCAGGCCTGGCCCCGGCCGGGCCCGCCTGAGCTGAGATGAGGCCGAGAGAGCGCTCCACCTCGTACGGCCAGTCTATAGTCCATACCACCGCCTGCATGTATGCATTCATTCACTCTGGAGGTTTGCGGCGCGTGTCGCCTTTGCACAATGCAGGAAGAGCAGATCAGGCGTTGCTACACAAGCTGCCATATCTGTGTGTCTGAGGCACAAGGTCAACAGGATGTGGCTCAGCTACACAACTCCACAATGGCCCGACCATACACCTTCGCAATGGGAACCATTTGAGGTGCAGTCAACACGCTCAGGGTTGGATCTCAGGTGCTGGCATGATAATCTCTGCTCTCCTATCTCCATGCCAATTCGGCCCAAGACCGTTCCCATCGCGCGTAACTGCAAATTGGATACAGTGACACTTGCAGGCAGCAACGCAATCTATCCCCTAGACGTGCGTTTGCAGGTAGCCATCCGTTTAAGTAGGCCACAAAGAGGGCCTTGTACAACGTACTCCTGCAGAGCTCATGACTGGAGGGCGCCGCGACCGATGACAACGCCAGAACTGCGGATGCCAGAACTGCGGACGCCAGAAGTGCGACGCCAGAAGTGCGGACGGCATCCGGCAAACCCCGCCACGCGTGGCCACACGGACACGCACATACATCCGCGGAACGCGTGTATACCTGTCCTACGGTATGCGGTCATGCAGCATGTGCATAGCAGCTTCGCAGTTGAGGGAGTATGCGTACGCACCGACATGCACAGGACCTGAAGATTGGCGAGCACTGTCAGCGTGGCCCAAATGCCATACACCCCCCAGCCCAGGTAGAAGGTGAAGCACCACAGCGCAGGCGGGCCAGCACACCAGTACGTGCCTACATAGATGTAGGCGCCCACGGCCTGGTGCCCGGTGCTCTGGAGCACACCCGCGAGTGTGCTGTTGACCCAGTCCGCCGGCGCCATCGCCGCAACGAGCAGCAGGCAGCGCATGAAGGCCTGCGCGATCGCAGAGTCGAGGGGGTCGTGCGGCAGGAAGACGCGCGACAGCGCGGCACGGCCGGGGATCAGGAGCGCGAGGTAGAGCGCCACAGCCACAGCACAGACGGTGAGCGCAATGCCTGTGATGCGCATGGCGGCATTCTCCTTCCCTGACCCTGTGCGCAGGATGACACATGGTCCCAAATGCATGCTGCTAGAGTAGATATCCAAATGCACATGGGATGTGTTCAGCTGTGGAAATGCATGCATGCACTGCCACAGCATGACGGCACACAGTGCAGGCTGCATTGGCCATATGCACGGCTCTAACGTGTGGCCAGAGGATCTGATGTTGGCAACACTGCATGCATGTGCTTGCATGTGGCGAACATAAATCAGAGCCAGGATCAAGCTTCCTGCCACGGCCGGACCAGCATCGACCGCGGCGTCCTCACAGACAGCAGCCAAAGAGTGCACCATGCCTGCCTGAGAGAGTTTGTGTCACATGTCACTCCCATGCATATGTCTCTACGACTCCCAAGACGGAATTCCGAAAGTGGGCGCACCAAGGAGATTTGTGACCCTGATCCGAGCGCCCTGGCAGATGCCGAGTGGGACCATGAAGGCACATGCAACAATATTGATGCAGAGGCCCGTCACGGCCAGGCTGAGCTCCGCATCTCGCAGCGTGCCCGAAACGAGCGTGCACACCTCAACGGCCCACCTGTAGCCACAGCAAAGCATCACAGCCAGTGAACGAGCCATGAGCACAGAAGACAGCAGATGCCCTGTGGCAGCAGCACGGGCGGAACTGGTCCATAACATCGCCAGTCTCGCGCACCACTCCAAGCACAGCATCGCCATACTGGGCACGCCAATCTCGAAGAATGCTGTCCAGCACTGGAACGCCTCCCAGCTGAGGCCAGTCCACACTTGCCGCTTGGGCTCGTGCACCGGCAGCCGCCGCCATCAAACACAGTTCCAAATGACGCGAACAACCAGATTGGCAATGTTGGCGAGGTCAAAGGCCAGAGCCGCGCCAGCGAGGCCCCACGGCTTCCAGACAGTGCAGATATAGAAGAGGACGCGGGCGAGCGTCACACAGCAGCCATTCACAATGGCAACCGGGGCCACAACGTTCCGCATGGACAGCACTGCCTGGCTCTTTGCACATGACTTCCCACCGGCGCAGGCATAACGGAGACTCCGGACCGAGGTGCGCGCACTCTGGTGTGTGCGTGCACGTGTGGGGGGGAGAGACGCTATGCATTCAAGCGGCATTGTAAAAGAGAAAACGGGTGAACAGAAGCGGTCGTGGGGCGGCCTTCACGCAATCGCGACGCAGAGGCAGCACAGGCAAGATGTGTAATACATGCGGCTGCAAAAAACATTAGTTTATAAGCGACGAGAGGAAAAAGCATTAATTTCAAAGTGCTGAATTGCGACCAGTCGGCTATAGCTAACACACTGGCGCGGGTATATCGGCTTGAAATTCCAACAACAGGCGCGCGCATGGATCTCATACGTACATGCGGATATGATGAGGTCGCGACGCAGGGCCAATCCCTCCCCCTCCCCCCTCCCCCACTCGGGCATCACCCAATCGGGCACCAAACCCAAACGGGCATCGGCCACTCGGACATCTATGTCAGGTGCATATGAGAGCCACGCGTGGCTGGCCAGCCTAATTACGATATGAAAATGAAAATGTAATTTGAACTACTTGCCGTAGCCAATATACCCTTGTACACGTGTGGCCACCTTGAGGTGCACAGCTGGGCCGGCCCCCATGCACCAACAGGATGCATGGTTCCGCCGGACGCCCGCGACACATGAGCTGGCGTTCAACCACGCGCCAGGCGTCGACCTGTGAAACACGTATTTAGGCACACATGTGCAACGGACTGATACCTGTGTTCCTCATGCACGTCAAGCAGTGCCTTGCTGTGGGATCCATGGGACCAAGCCCCTCCCTTGGGTCCCGTTCGTGCACGCACTGGCCAGGGGCATCGATGAGGAACTCCAAACTGGCATATATGTGTGCGTACATGCCCACGGCTGTTGCTGCAGGTGGGGTGCAATGTATGCATGACCTTGGACGAGACCTGATCAAGCAGCATGGCCTAGATGGAAACTTCCAGATCATCGACGTCGGCCGGCTTACCCGGCTTGCCGAAGTACGTTCCCACAACGCTCCCTGCCTGGACTCCTTAGCATGGCAGCCTGAACTAAGCGTACAAAATGTGACTTGAGGGGCATACGTACGCGTAGCACGTTCACTGCCCGCCAAAGCAACACATATCAAGAGCTGTGGCACATATGCATGCAGCAGCCCAGCGCATGTGTCAACAATGGGTCATGCATCGACCCAGCACCTGCAGCTGATCATGAGCAAGTGTGTGCGCCACGGCGCTGCTGTAGCCCGCATTTCAACTTGCTGCACCTGTCACTGCATCGGCCCATTTTGCCATGGCTGCCCAGGTGCCTGCACATACCACACCTGACACACTGGACACAGCCTGCGTTATCAAACCATAGGCTCGGCCGCGCACGTACAGCTGTCAGTACCAGTGCTCTGGCTACTTGTAAACCTGCAACCAAAGAAGTAGCTGGTATTCGCATCTGGATCCAGATGAACCGAACCATTTTCCGCACGCTTGGATTTCTGTAGAGATATCTAAATGTAGCTAGCTTTGCAATGGCACATGTATGCGCACATGTGTGCACCACAGCCACCTGTAATGCAGGCATTCCGTGAGGCCATGCCATGCGTCCAGCCGCATTACGCGGTTAAGTGTAATCCGCACAGCAGCATTGTCGGAGCGCTGGCGAACCTCGGCTGCGGATTTGATGCCACCTCGGCGGCCGAGGTGCGTGCTGCGCTGGCGGCAGGCGTCCCAGCACGAAGCATCATCCTGGCCAACACCTGCAAGTGCCCCGCAGACCTCCGCTTTGCTGCAAGCGCCGGCATGACGGTAGGCTGCCGCCTTACCCCTCCCTGCAGTCATGCCCATTGATTTGGCACGCAGCCGCGTGCGAGTTCATCACAGACCTGTCCTTCACGCGTCAGGGCGCATGCGCTGCAACCCTTTCAAGCTGCTGTAGCTCCTGTGGCGCCTTGGGCATTCTTGCGGATTAACACGTGTTGTTCCGCAAGATGGCATTGCGGCCAATGCACTAGACTGCTTGCCTGCTGTCGTCCTCACTGCTTGGCTGCTGTCCTCACTTCTTGGCAGCTGCGTTGATCTCCGTGTAACACTCACTGCATGCCACGGTCCGCAGTTTGCTGCCAGCAGACACGTACAGGCACAGCACACACGCTAGTGCAGACGCTGTGTCCATGCTCTTTGGATGGAGTCGCTGACGTATGGAGCAGCATTGCTGAAACATTGAGCAGCGTCGCTGCCTCATGCACTGCTGCTGCATTGGGGGAGCCAGCTACAGCGACGCAGCTACAGCAACATTCACAGCGTGCAGAGGATGACGTTTGACTGTGAGGATGAGCTGGACAAGATCGCTGAGGTGTTCCCGCACGCTGAGCTCGTGCTGCGCATTCGCGCGGATGACCCCACAGCGCTCGTCCAGCTTGGTGACAAGTTCGGCGCTGACGCCGCCACAGAGGCCCCCGCGCTGCTGGCCGCTGCGTTGTGCCGTGGCCTCACCGTCATCGGCGTGTCCTTCCATGTCGGCAGCGGCAGCGAGACCCCGGACGCGTACCGCGGCGCCATTCACGCCGCGCGGTACGTTTTGGACGAGGCCACGGCCCTCGGGGTATGCTTGCGGCTGCTGGACATTGGCGGGGGCTTCTATGGCCGCTTTCTGCCGGATGGAAGGGTCGACCTTGCGGCTGTTGTGGCGGTGGTGAACGATGCCATGCAGGAGTGCTTCCCCGCGCAACAGTACGGCGAGCTGGAGGTGATCGCGGAGCCAGGGCGATACTTTGCTGAGACATGCATGACCATGTTTGCGATGGTTCACACTGTGAAGACGAGGCCAGATGGTCACCGCATGTACTACATCACCGACGGTGCGTGCCCGGTTCGCGTGCACACACAGTGGCGCCAGTGCTGATGCATGTTCCTGCACCACTTGCTGGGCTGTATGGACATCTCTGTTACGCCTGGGATGATGCAGACCGTCGTGGTCTCACAATGGATGTGTGCCGGGTGCCATGGCTTGACATCCCTGGCAAAAGCATCCTGCTCTTCACATCATTTGCAACTGCAGCATCATGATATCATCGGTTCTATAGATAGATACAGTGCAGTCACCCACGCCCCCCCCCCCCCCCTCTGTGCCCACGACCGTCCGTCCCAGCCTCAGCTACGCTCTGTCTGGCAAGCTGCCCGACTGCTCATTCGACATTCTCTTTCAACAGCTGAGTCATACCATGCATGCAGGCCTGCACGGGTCGTTTGCGGAGGTGCCGAGCGGCCGCCGCACCGTGCGCGCACACCTCCTGCGCAGCCCCACTTTGCAGCAGCTACCCGCGCACGAAGCGTCGGCCCTCATCCGAAGCACCGTCTACGGCCCGACCTGCGACGGCTGGGACCGCATTCTTGAGAATGTTCCGATGCCGCTGCTGCGGCGCGGCGACTGGCTGCAATTTGCAGACCACGGAGCATACAGCATGTCTCTCGCGACCGTGTTCAACGGCTTTGCCGCCACGGAAGCACCAACGTTCTACGCTCGAAGCCTCAAGCCTATGGCGGATGGCGGGGAAGCTGTGATGAAGGTGCTGAGCCAGGGGGTGGAGGACGGCAGCCACCTGTGGCCGTGGCAGGAGCAGGAGCTGACCCTCACGGCCACGCCTGCTGACTTGGGGATTCACTGTGTGTGCATTAAGTGCCACACACGCAAGCAAACCAGTGAACGGACTCTGCCACAAAGCTTGTGATAGGATCGGCGAAGGAGCCGGTCGGAAGAATAGATTTGATTTTTTGTTTAATACTCCAGACTGAGAATTGTGACCTCGGCGGTGCACGCTCCCCCCATCTAACCAGCTTCTGCTCACGCTAGTCAGGTGGGCGTGGGAATAGGCGCATGCTCAGCACAGGATCTGGTCCAGCATGCGGAGGTGCTAGTATTCATGGTGCTGCGACTAGGTAGCTTCAGTGCGGTGGCACCACACAGGAGAGGCGGGTGTGGACGTGCGCGCAGCGCCGGTGTCCAGCAGGGCACTGGTGCTCTCCCAAAGCGGTATGGCCGGCGCATGCTGGCACCAGGGCGAGGCATGGCCGGCCGTGGGCCTGCTCCGTTTCCAACAGCCCGGCGGCAGCGTCTCGACCGGGCCAGCATGCGCCGCCCATACCGGGGCATTTGGATCTGTGGGGTTTATTGCAGCTTTGGTGTGGCTCCATGTAGCGCTCGTGACGTCTGGCTGCGCTGGGCGCTGCACAGTGGCCAAGCCATGTCACAGCTCGTTACTGTTGCGTTGCAGGGCTGCAGCTGCAGTGAGACTGGTGACGTTTGGGATATATCCCAGGTTTATAATGAGCTCTAGCTCAGATGATATGGTTCCTGGATGAAAAGCTTCCAGACGGTCATTTAATTGGATTACGTTTTTGGTCCTGCTCAGACTATGCTTTGCTTGACTCCGCTGATCACTGCCATGTCGCACAGCTTGCTCGCGATTACGTGAAAGATGCTCCAAACTCTGCCACATGACCCCTTGTCGACAGAGTTTGCTGCGCAATTGCTTGCGGGGGTCTACCCTGATCACACGGCCACGGTGGTGGGGGCCTGCATGCACAAACGGATTGCATGGCTGCGCCGGATGGCCGCCCCACGCGAGCTGGCGTTCAACCACCTGGCGGTCCGCAGTGACCTCAGAATCAGTGCGTGTCCGGTGGTCGCTGCCGGCAGTGATGGGCGCGTCTTCGAAATGTCCGGGCTGGCATCATCTCCTGGGCAACGCTGTGCTGGCGCGCCCGCCTCTGCTGTGGCGGTTGGGCCCCTTGCTGGCTCCCCTTGCTGGGCCCTTGGGCGGATTGGTCCCTTGCTGGGCCCCGTGCTGGCTGCCGCCCGCCCCCTGTCTTGCGCAACCCGTTTGCGCGGGGGCTTTGCCAGCCTCCTGTGACACGTCGTACAAACTATCCCCGTCTTGTGTCACGCACTCCTGGGCCATAGGGGCACTGCGTTCCTCTAACCTTCCTGGCAATTACGCTGTGCACAGTGGGCAGTATGGTGCTGCCCATCACCCCCATGCATGTCTCCTGTGTGAGCGCGAGCTGTCCGACGGTACACAGTCAGACCAGCATGCGTGTGAGCTGTCTGGCATGTACACAGTCAGACCAGCATGCGTGCGAGCTGTCTGGCATGTACACGCATGCTGGTCTGACTGCTGCTGGTCCGCGTGAGCACCGGCGGTGCCGCATCGAGCATCTGCTGCTGTCCTGCCCTTGCGTTCACCCTTCCACGCGTTGCTGTGGTGTTGCCTGCCTGCGCTCTGATCTTCTGCGTGCTGTGGCGGATGATGTGGCTGCACGTGCCGTCATCGACGGTGCGTTTCCGGCCACACCTGTGACTGCACGACGGTGTTGTGAATGTGTGCACCGTTCAATTCGTCTTCAATCCCGCAGCTGCCCTGCCTTCCTCTGTCGGGCGGCCCGCTCGTGGCCCCTGCACTCGCCTTGTGGCCGCCTTTTTGACGGGCACGGCCTCCCGAATTTCTGGCTTGTGCGCGTCCGCGTCCTTGGCTGTGCCTATGTTGTGGCTGCGCCGTTGGACCCAACTTTGTGTGTGGTCGTCTGAGTTGTGTGTTTTGCGCGAGCCTGCACATGCCCTCTGTTTTTGCATTAGATCCAACGCTAGCCCCAGCTTCATTAAATTTACCCAATGGTCACTCAATGCCCAGTTGCCCAATCAAACAAAGAACAAATTTGAGCATATGCTTGGAAGTACAATCACCAGCAGTGAGCAAGAACGAACAAGCTGCCCGCCTGTCTGACGGGATTGTGTGTGTTGACCATTCTTCTGCCCCCGTCCAGATCATGGCAGATCCAATCGGGCATCGGCCACAGCACCCCTCCGGAGAGGGGCAGGTAGGAAGGAAGCCTCAGTTTCAGAGGTCATAAATGAGTCGATAGAACACGGAGGTCGGGCTGGAACAGGGTCACACATCACCCAAGGCCACACATGTGACCACAGTGGCACGAGGTGCGTGTGACAGGGGAGCCATCGTGTCACCCACCTACGAGCCGCAAGACACGCTGAGCACGTACAGTGCAGTCAATGCAGTGCACAAGTGTTGGGTTCATCGGAGACTGGCACCCACAAGCGCGGAGAAGGGTTCAAGGAGGAAGGGTACGGCTGTCCCCGCCGCAACATGCTCTGGCAGGAGACCCTCCGGCAACGCTGCGAGAACAACAGTGCGCATAGCAGGGTCACCGGTCACTGCGGACAGTAGGTCATCACGAAGGGAGTGAAGGCTATGCATACCCGCGCGAGACCGCACCACACCACCGGAGAACAGCAAATGCTCAATGTGGCGCCACCGATGCTCCACCGGATCATCCACGTCAAGTAATACAGGCAAATCATACACCAGAGCACGGCACAGCTGCGACACAGTGCCATTGCCGCGCATACCATAGGAGTGGGAGTGATCCAGTGGTAGTTGCGTATCGCCGTGATCACCCACGCTACCCACGAGTGAGCGGACACCTGCAGCGCATACATGCAGCTAGGGCGCTGCAAGCACAGGCCGACGGCCACTGGGCTGGGAAAGCTCCCGTGGCCGCTTGCGCAAACGGCGCCGTGGGCCGGCTGCGGGCGGAGAGAAGCCTCACACCCCGCGGCACCGCACAGTGTTCGCGCAAATGCCCAGCCGCATGGTGGCATTGCGGACGACTAGAGCAGCGTCGGGAGTGCCACGCCCCCCAGTCACCAGCTGCAGTCCATTGCAAACCACATCCAGCGCAGGCTATGCCCGGGACAGCCACCCATCCCGAGGGTGCGCCTGCGAGCGAATTGCGGCACCCATATAGTCCGGAGACCAACCCGCCGGCATGGGCACCATGTATCAATCTGATAGGGGAGCACGTTCCCGCATGAGCGCTGCACAAGCATCTGCTTGCCGGACCGGCAGAGATGTCTAGCATGTGCCACTGAGCAGCAGTCCCTCGGCAGTAGCACACCCAGGTCCGTAAGCATGACAGAAGGCGAGACGCAGCGCAATTTGCACAACGCAGCAGAGCCAGAACCGGAGTAAACCCCCCCCCCCCGCGACACGCGCGGCACGGTGGAGAACGGCGTCCATGGGGGCGCGTGCGGCACACACAGGCCACCACTCCATGCCATAGAGCATGCATGGCGCAATGCGGTTGCGGATGACTGCACTTTGGATCACGGCAGACAGCTGTGCGCTGCGCAGCACGGGCGATCGTTTCCCCAGTGCCGACCAGCCCTTGCGGGTGGCCGTGGCCTGCTGTGAGTCCCAGTTGTGCTGCGCTCGGGGCTGCAAGCCAAGACAGGGCGCAGCGTCGACCCGCTGCAGCGGGCACAGACCCCAGTAGAAAGCAACTCCGGCATAACGAGCACACACAGCGCGGGGGCCAAACACCACCACCAACTTTTCTTTCACCGCCACCACGTGGCGGCGTGCCACTGTGATAGATCTAGGTCCCAGCAGCGCCAAGGCAACAGAGCAGTCAACAGGCAAACAGACAAACCATCATGAGCCCCAAGGCCGCTCTCTGCACGTGGTGGTGTGGTGCAGCCGTAGTGTATCCGAGCCAAGGCTGAACCTCACACAGGGCGGTAGTGAATACAGAGGGATCACTGATGTGAATGCTCTCGCTGTACGCCTCTGAATCTTAGCTATTCCCATTGTAACCTCAGGAGTTGTTAGAACAGTAATTTGCTGTCTGCGCAGGTAGGCCGCATGCATGCACACCATCTTGCAGGCACAAGTATACAAGTTGCAGCTTGTGCTGCATAAGAGAGGCCCCTCCGCGGGACGGACCTACGTCCCCCCGGATTGGACCTCAGTGCGGGCACCTCACCATCTGGATGTGTCAGCCAATGACGAAGGTCAGTCACTCTTGTTCTGCCAACACCAGCTTGATCAGTCGCACCTGTGGCAGGCAGTCCCGCAGGCCCGCCTGCAGCGCAGCCTGCCTTTTGATATCTACATGCTTGGGCTGGTTGCATGCATGCACGTTCCGGGAGGTCAAGTGCACTCTATCACATCTATCATAGTCAACCTGGAGGATCCCTGGCACGTACAGCTCACACATGGCCGCTCCGGCACGGGCGCGTGCCGCTTTGTGTCCCTGTCGCATGAGACGTTTGGCCGTGTGGGCACGGGTGCGTTCGCCTTCCTGAATAAGATTGCTGACTTCGCTGCGGCTTCGGGGGCCGTGTCCAGGCGAGCGTTCTTGCAGAATGCCATGTGCGAACTCTCCACCACTCTGTGCCGTGGTGTGACGCGCCAGGTCCTCGCTGCGGCGCCGCTGCGCATGCGGCTGGTGGTTGCTGTGTGCGGCTGTGGTGTGGGTGCCGCGGTGGTGGGGTGTGGGAGTGCGCGTGTGTGATACCCTAGTGATAGATCTAGGACTCAGCAGCGCCGAGGCAACAGACCAGGCAACAAGCAGACAGACCAGCCACCGTGCGCGTTTGTGTGGATGCGTGGGTGTGGTTGTGTCGGCTGTGTCGGTTCGTTTCATTTTTTCGCCTGAGACAGTTGCTGCTTGTTGCTGTCTGCCTTCGGGGGGTTCTGGCCGTCTGCTTTCCTGCTGTTACCCTCGCTGCCGGGCTCTTGCTTCCATCTCCGTGTAACACATGGTCCATGTATCCAGTGACGCACTCAATCATATGTTTGGTCATTGACATGGCTATGCACGGTCCTGCTCGGATCATGCGGTGCACCGCGGTGTGCTATAGTTGATACTCTTGCTGGACATTCGTGGTTCTGTGGGCAACGCTGCCGTTCAGACGTGTGGCTGCCACAAGTCCACACACATGCACCATTATCCCTGCATTGAGTGGGCCACAGACAGATACACGCCTGGAGGCCATTGCGCCGACGTCAAGAATGCCACGCGTTTGGTCGACACAGTTCGGCGCCGATCGACAACTCTGTTTCGAGCAGCGGACGCATTTGCACACAATGGTGTACCATATGTTGTCCATTCCAACTCGACGGACAATAATACGAAGTTCAGACTAACACTTTACCAAGGCTGCTCGTACCTTCTCTGCTCAATCATCGAGGACTCGCAAACACACCGGTTCGACAGCTTGGCACATCCAACACTGTCAGGCGAACAAGAAACATGGCGTGGTGGACAGCAGTGGTATCCGTTGCCATCGCAACCGCGTTTGGTGCCATCGTAGTCTGGCTCACCTTCCAGCGTTCTTGCTGCTCATTGCGCGTTGCATCCACAAATCGGTGCGCTGCCTGTGTGTTGTGTCCCTTTCGCCACTACTCTCCGGTGCCTTGGCGCAGTTCGTGGTCCTTCATGACACACCAGTGCTGCAAATAATTATTTCCTGGGCATTCAAATCTCTCCCCCGATTCTCAAGACCAAGGCCACCGCGGTCGTAAACATGCATGGAGAAGGATGCCTGAACAAATTGAGTGCACTCCGAAGCGCGCGCACGCTTACACCCGCTCTATCGACCCAGCGCATGTTGGTTAGCGGTTTCAAGCTCCAGTAGTCGCGTAGACTACGTCGACGATGCGCTGCATTGAGCAGCCCCCTCGTTTGAAAGTATGGGCTAGCTTGTGTACCCATCTCCACATGCATGAGCTGTGGCCTGCCATTTGTGCATTGCACCCAGGACGTATCGCCACACAGGCTATACAAAGAGGCCAAGCGCGACGTCTCTCTGGCGGCCTGGGAGTGGCACGACGCGAATGACCTCTCCACGTCGCCGTGGTTCGGCACACGCGGCCGCATGGTGGTTCTCTGCTACCGGGTCTTCCTTGCCCTCTACTTCATCGCCACCATGATCCTCGAGGCCACCGTTGGCGGCTCCATGGCCAACTGGGCCACCTACTTCACCAACTGGACCTTTGTCGGCCTGGCCGTGCATGCATGCGTCGGCATCGCCCAGTCCCTCCACGGCATGCGCCGCGGCGACTGCCGCCCAGAGCAACCGGGGTGGGCGCGGCAGCCGTACCGCTGGCATGACGTCGTGCACGCCATGGTAGCGTGCACCATCATCACGATGGCCATGCATGTGACCATTTTCTACTGGGTCGGTCTGATGCCTGATGATGTGCGGCCCCTCAGCATCCTCCCCCTCCTCATGCACCTGCGCGCCGGTCTGACTGTTGCGGCGTATGCCTGCATGACTTGATGTCCTGCACATGCGGGGGCTGCTCGGACGACAGCATCTAGTGTGTGCATGATCAGCCTTCAACGCTCGACAATCAGGGGCGTGTGTGGCGAGATGTTCCCCGGATGAAGTCATGCCGACGCACTTGCTCCGCAGCTGAGTTTTGCGGCTCGCCAAAGTGTGTCTGGCCCTGTGCGCCACAGGGGCGGCGCACATGCCTGCACACACGCAATTGCCATGTATGTTTTATGAGAGACGCCCCAGCAGCTGGCCGTCCGTCTTCCTGACTTTGCAGCTGCCACCCCACACAACGAACATGCCGCACACGCAAAGGTAACTCGCTGTTCACTCGTTTGTTTCGTGGTGGCGGGGGCTCTGCCGCCCTCTGTCAGTGCTGCCTTGCCCCCCTTCCGGTGAGGCTCGCTATCCGACCCTGCTTCTTTGGGACTGCCATGACTTCTGTCCACAAGCTTTGTTCTACCACCTTGTAGAGCAGACCCCTGTAACGTATCTCACCTTGCAGGACCTACTTTGACATGCGTGCCGCCCATGCATGCAGATTTATGCGGACAGCATCCTCAAGCACGGCATCAACGCGCTCGTGTTGCAAGTGGAGCTCGCCATCAGCAGCCTGCCCATCACCACCACGTGGCTGTTCTTCCCGACCGCTTACACCCTCGCGTACGCGATCTTCATGTGGATCTGGCACGCGATTGATGACTCCTGGGTGTATCCTAAACTCAGCTACCACAAGGACCTCTCCCCCGTGCTCTACCTCATCGTGTCGCTCCTGGTACTTGTGCCCTTTGCTGTCAGCTTCTTCGTTGCGTGGCTGCGCGAGAAGATCGCCGCGCGGCGAGAAGATGGAGAGTCACAGCAGGGCAGCGCACACAGCGTGGTGCCGGACACTGTGGCCAAGGGGGATCTCGAGTCAGGGTCAGGGTCGCCGATGCGCAAGTGGTAAAAATCTGTGGTGAAGACGGCGGCAAGATGTTTGCAATGCATGAGCCCCATGTGTTGTTATCACCAAATATGCAGTGATTGTGACCAAGTTGGTGCGGCGTGGTGCCACATGCTAATCTGCATCGATGGCAGCGCTATGTAGTGCAACATTGGACCGATGTTGCAGAAATTTGTGGCACATGGTCATACGGGTAAGCCATGAAGCAGAGCATGAAGGCAGCCGCCATGGCAGGTATGAAGTTTTCCCGCCAAAATTCTGGAGCGCTCTTGCTGCTGCCACCTATGGCCACAGCGAGAGCCCGCTCTGGCCAGCGAGCAGGATTCCGCAGCAACACGATTTAGTAATATGCAGCGGTGTTGTGCTGTCGCTGCTGCGGAAAGACACCGACAGATTGTGCAATCGAGGTGGTGATTCCTTTATAATGATAGCATTTGATACAAGTTGATACTCAATGGACACATTCATTGCCTTTGATCGGTAGAGCAGGCGTGGCTGCCGCAGAGCATCATTCTGCCGTGCACCGAGATTTCAATGCAGAGAGAGCAGCCAAGGCGTGTGCGGTTGCGGTGGGTTTGCGCCGGCTTGCCGGCGACAGTCTGGGCATGCAGGCTATGTCTCTACAGCAGGGCATACTGCTGAGCGAGGCTAAGCATCTAGTCCTCAGACGCTGAGATGTGCAGGTGCATGTTTGGGCAGCCAGATCAGCAGCGCTGCCATTCAACAGTCTGCCGTTCAGCAGCCCTGCCATCATGATAGAGCTGTAGCAGCTTTTCTTAGTAGCAGTTTTGTAATACATGTGCCAAGAGGGTTTGTGTGCCAGCAGCTGTGGCTGGTCAAAGCCAGCTTGCCTGCGCTGGTGACATGGTAGGAGCATGGTAGCAGTATGGCATCGGGATGTAATGGAGCACTCAGGACTGGTTCAGATGTGGGTTGCACGTGTGTTGCAATCGTGTTGCGAGGCAGTGTGTGGTGCGTATGCTAGCATCACGGTGGAAGGAGTGCCTTCTCCCCTCCTGATTGTGGCCTTCCCCTTCGCGTTGTGTTTGGGTCAGATGTGTGGAGCAACTTCCCAGCCTGCAAAAATGCGACTCGCCAGCTGACAAAAGGCTCGGGAATGGTCCCGGCGCAATTGCAGCACTGTGAACGACGGTGGTGGAAATCGAAGTGCATGTGGTCGTTGATCGGAGTGAGAAACGTTATGGGTATGCTCCATGTACTACTAAATGTACTACTAATTATATCAGGTGGTAGAACACGAAGGCAAGCAAGCATGGCAATGCATCAGACACATCAATCATGGCCAGATACAGGCGTTGACGGCCCTGATCAGTGCAGTTGCAGTCATGGCGGTTCCAGCGTGCAGCTCGGTGTGAACTCGCTGTGATGTGTCTACAGGCACACTTGAGCATGTCCACTGGCAAGCATTCACTGCAGCAGGTTGGGGGCAGGTGCATAAGCAACAAGTTCACCGAAGGATCCGACGATATCAGAGGGATGTTGCGTCGGCTGGACGCCGTGTGTGCGTTTTGCCAAGCACCCTTTGGCAATCCGTACCAGCATATCGATTCGTACACGGCTACGAAACCAGTCGTACTATTCGCTCGGGTGTGCTGAGATCAGAGCACAAACATTTTGAGTGTCCGCACATCTGCCACAGCATGGCTTTGTGGTCAGCTATTGTCAGCGTGGCTCTTCCCTTGGTCATTGTTGCAGTGGTTCTGCTGTTTGCGTGCCAACTCACACGTTGCGGGGTGCCTTTAGTATCCACAAACCGGTGTGCTCCTTTTCAGCTGCACCAGTCCATGTCACAACATCAGACCTCAGCAGTAAATGCGGCGCATAATTGCTCTAGTTCCGTCATCTGTTGGGCGCTAGTACATAGATGAGCTTGCTACACCCCGAAAGACACACCGTGGCCCTGCTTTGCAAGCGGTCACAACGCTGCAGAACGTCCAAGCACGAATTCCCTGTTCTGACGGAATGTTGTGTGCAGCTTGTACAAAGACAAGCGAGAGAGGATCACCCTTGCAGGATGGGCATGGCATGATGCCAATGACCTGTCCACATCGCCATGGTTTGGCTCTAAAGGCATCTGGGTAGTCCTAGGCTACCGTTGCTACCTCGTGGCAATCTTCTTCCTTGTCATTGTTCTGGAGGTGGTCCAGGGCACCGCCACCTCCAAATGGGCTACATTTTTTACCAACTGGACGTTTGTAGCCTTCTTCATACACGCCGCTTTCGGGGTTGTGCAGTCTGTTCGTGGCATCAAGCGAGGCGCCCTGAGACCGGAAGCTGAGGGTTGGGTCTGGCTGCCATATGATTGGCTGGACAAACTGCATTCCATCATCGCCGTGTCAGTCATCACCATCCATTTGCATGTCGCAATCTTCTACTGGGCGGCACTGTACCCAGGCCACGTGCGAAATCCGTTACTCTGGCTGTGAAGTCTGATACACCTGAGCAGCTAGTTTCAGTCCACTATGTAGCAAGTAATTCAATTTACATTTACATGACTATAGCTACATGTAGCAGCTGCACTGGTGTGGCGTGCCAAAAAGCCTTCGATGGCATGCAGATTGAGGCAGATGGTGTCTTCAAGCATGCGGTCAATGCAGTGCTGCTTCAAATTGAGCTGTGGATCAGCAGTTTTCCCTGGACAGTGCCATGGGTTATTTTCCCAACCACATATATCCTTGTGTATGCAATCTATATGTGGATCTGGCATACTGCGGAAGAATCCTGGGTATATGATGCCTTGGACTATGGCAAGACTTCTGCACCGGCCATGTACTTTGGTGTCTCAATACTTGTGCTCTTCGCTTTCCTCATATGCTGGCTGGGAGCTTGGGTCAGGGAGAGACAGGCCAAGAAAAAGTTCCTGCCAGCGGTGGCATCGGGACAAGCAATGGAGAAAAAGGCTGCGCTTGATCACGAGGTGGAGCTGGGTTCCCTCCCGCAGTGACTCTGTCCTGCGATATATCATTGCTGCATCGTCAGGAATGGCATTCGTTAGCCACAGTTGCAGCTCAAATAACAGTTTCTACAGATTAATGTGTGAACGTTGTTCAGACGACAGGGATGGCGGATATTGCTATCCTGACACTCCTTTTGTAAGGTGCCATAGGCTCACTTGTATAGCTGGCCCTATCCTTGGTGTCAGTCTTGTCTGGCCGCTGCGATCTCAATGAACAGCCGAGGTTCTTCGTTGCATAAAAGAGCGATCTGTGGGACACCAAGATGACTCGCATACACAAGAATACCAACATTTGTTGTGCTATCACATACATCAGGAACAAAATGTCAACACGGTATCAAACAGAATCAATGTGCCCAGACAGCCACGACTAATCAAACAACAATGATTCACATTGGTGATTCATGTACACAATGATGCTTTATCCTTTGAGGCTTGATTGCCGCGCCCGCCCCACTGTCAATCATCAAGGTATGCCAAGGCATTCCGATCAGCCAAAGCCCAGCCCTCTGCAAAGACAGTACACTGTCCCTTCCGTGCAGAGCGTCAATCCTCTACTGCATTGACCAATCACACACAACAACACCAGTGTCCTTCCCGTGCATGCTGTTGCTTCCACCTTGTGGATACTGGTCTTTCGACTATTCTCCTTTTTAAATGTTCATCTTGCGAACAAGAAGGCGAACAAAAACCACCTGTCCTACCCCTAGGCCGTCTGTTGCGACAAAGATCAGAGACAGTCCAGCCTACAACAATGGCTAAAGCTAAATACTGGTGATATTTTGGTTGAGGGATAGCAGTTCAGACAGCACAGCACTGCACCAGTCCTCGATGTTCTGCCCAGTCTTGTGCTGCAAAGAATGTGGAGCTTGCGCAGCCGCTGCAAATCACGATTACTGAGAGCCTGATCAATCTCATACATGCATTACCACATGGTACTCAGAGAAGCCACTCTGCAGTGCACATCTCATGTGAATTCACTGCTCATTCACACAGCCTGCGCCATCAAACATTGAAAACACATTCAGAGTGGATGCACCAGGCGCCTGAAACTGAGCACGCACATAGAGAGTGTCCCAAGCGGCATGAATCGCGTCATGTCTGCAGCCAAGCTGTTCAGCCAGTCACTACGACAGCCCAAAGGTGGCCATGGTGCGTTTCTGGACTCGCTCTCGAGCCTCCTCTCGCTTTCGAACTTCCTCCTCTTCTTGCGCGGTCATTGCTTTCTTGGCAGGCGTGCTAGAGTCTCCCTCCCGACGCCTCTTGCCAGGCTCAGATGGCTCGGCAAGTTGCCCTAGCACGCCTCGAGTGAGCTCTCCCGATACAGGAGCACGGTGGCCGCCGATGTTGGACAGGTGATCAGGCAATTTACCCTTTATCACCTTCACCTCTGCATGGCCAGCGGTAGATGTCAGCATGCCCACCGCGAAAGCGACAGCATGAAAACACCATTGTTGAGTTACGATGACAACACATATGTCCATGCGAATCTGAAGTGCTGCTTACAGCAAGGGCAGGTAGGTCTGAGGGAGTCCAGAGGCCGGCCTGACGAAAAGGGCTGACATGGGGGGATGCACACCTTTGACTGCCCCCTTGAATTTGGCTGCTTCTGGTATCTTCGGGGCGCTCGTCCATTCGGGCGGATCACCTCCATAATAAAATCCAGTTTTGTCATCATAGTAGTACCGCAATGTAGCGTTGTACAGGTAGGCAGATTTGTCTGTGCGCTCCCACTTCCCGAGCTGAGGGGGAGGCTGTGCTGGCGGCGGTAAGGGCGGAGCATCCGAATCCTGCAGAATACGAGCTTTCAAGAGTCGGCGCCACACCAACTGCATCCTGAGGTGTACTGTGAGGTGCTTCAACAACACTCACCAACTTGTCCATATCTTTTTGAAACGCGTTGTCTGCTGCTTCTTCGATCTTTTTCAATGCTTTTTTCGTTTCTGCCTTTTCTTTCTTCTCATCCGCAGCAGCTTTTCGCATTTCGCGGAGCTTCCGCTGCATGTTGAGCTTGTGGCCTGTGCCCTTCTCATGATTGGCCTTTGCTGTCGCAGTGTCTGCCAGCCAACACTTGCACAAATCACACCAGTACTTGGCATTGGACACCCAGTATTCTGTCATGGTCGCAACACGACGTGCTCCGCGAACAGCAGCGTCCCCAGTGCTGTGCTCACTGGCCGTATACACAGATCCAGCTGTGAGAGAGCGAATACAGCGGCCGTCCCGCAAAGCACTGCAAATAGAGCGTGATGTACTGTGCGTCGATGGCAGGCGCACAGTTCATGCCTTGAAAACGCGGGTGCACCGGGCCGGCCGGCAGGGCCCGGCTGCACAAGCTGAGGCTACAGGGCCATTCGTGCACAAGCTGACACACAGATTATAGCACAGCGTGCGTCAAGGACAGGACTGTGAATGTAGTATGTGTTTACAGCTCTTCAAACGGACATGATCACGTCCCGCCTTTGGCAAACTAGGTCGCCAACAGCCTACTTGCCACCGTCTTGGATCAGGCCTTTCAGGTCGATGGGCTCGATTGACTGCTGAAAATGGACGACTACAGCTCATCATCTGGAGGAATGGAAGCCTCACGGCTTCCTGATGTCGCCAGGGTGCATATAACCACCAATCCCGCCTCGAAGTGCGGGATCGTGGAACTGCATAGCGTGCTGGCCCAGAACGTCGTGCAGCGTTCTGCTCTGCTCCAAGGCATATCAGAGTCTTCAGGAGAGAGCTCTCTTCCAGTCGAGCAGTCAGATATCTTTGGCTGGCTGCATGTTGTGACGAGGCGCTCAGATGATGTTGGGGAGCTCTACGGTCACGGAGTGCTGCCGGACATGTCCAAGCCAGCCAGCGTGCTTTCGGTAGGCAAACACCTCACTACACCGCGTCGGGCCAGCTTTTGCGCATTCCATATCGCACCTCGATGTTGCAGGCCGCGGATTTCGTCGGAGATTCCAAAGCGTACAGTCAGGCCGTCCGCGAGCTGGCAGCGACACTGTTTCCGTCGCTGCATGCATGCCTGGACGGCCACGCGACGGGACCTGACGAGGCCACTGGACCGACGACCAGTGTCCGGCTGGCCCTGGTTCGAGCGTTCCGCGCTGAGCAGGGCATGAATCCTTCGGCCAAGGTGCGCGCGCACTGGGTACCCCGCAGCTGCGACCAATCCTCGCCACTGGTCCACACTGTGGACGCCACGAGGACTTGATCATACACAGGGGTCGCATTCACGCGCGCAGTTCCGCAGGTACTTCTGAGCTTGCCACCAGACGTTGCGAGGCAGGTGCTGTCGCAGGTGCCCTGCAGCCTTCTCGAGCTCCTGGCAGCGCTGTCACCGCCTCTGCACACGCTAGCCTTCCTCTCACGTGTGTCCGCCTGCAACACCCTCATCGCGCACGACTGCGCCAACCCGCGAGGCCCCCCCGCCGCCGGTCTCCACGCTGTCGCCGCCCTCGTCCCTCCCCTCCTCCTCCGTGGCACGCAGCTCCGCTCCCTCTCCCTCAACAACTGGGCCCTCTCTGCCGCCACTGCCACCTCCCTCGCCGCGGCGCTGCCACACCTCACCACCCTCCACACCCTCACCCTTCGCCACTCCCTCACTGCTCCCAGCCACATCGGCATCCTCGCGCCCTACCTCGCGCGCATGCCCGCCCTCCGCCACCTCGATCTCACACATGCATGCATCGACACCATCGCCGCCGCAGCCGCCGCGCACCACGTGTCAATGCTGACCTCCCTCACCGCCCTCGACCTCTCCCACAACCCCCTCCTCACCCCCACCAGCCCCCTCCCCCCAGCCCTCGCTGCGCTCACCCGCCTCGTCAACCTCGGACTCGCCTCCACCGGCATCGACGCCGCAACCCTGCCGCACGTGCTGCTGTCCCTCGCCTCGCTCTCTGCCCTCCAGGACCTGGACCTCAGCGGTAACTCCTTCGGCAACCATCCCCGCGTCGAATTTGGCCCCTCCTTCGATGACCTGCACCCCCTGCAGACACTGTGCATGAACAACGTGCGCCCCGGCATCGCCCCCGACTGCATGTCCCTTCTGGCCACCATTGACCCGACCCTCACACGCCTCGAGCTGTCGAACTACATGCCGGCACCGACCCTGCTGGGCGTGGACCCGCTATGCGCGTGCCTGCTGCGGCTGTCGGAGCTACGCGTGCTGGACCTGTCCGGAAACTACTGGACGGTGCCCGCGCTGGGCGTGCTGCGCGCGACTCTCGCTGCGCTGCCCGTGCTGCGGGAGCTGTCGGTGATGCGGCGTGAGCCAGAGTTCGCCTCGATGGGTGCTGCGGACCAGGTGGTGGGGCTGCCAGGACTGCAGCGGCTGGCGATCAGCGGGTGGCTACGGGAGGCGGCAGCGACGGAGGAGACCGTGGCGGCGCTCGCCGCGATGACGGAGCTCACGAGCTTGTGCGTGTCGTTCGGAGCGCATGCGCGCTCCGCGCGCGCGCAGCTTGGCAACTCGTTCCAGGCGCTAACACAGCTGCGCAGCCTCTGCGTGCTGGCGCATGAGGTGTGCATGCATGTGCTGCCACATGTGGCCGCGCTCACGGGTCTCACCTGTCTCGAGGTCGTGGACACGAGACTGAATGTGTCGCAGCTCACAGCCCGCAGCGTGTGGCAGTGCATGGCGGGCATGCGTTCGCTGGTGGTGATCAAGATGGGCATTGACGGGCCGTGCGAGGCGAGCCGGTGGGACGTTGATCTGCTGGCGGAGTTTCTGCTGTGGCACCGGCGCTGGCCCGCGCTGCGTGAACTGCACCTGGTGCACTGCCAGCCGCAGCTGCACAATCTGGTGGATGGCATGTTCCTGCGTGGTGTGCGGCTGTGCAAGTATGTCGACCACTTCTCCGACAGTATTGACGATGTATGAGCGGAGCGTGTCGCAGTGCGTTTTTCATTCAACATAGTACAGCATATGGCAGCTTTTCTCTTCTCTGCTGCATCGACATGTCAATGGTTCACGTGCTGTAACATGTGGCAAAGGGACATCCGGCCACTGCGCACATGGCAGTGGTTTTGCAGCTGCAGCATGCGTCTACAACAACCCTAGTCGTCACCATCATCTCCCAGGTCAATCTCCTCAGGGTTTTCGACCCGCGCGCGCTTCGCTTCCGGCTCTTCAGCCGCTTTCGTATCACCCCCCTGCACGCCCCCAGTCACAAACCCGGGCAGAGCCTGCTTCTGCGCAGCCTCCGCCTCCAGCGCCGCCATCGGGTCGTCGAGCTGCTCCCCCAGCTGCACGGCAGCTTCCACGTTTGTTGTGTTGAAGTGCACTGCAGAGTGTGAGGCCGCCACCGACCGCCGCAACCGCGTCATCTCCCGCCACGTGTTCGGGTTGCCATGCTGC
The DNA here is from genome assembly GCA_900538255.1 of Ulva mutabilis. Taxonomy (NCBI): domain Eukaryota; kingdom Viridiplantae; phylum Chlorophyta; class Ulvophyceae; order Ulvales; family Ulvaceae; genus Ulva; species Ulva mutabilis. Next base: position 1,081,692 of record UNSF01000011.1, on the reverse strand, counting down.
CCCTCAAACTCCTCCCACCGCGCCCAAAAGTCAGGAAACTTGCGCTCGTCTGCCAGCGCGCTCGCAAACACAAATATTGCCCTGCACACACCCACACATCAGCCCCCCCTGGCCCCTTCACACACTTTACTGCACAGCACGCACAGCACACACAGCACGCACCTGGCCCGATCGATCTCCTGCAGCCGCCGCTCGATGGTGACAAACTCGACCGCCAGCGCGAGCACGTCCTTATCAGGCAGCTCGTGCGGCGGCTCCGCCTCGCAGGCCATCTGGTACACCTCCCGAACCTTCGGGATGCCGCTGAGCTTCTGAGCGCGGTCCGCAAACAGCCGGTACACCTCCACGCGCTCCTCCTGCGGGACGGCGCGCGCTGCACGCTCGTACACCGCGTAGCAGTGCCGCGACAGGCCGTACTTCTCCTCAAAGTCCGCATGCATGAGGTAAAACTGCTTCCGCTTCTCCGGCGGCGCCTCCTCGCACGCCTGCACACGCACAGCCCCTGTGCGACATCTCGCCCACTCGCAGGCGATCGCCGTCAGCACCCACCCGCCAGGCATCAACGTGCACGCAACACCGGACTGCCGGGGCCCCAAGCACGTGCGCGACCCAAACACAGGCTGCACGCTGAGCCCTCAGCACGCCCAGCACGGCCAAAGCACGCACAGCATCACCGCACCTGCGTGAAAAGGTCGCGCGCGCGCTCGACCTTGGCGCCCTTGTGGCGGTCGACAAACGCGGTGAGATATGCCTTCCAAATGCGCTCCACATGGGGGTACCGGAAGTTCGCAATGCCCTTCTCGTACACCTGGAACGCATCCTCCCAGAACTTTTGCTGGCTGAGGAAGTCGGCGTAGTTGAGGATGGCCTGCGCGGAGGCGACGCGGCTGTCGATCATGCGGTCGTAAACCTCTCGCGCCTCCTCAAACGTGCCCAGCGCCTCCACGAGGTCGACGTACATCGACCACACGCGCTGGCTGCGGTGCACCCGAGCCTGCGGCGGCAGTGCCTGCACACAGCGGCTGCCTGCTTCTGTACCAGCAATTGGAGCGATGGCAGATGCCGGCAGATGCAGACGATTCAGATGAATGCGCCATTGCTGCGCATGACACACGCTGGCAAACCAGCGCGGCCTCGATGCGTCAGCAGGCGCCGACGCCGCTCGCGCCAGCTGCCTGTTCCCCATCCCACACCAGGAGCACTGCGCAGCGTGAGCTGGCCGAGCCACCGCACGATGCATCAGCAAGCAACCCATGAGCCGTGTAAGCGTCGTTCGTCACCGGCCGCCGCATGCCAGCCGTGCGCATGCGGTGAGCCATGGGCGCCTGCGGCACCTGCGAGGAAAGCAAGGCACGATGGCCGGGTGGGCGTGACTCGGCGCAGAGGAGGAGGGCCGCACCTTTTGGTCGGCGGCAGCGCGGCCACCGACTATGACGGGGGGCTCCACCGCCGACATGAGCACCTCGAGAGCGCGCTTCACGTGGTCGTGCCGCACCTCCATCTCCGCCCACTGGACCCACACGTGGCTGAGGTCGTCCACATATGCAAACCGTGCCTGCACCACAGCACTCACCACGTCAGCACGCGCAGTCCGCTGCGCGTCCAGCATCCTGTTTTACATCAGCAATGCGCTCCCCGCCGCGGTGTGGGCGCTTGTTCCCGGTGCAGGCTGCAGCTCGCCCTCAAGTGTGCAAAAGTTATGAGAGCCCGTGCAGCTAGGAATTGAGCAATGCCCGCTTGCAAGCATGCATGCATGCGCGGGGCAGTAGGCTGCACCTGGGTCGCCTTTTTGAACACGGCGCGCGCGTTGTCCAGGTCGCCGTGCTTCTCGTAAAAATGCGCAAATGCGCACCACAGCGTGTGAGGCTTGCCGATCGCCTTGGTCGGGTCAACTGTCTTGACCGCCTCCGTGTACGTCTGGATCTGCTGGTGCGGGTCCTTCTCAAACAGCCGCACCCGCTTGTGCCACTCCTGCACACGCCCCCTCGATCAGCGCTGCCCGACAGCACGTACAACATGTGCAGCATACTCAGAAAGCTTACAACATGCACAAGGTCCAAGGCGGTCGCAGCGCGCACAGCACGCACAACGCGCGCAGCGCACCTGCACGTTGTGGGGGTTCTGCCGCAGCATGACGCTGTTGAGGAGCTTCGGGCGCTCCTCGTAGAGCCAGTCGAGGCGCTCTAGCCGCAGGTCGATGTCGACGCCGTCGTCGGTCAGCAGGAAGTCGGCACCGTCGCCCTCCGTGGCCGGGGCCGCGCCGCCGCCGTCGTCGCCCATCTGCGCCATCTGCGCCTCCGCGAGCGCCTGCTCGAAGCTGGTGAGCGCCTCGAAGATGAGCGTGAAGTCGCGCACCGTCATCACGCTCTCCACGCCCTCCTGGTACACGTCGCGCGCGCGCTCAAATAGCGCGAGCCGGATGTAGTAGTCCGCCAGCGCGCACCACAGCCGGCCCACCTGTAGCCACTGCCACCTGAGGCGCGTGCAGATGCTTGATGACACGTGTGCCCGACTGGGCGAGTCAGTCCCCCGCGAGTCTAGCTGTGGCTGCCACGGTGCCTGCGGGGGCTATGCTGAGCGGGACGCAGCTGCGCAGGCCTGTGCAGGCCTGCCGGCCAGGCCGCACACATGTTCAACCCGAGTCTGGCGCCGTGATGGCTGGAAGCTGGATGGGTGGACACAGCACGCGCGCCATGGCCTCGCCGTCGTGCACGCCTGCGGCAGACGGACTCGTGCAGTCCGCACACGCACAGGCAGACCACCGGGCACCCGGGGCAGGGAGTGTGCGATGCTGCAACATGCATGGCCGCAGCACACCGTCGGAACGCATGGCACAGAACTGCACCGGGCGGTGCCAGCCGGACTGCGAGAGGCATAGCAAGAAGCAAACCAGAGAGGGGGGGGGGGGGTTCCATGACCGCCACCTGTGAGGTACCCCATGGCAGCAAGCGCAGAGCTGGGTCGCACCTCGTTCGTGAACTTGCGGATGCCGCCGCGGATGATGGCGTCGATGTTGAGGTGGCGCACGTCCTCCGGGTGCTTCGTGATGATGTCGCACAGCTCCAGCCACAGCGCGTGCTTCGACTTGCCCTCCAGCGATCGGAACGTGTCGTCATTGACGCATATCGCGAGCTCTGCCGCCGCCTCGCCCCACCGCTCGTTCTTGAGCAGGTACGCGATGTACTCCTCCCTGTGCCCCGGCTCCATCCTGCACGTGCTCCGTGCTGTGCTGCGGGCGGCCGTGTATGCTGGCGTGTTGCATGGTAGTCATGCAGGAGCTGCTGCAGGCTCGAGCGGACAGAGCAACCAGATGGAGTATGTTGCAGGTGAAGGGTTGTTGAGGAGCAGGCCAGCAGCAGTGCCCACAAGCTGAGTGGGGCGCACTTGAGGTAGCGCCGATACACCCGGAATGCAGTGTCCATGGGCATTCCAGGTTGGGTAATGAATCTGAGGTACAAGACCCAGATTCGGTCGTGCTGTGTAACAGGCAGAGCTGCCAGAGCTCGGTCTAGAGTCCGGCGCGTTCTGGTCACGTATCCCTGAGAGATTAGAGACTCGATGTACTCGACCCAGATGCGGGGCATTTTGTGCATTGTGACGAGGGCCCGCTCATAGCAGTTGTTCAGCGCATCCTTGTCCAGCCCCACACACTCTCTGCCTCTCTCTTGCAGGTATTTGTGCCACAGCTGCACACCATGAACACTCGGTGAAAGCATGATTGGTTGGAAATCGGCATGCGCTCATGCGGGCAGGTGGCTTTAGCTCGGAGGGCAGCCAGCATGTGATAAACAGTGGGGCTTGTGCACACATCGGTGAGCACACGAGTGACCACAGCTTGCCGCCCATGCCTGACACGCATGCAGTAAGTCCATACCTTATAACTTCCGGGAATCTTTTGCAGAGATCGCTCATACAGGAGAAATCGTTTCTTACTCGGCGCATCCCTGCGCGCTTCTATGTAACGGATCCACAGCCGTATCGCGTACGGATTACGCAGGAGCTCTTCTTCATAGAGAAGGTCCTCATCTGATGGCATAAGATCATCTATGACGTCCGCCGACGGCGCCATGATGGATGAAGACGCAAGGCGCCCTAGACAGCGCGCAGTGGCAACGGGCAAAGCCGGGTCTAGGACCCAAGAAATGACAAGAGGTGATCACCCAGCCATGAATCCCTGAAGCACTGCTCGCTTCCAAAAAGAAACATTGCGCGATCATGGTGTCCCAAAGACCATCCCTGCTATGTCTCTTGCCGGGCCCGCTCACCGGCCTGACAGATGGCGCACCATCGCCACATTGCTGCAGTGCTGCGCAGAGGTGCAACGCAGCCTGACAGCCTCAGCAGCTACCTGCAGAATGGCAGCACAGCTCGCAACATTCTCAGATGAGATGCACACAGAATTAGTTTGGCCGGATGATTGGGATGCTGATCTATAGCTACCCACACAAACATGGGGATTTGCGCCATGCTCATGCATAGTTGAATTTTGCCCATGTCCGCTGCGTATAAGGCAAATTTGGCGACCACATCATCAACGGACTTGCAGTCAGTCCCAGCCGTGGTAGTGTCACGAATTACAGCTCGATTGCAACCAAGTACTGTTGTTTCCCACAATCGTCACACAGCCGCGACACAGGCCACAATCCACGTTGATCTGAGCGACATCAACGTCATCTCCCCGATATTATAATATTTGATCAAAGCAATCTCCAACACAAGCACTGCAATAAGCTTCGCAGAGGCACGACAACCTCACAATTACATGGAAATCCTGCCGCTCAACACTCCAAACATGGCCGTCGCAGAGACTATGCAGCTGCGCTATGCTTCCTCGCAACTTATTCGCGAGATGCTACACACACGAAGCGCTGAACAGCTTACTGCCCTTACTTGCCAGCGAGGTACGCGTACCAGCTGAATGACTGCTTTTCCAAATCACCGAAACACTTGGAAAAACACTGATATGCTTATGATTCGACCTTAGACAGGTTCGGAGAGCTCCCACTGTTGTTCTTGGTATCATCGGGTGCAACTTGGTTCGCTACATCATTGATTGCAGCGTGCAGTTGATCAATCTTGTCTTCAAGCTCCTGCTTTGTGACTGGCGGCTTGTTCTCCTCGAACCAGTTGGGTGTCTTGAACTTTTGCTGCTCATTCAAGATAGCTCGGGAAATCTGCAAGATGTCAGGCTTATCATGCTCAGTCGTGTCAGGCAGGGGGCCGGTGCAGCCATGAACACCAGAGCATAAGCGGAGCATAGGGCCGCATGCCCCTGAATATTGTTTTGACGCCTACCTGGGGTGCGAAGAAGAATCCAGCTGCACCACAAATAGCGCCTCCCAGAGCGAAGCCAGTCCAGAAACCGTCACGACGAGGAGGATGGGGCCCTTGGTATGACCTATAGGCAGCAACATGTTAGTATTGTAGGGATGTAGCTAATACAAAGCGCAAATTTTCCTCGCGTGCGGGGGCAGCCATGGCGCATAGTGCTGCTCGTCGCGCAAAACTGCGACGCGACCAGGATTGCCGAGCACATACCGTGCCACTACGCCTGCCCTGTTAGCCGCCTTTACGCGCAGAGGGTTGAAAGGCACGGCAGCCCGAGATCCTGCATAGACACAGCAACTCCGACGGGGTCATACACCTTCGCAAAACCACGCATGGTAGCGTCCCCACACTACGCACACTCTCAGGCCCGGTATAAGCTCACCTTGTACGCAAGCCATATTTCCTAGTGTTTACGCGGCGGTTTGAAATGCACGTCACTTGTGCAGCTGATCAAGACCGAAGGGCGTGTCAGGACTGTCGGGGCTCTCACAAATCCTCGCACACCCTCTTTAGATTTTACATTTTTCGTTCTGTTTGCAGGTGCCAGGAACCAGTTTGAAAAGTCCCCGACCAAGGTTTTGTCCCGTGACGTCTGCACCAATGCATGAAGTCGCGACATGTCCGGAGGTACGCGCGCGCTTCACGTCCGGCTCTGGGCATGGAACGTCCGTCTGTTTCATGGGCATGCCTGCGTTTTGACGGTGCTCAGACACAGCATTAAATCTGCGGAACTGCACCGTCAAGTCAGCCCCCCTCTCATCGAATTCGCCTTCGTGTATTCTCGCTCCGATTGATACGTGTCGAGTCCAAGACCCTACTCGCCATGTCTCTCCGAGTCACTCACCAAGGCGCAGGTGGGACCACTCTCAGTTCTATTTCATTATTCAGGATAAGTGAGGGCATGGCATGGCTGCTGATTCTGTGTCATACAAGTGCACGAGCACGCCCGGGCACTGCAATCACGGAATCGGTGTGCTGGGCATGTCGCAACACCGTTTAGCTTTTCGGTGCGCACGCGAGCACTGCAACAGCCTGTCCGTTGCATGCAGGTCGTAACGTAGGACACCAGATCGCGCTTAGACCCAAGGTACTGCGGCCTTTGTGCTCGTGTGATCACGTTGAAATCCGCCAACGCATCAACGCCAACGCACGCATTCATACACGCTTCCAGTAGGGACCATCCAAACAGTGCTTTATAACGTGCTGGTTGCTGTAAATGTGCTGCTTTACAGCACCACTCCCCTCTGTCAGCCACTAAGACACACATCGAATGACCTCTTACTGCCTGGCCTCGGTCGTTCGATTCTGCTACCGCTTGCATCATACTGCCGCGTGCAATGTTGTGGGAGAACAAGCACGCAGTTGTTGAACGTGGGGTGCAAATGCAGGCCACCATCAGGGCCCCTGCTGCACATGCCAACCCGAAGCTGCCACCATGGGATGTCATGTGGGGAAAGCTCCTCGAGAACAAGCTCGAGTCGCTCACGCCAGAAGCAGCTAAGAGCCGGGTAGACTCTGGGGAGTGGGTGGTTGTCGATGTCCGGCCTAAGGAGGAGTACAAAAAGTCGAGCATTGAGGGGGCAGTGAATGCGCCACTGTTCCAGCTCATGGACTGGGGCAACGCAACGCCTGCCTCGTTCCTCCGGGGCGCTGCTTATGCGCTCAACGGCGTGCAAGCCGTCGAGATCAACGCCAACTTTGCGGATGACGTCAAGTCCCAAGCTGATGGCAAGAAGGTGATCATGGTGCGGACCTCCACCTGTGGCATCTGGGCAAGTGCGATCGTTGACCGCTGCACCTCAAGTTTCACACTGCTGACCAGATCACAGCGCATTTCACACTGCTGATCAGATAGCAATGGTCAGCTGAGCAGATCACCACGAACAGTGTCAACCCCTCCTGGCCTGCAGTCCGCGTAGTTCAGGCCGAGTGCCGCGCTTCATGCCTGCGTTGGCAGTGGGTTTGCTGGCAGCTGCCCTGGATCTGCCTCCGAGTCCTGCAGAGCTCGCACGCCATGTGATCCACCATCACGATCCGCCTGTCATTGCGCCAGCACAGCATCCACCCGTGTCACTGGGCGCCTTTGTTGGCCCCTGTCGTAGCCCAAGGCGGCCGCAGTTCGGAATTTAGGCAGTGCGGAGCCCCGCCTTTGGCTCAGCAGAGACCACCTGGCCGCACATGCCTGCCGTTGCCCGTCCTGCGCGTCCACGTGATGCAGTTGCGCATTGCGGCAGCAGTCGTGCCTGGCCACCGCTCTTGCAGCCACTCGCACGGTGTTGACAGCTGCCGTCCGCATGCAGTGCTGTGACACTGGCGGCTCGATGAGGCCCAGCGCCAACTTCGTGACGGGCAAAACGTCCCGATCCCTGAAGGCCGCGTTCCGCGTGGTCAACGAGGGCCTGGCTGATGAGGTGGCACACCTCGATGGCGGCATGGTGGCCTGGTGCGGCCCCTGTGCTAGCTGGAACTGCAGCCTCCATGGCCCTCCGACCGCCCATTGCCTGGTGATGGGGCAGGCAGACCCAGCATTATATCACCAGCACGGATCCACTGCCCGCCCTGCACGAGCCCTCATGTCGGTGAGGCTGTGCTGGCTCCTTGCCAACGTTGACTGACCCTGGATTCGTGCGCGCTGGGCTCGCGCTGGGCTCGCGTAGTGCGCGCTGGGCTCGCGTAGTCCGCCGGTGCCCAATCTGTGTTGCAGCAGCCTCGGCTGTGGTAACATTAGTGCCTCGACGCTCCGATTCTGTGCCTACATTCGCAGCGGTGGACATGTGTTCCCTGATACCAAACGACAATCACACAGATTGGTAGTTTCAGCATATTCTGCGATGTTTGAGCAGATGTTGACTCGTGACTGAAAGGCGTTCATGGCAGGATTTCGAGGTGCTGACAAATCTGCTGCATTCAGGGTTTCTCAAGGACTGCCAACAGCTGGGGAGTACGATGCATCAATAGCGGGCCGGTCGCCAAACAGCGCGGCGGATGCCGTGTTCCCCACAAGCGGAAAGGAAACCGCAAACAAGTAGATGTGTGTGGTATGCTGTTGTGTCCTGACCGATGGGACCCTGGTTTCCCAGGCACTCGGCGTCGGCTTGCCACATATATGCAGACCTGTCACATGGGCCTGCTTGGGCATGTAACGTCGCTTTGTACGTCTACGTGCCCATGACTCTACTGAGTACTTACGTGGCTGTGGGGTGCAATGAACGGCTCAAACGCCTGAAGAATATCTGCTCGCATGTATGCACGACCATCGGATGGAACCATGTAGTTCATTTGTGCGCAATTTCCCAGCCAATAGTGGCGTCCTGTGTCTGATGCATGGTTGTGCTTGCCTGCCTCTGTGTTCTAGCACATTGTGGAGCATACATCTGTAACGTTTCTCTATGCTGGCGTCCTGCAGTGTTGACGCCTGCCATAAAGCATGCTGAACAGCAAAAACTTTGATAATGATGCAAATCGTCTTGGTTACCATGACCCGTAGAAACAACTGTCTGAACTGAGCACCCAATCTCGCAGATACTTCATTTGATTGAGGTCAACTTGTACTGGCCTGGGAAACGAGGGCCATGTGCGCAATGTCTGGGCATGAACGGTCGGTGTAAGACGAAATCTTCCATGTACAATGCACTCATCGCGATGGCAGCAGTGTCCCCGGGCTACTGGTCGTCCTTATCCGCTAGATACTGGTCCAGGAAGTCATCATCATCCTCATCGTCCAGGTCTAGGTCATCGAGGCCCTCCAACTGATTGTCCACCTCATCATCCTCGTCCAGCCCCAGCTCATAATCAGCATCCTCCTCATCCTCGTCTAAGTCAAGCTCCGATGCTGCGACCTGGGAGTCCGCGCCTGCCCCATACTTCTCCAAGAAGAATTGCTTCCCTGTCTTCTTGGTGCTGGCTGCAGTGCCCTCAACAACCTCACCCGCAGCGACCTTGGCAGCCTGCATCTCCGCCTCGAATGCCTCCTTCCACGCAGCGAAGGACTCTGGCGTGACAGGGGTACCTTGCGCGCGGGCCTCTGCGATCCGACGCTCCTCTGCTTCCTCTTCCCGCTTCTTCACGACGGCCGGGTCCTCCTCTGCACATGCACCGTGATGCAGCTCGCAGAAGGAGGTTTAAAAGCGTCGTGTAGATGACAAATACTTCTTGTCCTCCATGGCAATGGCAGAAACTGCTGGTATATGGAGCAGAGGAGCATACCTTGTTCCAGACCGACCTTGGCCTCGAGCCAGTCTTGGGCTGCCTGCATGATCGCGAACACGGACGCCATGCCGACGTTTTCGTCCGCAGTCTCGTGTACTACGGCTGTCAGCTTGTCGATTTCGGAGTTGGACAGGCCCCGGGTGTTGCTCAGCTTCAGCAGCGGAGGCTCCTCAGGGTATGTTTTGGTGTGCTGGAACAGAAGGTCACAGCTACACGACTGCTGCTCCTCGCTTTCCGAACTCAGCTTAATGGCATGGATGTCTCGTTCACTACTCCAGCCAGACGGTGGCGGCCCAGTGTATTCTGCACAATCATTACTCGTAACACATTATGTGCAGAGTAGGTGCTGGACACCAACTGCATCGAAACTGCATGAGCTGTGGTGTAACATAGCGTGCATATCTGGGTGTGGAGAATTCCACTGCATGTGATTGGGTACTAGGGATCCGTAAGACAGAGGGACGCAGCCACAGCAACAATCACATGACTTGCCATTCAACACAAGTTTTGCTGCAGATGACGAACGTGGAGGGCTTACTTCTGAGACCGTCGTCCCCTAGAATTGATTCCAGCGCCTCCATCTCCATCTCTTGCTCCTCAGCATGGTCCATGCTGCGGGCTGGGGGAGCTCAGGACAACGCGAACCTCTGGCTACTGTGCCCCACAGGTTCCCCTTCAGATGCCCAACACTGATGCTAGGTGTCTCTCTTACTATTTTGGCCAGCATGCAGTCAATGCCATCTGATCGGATCTGCTCACGAGCGCCGCATGGATGCGAGCGACGGGCCGGCGGGCCTTCTCAAGACCTGGCACGTGTGTACAGGAGGGGTGAAAGCTCACGCCATCAGCTGCGATAAAGGTAGCAATCTGGGGTAATTCTCTTTCGAAACTGCTGTGCAGGCGCGCAAATCCGGTGCTCTGAAGTCACGAGCTTGTCATGACCATCAACGGATACCAAGATCATGTACCAAAGCTCGCAAGCACGATGCAATCACGATGCGTGTCGAAACAGGCAGGCTGTCATCAGTGCGTGAACGAAGCTGGGTGAGCCTTTACACAGCCGTGGAACTTGCAAGACCGTCTGTACGCGCAACGACGGACGCGCTCGCGAGCCCATGCCCGTTGAACGCCCACTTCCGATCACCTCAGCATGCACGATGCATTCTCAGCCGGCTTGTCTTCTCGCATGATTCAATCTATTGACGCAGCACCAGTGCGCAGGACAAGTTCAACTGAGCGCGCATCTGCTGCCACCACACTGAGTTATACAATGTAGCGTGGACGGCTTTCACGCCCTACGCCTTTCTTGCAACTGAATTTAGCAGTAAGAATATGCACACACTTTTCAGAATCACTGTGTATAGGGCATGTACTTCGTGCGCATGGAATTGTCTGGCGAGGCAGCTGGCTAGATAGTGCAACCATGAATAGACTAGCTTGAGGGCATAGCTCGCTCGATCCATGTCTTCTCTGGTGCTAGCCACCGCGGGATATGATCACACGATTAGATTCTGGGAGGCAACCACTGGCATCTGCTGGCGAACCATTCCACACAATGACAGCCATGTGAACAAACTGGAGATCAGTCAAGACAAACGATGGCTTGCTGCAGCAGGCAACCCATCCGTCAGAGTCTACGACATTCAGTCCAATACCAACAACCCTTTCTGTACTTTCAACTCCCATACCGGCAACGTATCTGCCATTGGCTTCAACAAGGAAGGACGATGGCTGTACTCAGGTACCGTGCTCTCCATGGCCGGCGCATCAGTGCTGCACTGCATGAGCTAATCTTGTCTGAACTGATCACACATGCCCTGAACGGCCGTGGTGTCATTGGCCTCCTTGTCCCGCAATGCGTGCAAGGCAACACAGTCCAAAGGGCAATGCTGTTGCACCATCCACACTGGCATTGCAGGATCAGAAGACCGAACCGTCAAGATCTGGGATACACGCACACGAGACCCACAGAGGGAGTTCGAGTCACGGGCCCCCGTGACAACAGTGACACTGGTGCAAGGCCAGAATGAACTGATCAGTGGAGACCAGGATGGCAATATCCGTGTCTGGGATATCACTGCGGGCGCATGCAGCTGTGAGCTTGTGCCGGAAGTGGACGTCGCTGTTCGGTCTGTGTCAGTGGCGCTAGATGGCAGCCAGGTGCGTCCTCTTACCGTCATTCTCACCTTTTGCTGATGCTCTCTCGGCAATACTCTCTCTCAGTGTTGCTCAAGTCATGCAACAGCGTACACCTGCAATCCGTGCCTGTGCCCAGTGTTGCTGGCGCTGTCGTTTTCGTCATCACAGGGGGGTTAGAGAGCACTGCGAACAAGAGACTGTAAGAAGTGCATGCTCTCAGCAAGCGTAAGGCTGAGCTCGCCGTTGGTGCAGGTTGTGGCGGCTAATAACAGCGGCATCTGCTTTGTGTGGTCCATGCTGCGGACCGGCATTGCCGGTGGCAAGCAGAGCACCAACTTTGAGCCGCTGCACCGGCTGAAGGCGCACGACAGCTACATCCTGAAATGCCTCATCAGCCCGGATGTGCGCAAGCTAGCAACCACGTCGTCCGACAAGACGATCAAGATCTGGAGCCTGTACAACTACCAGATGGAACAGGAGCTGGCAGGCCACAACAAGTGGGTGTGGGACGCCGTGTTCAGCGTCGACGCTGCATATCTCGTCACCGCCTCCTCGGACCACACAGCACGGCTGTGGGATGTCGAGAAGGGCCTAGACATCCGCGTCTATGTGGGCCACACCAAAGCGGTCGTGTGCTGTGCTCTGAATGACAATGCCATGGATGGCACGGCTCCCTGATGGTGCCGGCAGGGCCGTCCATGCCAGAGTGTAAATGCGCGGTATGGTGTCGTGGGTGGCAGCATGCCGCAGCAAGCCCATGCGGGGCCGTGCTTGCCTGCGCAGGGCCGTAATGGCCGGTATCGTATATGTGTCTCAGCATGCAGTGCCGAAGCCGCAGATGGCATCGCCAGGCAACCCTTTCGATCCGACTGGTTGCAAACGCATCTGGCTCCTTTCAGATTGGCAGCTGATATTTAACACAGCCCTGCCATGCCTGACGCAGTCAACGAGCTGATGTGTTTTCAGCTACCGTACGCGGCCCGGTGCCTGCCTGCATGCTTCACAGGTGCATATTTACATCAAGCTGCATCGTGCTCATCAGTGCTTCCTGCCTGCGGCAGCGAGGGTCACAGCAAAACTGACCGATCGGTCTGAGTGTCGTTGGAGGCTTGCAGTGCACAGGAAATCCAGCATACGATACAATTGTATACAAGCGGGCAATTCAGGCCCCATGCATCACAGCTTCTCTGGCAGACGTGCTGCATTACGCTACAATCGCGCATGTCGCCTGCGCACCGGTGATGCCGAACCCTCCCCGCATCCCCTGGGGGCGGCCTCGTTGCCCTTGCACAGCTGTGCAAGCCCCACATACACATTGCGCCGCCCGGCGGCCGCCGGCCGCACCGCCTCGCAATCTAACAAAGCACCGCGTGCTCCCTGCAGCGCCCCTCCTGGTGCGCGCCCAGGGGAGGACCGCTCCCTGCTGCGGTGCCTCCGCGTTCGGGCGGCGGCGCGGATGGTCAGCAGCTCCGCCGCGAAGGCCCTCCACTCGCAGAAGCAGTCATGCATGCGCATGCGGTGCGAGCGCTGCTCCTCCCTGCAATGCACAGCACGCAGTCAGCCACGGCTTGTCACTTGTGGCGGGAGTCCCAGCACGGCACCACAGCAGGCAGCAGCAGTGGCGGCCGTGCCGAGGTGCGGTGGCCGTACCACGGGAACACCGTATTCCTGGGCTCGCAATCGTGCCGGACGCTGTGTAGCGCCGGCAGTGCGCTTTCAGCACGCTTCGCTTCGTGCTGCGTGCTCTCGTTCGACTCCCTGGCATTTGCCGGCTCTGATTCTTGCTCAGCACAACGCCGCGTTAGCGGGGCGCGGCAGTGACGTGCGCCGCCGTGTGCCGCGGTCGTGGCCAGCCGCCACCGCCACCAGCTGCCGGCGAGGCACGCAGCGGCGGCGCGGGCACGGCAGCGCAGCGTGAGGCTGCGGAGCCGCCGGCAGAAGCGGCAGTACTGCCTCCACCTGCTGACGACAAGCCTCAGGCGAGCTGCCTGCGCATGCCGGGAGGCTGCCAGCGCAGCGCACCGGCCGAATCGCTTGGCCGACGCCGCCTGAAGCCACTCCTGGACGGCCCATGCCCTGATGCCTGCATGGGTGCAGGCATGGACAGCCAAGCGTACTCACACTTGCGCAGCAGAGCATCGACTGTACAGCCTTGCGCATGGTGCTCATGTGCTGCTCATGTACATCGTAACGCTTTGCAATGTCACTCTTGCACACAGGCGGGCCTATTCACAGTGGTGCACTTGGCACTCAGAGTCACAAGCAGCGCGGCGAGTGGCCCCACAAACATGCTGCGACATGCATGGGGATGGAACTGGGAGCCACACCTTGTGAGAACGCCTGCGCCACTCTGCCCAGCACAAGGTCCCTGCAGCCGCACTCGTGCGCTGCTGTGCCTTGCCAGGCCTGCAGGCACCGCGCCATGGTCCGCCTGCACAACCGCTGTTGCATCCGGCCCGCACGGCCGTCCATGCTATGCCTGAATGCAACAACTGCCCTCCACGCCTGCCACGCCCGCGCCCGTGTCCATGCGCCCGCCATCCGCACCCCGTTTGCAAGACCGGCCTCCTCTATCCTCTCCCCCCGGCACGCAGCCTGCAACGCCTGCTGCAGCCGCCGCTGCTGCGCGAGCAGCAGCCGAAGGGGCACGGAAGCACGCACAGTCACCACCAGTCGCCACCCACGCCACGCCCGCCCCAGCGCTCGCACACTGTGTATCCTGCCTGCCCTGGCAAGCTCTTGCCGCTGCACACGTTCTTTTCGCGCCCTCTGCCGCCAGTCAATCCACATGGCCGTGAGTGCCCGCTTGATCCAGAAGCAAGTCGCCTGGTACTCAAGCACGTGGCCTACGCGGCTGGAAGATGCCGCGGACCGCCATGCATCCAGTGCCCGCCGCAGCACCGCCCCCGCTGTGGCCACGCGTGCAGTTCGCAGCATGGCGTGCTGATGCTGTAGCTCGCCAGCGCGCCTCACCCAGCGGCAGAACGCTGCTGCCATGCGCCGCCGCATGGCGACGCCGGCCGCCCATGCTGCCACTGCCGCCGTGCGGCGCACCCCCGTAGACAGCGTCCGCCACTCGGCCAGTGCTGCTGCAAGAATGCCTGCCGAGGTTGGTGGTGCCGGTCGTAGCACCTTGGCAATGCGTGTGTGGAACGGCCGCCGCGCCGCCCACTGCCTGGCCGCAGCGTGGCGCCATGCGTTGAACGCGCTGTGGAACCTCCTCAGAAGCCGCCGTCTGCCGAGCCGCTGGACGGCGTCTGCCTGCCGCCTGCGTGCCGAGCTCCATCGCAGCCACGCATGGAACGCCTGGTGCTTCAGCCGGTAGTTGTGCCGCTTCAGTGCAAACACTGTGTGCGCGGCCACAGCGCGGTCGCGCCGCACATGCATGAGCCATTCCTGCACCCCTGCTACAGTTGCACACCCGCGCCGATGAGAGCAGAACACCTGCAACCGTAGACTATAAGCGCAGTATGAGCACCTGTAGGGTGACATAGGCCAGATGTTCTTTTACACTCGTCTGCAAACGAGCAGCGACTGGACGCAGAGCTGTGCGTAACGACCGGCTGCGCATCGATCGTGTACTCCACGCTCTGAACAATGCGCCCAGCTGAGACGCTCGACGTTCCCGGCCGAGCCGTTCAGACTGCACCCGCGCAGCACGCATGCACACGGCGGCTGCCTGCCACGCCAACAGCAGAGCCGACTGGCGGCTCTGCGCCACACGGCGCAGCACGCGGAGCAGCGCCGGCCGAGCCCGGCGCTTCCACGCACACTCGTGTGCCCAGGCCTGGAACGCTGCATGGACCATGCGGGCGTGGCGCTGCCGCCGCGCGCGCGCAAGGATCGCAGCCTGCTGTGTGCGGCCGGTTCGAGCCCGACGCCAGCGCGCCAGCGCCTTGGCAGCCACGGCCATCGCGGCGCGCCGCTCACAGCACCTCCCAAATGAGCGCATTGCCCGGAGCGCCTGGATTGTCTGCAGCCACAAGCGCAATGCAACCGCCTGCCTGCACCAACAGAACTGTCCTGGCAGCCACGTTGTTGCCTATGTACCACAAGGTGCTTCAGTAAGGTGAGGGCGTCAGCTCCAATGCGCAGCTCCAATGCAATAAATCTAGATTCCCGAGTTGTGTGGCCACATCTGGCATGCGTTCTGGATCCCTTGTCAGCACACGAACGATCACCGGACATTCACCCCTGACATGCTCTTGATGCTGCCAGCATGCACCAGAAAGCAGCACTGCATCACACACCTGCGCGACTTGAAGTGCTGCTGAGCTCGGCTCTGTCGCTGCGCCTCTGCTTTCTCCTGCCGAGCGCATTCCTTCCAGGTACTCCAGTACCTGCCCTGCAGTCGCAGCCTACCCGTGACAGCCGCCATTTGTGTGGCGCGCTGCCCTGCACCGGCCATGGCAGCCCATGCCCGCACAACTGTGCCCATCCTACGTGCCTGGATCCGTATTGCCATGTGTAAGACTCCCCGCCGCAGCTGCCCCTGCCTTGATGCAGCGATGTTCCAGGCATGGAAGGCGGCTTGAACGGCCCTGAACGTGCACCTCGCGGCAATCCCTGCAGTTGTGACACACGGTTGCCCAGGCGACCACCGCCTCAAATTACACTGTGATCCACACAGCACGCAGCAGAGTCAACCGTTGCCCACATGCATGGCCAGGTGTGCGGCTGTCAACACGCATAGCCAGTGACGCGAACCTTGGCATAGCCGCCTGCGGTGCCCTGCTGCACATGCTTCGTGCACCCACATGTAAAATGCTGCAGCTGTCGCGCGTGACCTGTGCCGGTCTGCACACGCCGCGGCCTGCCGCAGCCTGCGCTTCGCGATCAGCGTCACATGCTGCCACGCCCCAAAAGCCCGGCTCAGCACGCGCAGCAGCCACGCGTTAGATGCATCGACGTGCTGTTGCTGCGCTACGACATGCTCCTCTGCCGTGTATCGCCAGGCCTCCCACACAGCGCGCAGCATGCGCATGTGGCGCGCCTCAGCAAAGGATGTGACCCTCTGCCGGCATTGGATCGCTGCTGATGTAGCACCGCTCCAACCTGACATGGTTTCCAGCAGCATACCACGCTGGCGATTTTGATGGATGCGGCTTAGCAACCTGAACCATGCAGTTCGCGCGCCACATGCCCAAATCGTCAAGGTACGCCACCGTAGCAAGGTCTGTTTGCTCAGCAGCCGCTTTTGCCGCTCATGCATGCAGGCCGCAGCTCGGCAGCCTGCCGCCACAGCAACCGCCTGCGTCCTCCACGCGCGGAACACAGCACCGGCCAGCACAGCACGCCGCAGGCGGCCGCTGCAGGCTGCCACCCGGCGGCTGAAATACGCAGCACAGCACATGCGCCTCCAGCCACAGATGCTGCGGCCGAGCAGCAGCTGCCTGCGCCGCTTGACCACGCAAGCATACATCCGGTGCGTCTGCCTCGCCTGCACCAGCGCCTGCAGCCAAGATCGGAAGCACTGAAGCTGAAGCGCAGTCTGAGCAGTTGCTCTCTCCTGCTCTGCCTCTCGCTGGCGTCGTGCCTGCTTGACAGCAGCTGCCAGGTGCTGAAAGCTGTACCGGAGCAGGCGCTCCAGATGCCACTGCTGTGCGTCCCGCTCCTGCTGCAGCAGCAGGCCTGGGTACCGTTTCCATGCTTGGAACGCCGTGCTCAACGGACATGCGAAGCCTCTGGCCCTGCATGGTAGCGTTCCCCATTGTGCGGTTTACCAATGTATAGTTCGAATAAACTGTAGCTGCGTGGCCAACGCCTTTGGTACAAATCTGTCCACCTAGCCCCTTGCGGCTGGCAGTCTGGCGTGTGGCACCTGCTTGCAAAGCCAGTAGCCAAGCGCAGTGCGACATCCAGTAGAGAGGCTGGTGCTGTTCCAGGTCGTTCCCTTGCCAGACAGCCGTTGGTGCTTGGCGGTGCCCAGTCTTGTGGCTTGTGTGCTGATGCTGACACCTGGAAGTCCAGGCTTCCCTCCTTCCACAGCCGCGGCCTGAGTGAGATCGCGAAGGCATGCTTGTTGCGTGTGCACTGCACAGTACTGTGGCTTCAGACTGCAGGCACCCGGGCTGCGATGTTGTCAGTCTATGGCTGGACGCAGCACCTTCAGCACCACCAGCTGCTCCCGCACACCGCAGTGCTTTGCCACTGCCACCATCTTGCGCGTGCAAACGTTGAACTGGACATACAGTGCAGCCACCGGCACCTTGAAAGCAATGTAGTGCTGTGATGCCGGTGCTGCCACTTTGTGGATCTCGACACAGCATGAAGCTGCCTGCACCGAGATACTCACGTGGTGGGGTATGTGAGGCTCACTGGATACACGCAGTGCAGAAGGAGCAAGTAGCAGCAGCTGATAGATCAAAGCACGTTTACTGCGTCTTCCTGCCCCAGACGCCTAGGAAGCAGTTCCCAAAATGTGCCATTGAACGATGCTTGCAGAGTTCTCCCATCGCTTGTTTGCAGGAGAACAAAGCTGAGCCGCTTTAGATGCTCTACGTCCTGAGACGCGGTGCCAGGAGACATCCACAGATACCGCTTAATCCCGCATAGATCCGGATGTCCTCAATTCATCAACATGCCGACAACATAAGCTGCATTGTGTTTGCAGATGCTGCGGAGCTGACACCGGAACGTGGGAGATGCAGTATGATGCACACTGTTTCCTGAATCAACAGTATTCACATGGATGCAGAAGGCACGCCACAGGATTGTCGGTCGTTCTTTGAGGAGTTCGATCAATGCATTACAGGTGGCGCGGCTTTTGTGGTAACGGTCTGGTCCGAATCATGCATATATCGCGCGTTGTTGACACCGAGCATGCAACAGGCACGACTCGTCACATTGCAAGTTAAACAGTCGCCATGTCGCTTGCACATGTGTGTAAGCAGCAATAATCGACGGTATTCATGCTGCATGTTAACTGTGAGAACCTGCCCTGCACTGGAGCTGTACTCAACGCACGTTTTTGCATATTTATGTAAGGCGACCAGCCCACTCAAAATTGGGAACGCACGAATAACAACTCTGCGAGATGAATATCTTCGGCAGCTCCACGAGCGCTGGCAAGGTGAGCTTTGCCCCTTCGATGCTTATAAATGTCACCGGAAGCTATACATCAAGAAACGATCAGCCGACCAGGAATGGTGCCTTGCATGCAGCTGGAGGCTCAACTGAAACAGAAGACGGTCCAAATGGACAATCTAGACAGTACGTTGATTGCCACCAAGCGTGAGCTGGCGCAAGAACGCCGAGACAGGGAAACAGCCGAGCAGGTAGGCAGAGCACACCACTACGACAATAAAATACGCAGACTGGCAAATCTGATCAGGTGGTCAAACTCGTGTTTCTTCCTGTAGGAGCTCGCGAGTCGGGCCAAATTTTTGAACGAACTCGAAGACCAGAATAACAAGCTCACAAAGGTCGTTGCCCATGGGCGTGTTTGTGCATGTTATTTGCAGGTCGTGATCGTCAGTGTCTAACGCAATACGTTTATGCAGCTCCTGAAACAGAAGAGTGAGTACGCGTTCAGCTTGTCTTCACAGATTGAGGCCAAGGCCAGGGAGCTTCAGCATCACGAGGACCTTTTGCATCAGGAGAAAGCGCGCTCGTTCCACACAACTAAAGAGCTGCAAGAATCTCTGGCACGGCAGAAGGTATGTTGCTGCTGATGCACAACTAACGCCGCGTTGGCCGATTTCAGTCGGACAGAGTTCAATGCAATGACGATCAGGCCGTGGAACCCCACCGATTGCCACATCTTGGTCTTCATGTAGGCCCTGGAGCATGAGATCGCGCGGGTAAATAGCACTGCCAGCCTGGCGGAGAGGACGTACAGGGCCGCACAAAGTGAGCGCGGGAAAGAGATCAGTGGACTCAGCGAGGAGCTCGTGTCTGCACATCATAGCTTGGAAGCTCAGCAGGCGCAGCTTGCAAGTTTTGAGGCGAAAGTGCAAAACGGGCAGCTAGACACCGACAACCGTATGCACAGCATGGACAGCCTGAAGGCCAAAGTTCTCAGCTTGTAAGTCACGCGCTCATGACTTCCACCATTGCCATAATGTTTGCGTATCTACATTCTGCGATCTTCACAGTCGAGAAGCTGCAGGGAGAATCAGTTGATGGCCGAGCGAGCGTCTGCGCAAAAGAAGCTGCAGCAGCTTGGAGAGGCTTGTGAAGACGCCTCCAGAGAGGCCAAAGAGCGAGGACGTGAGACAGAGCAGCTCCAGGCAGCTGTTGAAGTGAAAGATGCTAAGATCTCTACTTTGAGCGACCAAAAGCTCGCTGTAGAGGCGCAGCTGCAGGTGCTCCTGTTGCATCACCACTGCTTGACCCAGTATGATGTGCACAAGGTCATGCTGCCGCATCACAGTATTGTAGTGCCCTTGCGACTGCCCTCCTGCATTGCAGGCTGCGTCTGCGCATAGCAGCCACGGCAAGGTGGACAAGAAGACTCATGAGGAGGTCTTAGAGGCTAAGGGGCAGCTAAAGCAGCACGTGCAAGACCTGCAGAGGCGGCTGAAGGACAGTGAGCAAGCAGTGGCAGAAATGCAATCGAAGCTTGCTGCTGCTGCTACAGAACTGGATGATGTGCGTGCACAGGTGCGACCAGCTGTGTACCGCCTGTGCACCTGGGGTCGTGTCACGTTCGAGCCTGTCTCACAACGCCCGTGCAATGCTCCAGGTCGAGTCTGGAAAGTCCAGCAGTGAGTCCAGGGACACCGCAGTGGCAAACATGCAGATGGCGTTGTCCAAGCATCAGAAGGAAGCCGAGGCGGCGGCGACCGCTCACGCACACCAGCTCGCCCAGGCGGTGGCAGATGTGCGCTCCTGCCTCATGCTTGCATCCCAGGATGCGCCTGTTTCACACTAGCTGCCGCTCGAGACGTGCCGCGAGCAGTTTGGGCTCCATCGTCAGGGCAGTTGCACAGGTTTCTTCAACTTGGCCTGCACACTACACGCACGCTCACCGCCACAGAAGCATACATCGGCACGGTGGCCGAATCAGAGGGTTGGGCCAGCAACATGCCATACGAGAGCAATACTGCCCTGGGGCTTCAGCACGCAACAGGCCGTTGCCTGGTGCACGCACCCACTGCACAACGGCCCTGCCCCAAGCGTCGCCATGCGATGTGCAAACTGGCCACTTGCTGGCTACATCCAGGCGCAACCTGCAGATGCCACGTGCATTGACCAAGACCTGCCATGCAACACCTCTCGCACATGGGCGTAAATGGTACAGCTGGTGAAGACGTCACTGCACGCACGTTTGTAACGACACCTGCTGTCCACACATAGCTGTGCATCGCACCCATTCACACAGTTGCATTGGCTGCCTGCTGTGTGAGCGTGTCCCCCCGCCGGTGTAGCTGGAGGCATCAGAGCGGACCGTCGCCGACCTACGCTCCACACAGTCGCAGCTGGAGCACGAGCGGGACACCCTCAGCGACAAGCTGCGGCGCGGCGCAGAGGCTGTCAGCAAAACGGCCACGCTGCGGGAGAAGCTCGAGGCGAAGCTGGCCAAGCTGGCAGCAGACAAGACCGCTGCTGAGGAGGACGCGGCGGCGGCCAAGGCGACGGCAACGCAGCTGGAGGTGTCGCCACCCCTGCTGTCGCCAGTGTCGCGCACGTCCGCCTGTGTGCCCTTTGTGCTCTACACGCGCACTCGGGAGCCGTTGGACCTGCATCGAGCTGCAGTATGTTGACATGCGCGGGGCCCTCTCGGCAGCGTTCCTCAAGCATGTGCGTCGTGGATAGGGGTGTGTGGCAGTGCGGTCGTTGCCATGGGCGAGGCAGGTACCAGAACTGCGACATGCGCGCAACGTTTGCACGATCTCGCTCTATGTGACTGAGGCACGGTCGTTCCTGGGTGCCTGGTGCACGGGCCACTGGGAGCGGGTGGCAGTGTTCCGGACCCTCCACGCCTGCGCATCATGAATGGCCCGGGCGGGCCGGATCTGAGCATGGCCGCAGTGAAACACTAGCAATGAACACTCGCTTGCGTGGCGAGTGCCAGCGGTGGGTGTTCTTTACGCAATACGCGCGGTGTGGTTCAGAGGGACATGGTGGAGCTCCAGCGGTGCAGCGCGAAGAACGCCCAGGACCGCGACGAAGCACGGCGGGCGGTGGGCAAGCTGGAGAGCGAAGTGGGTGACCTACGCGGCCGCGTCGCCGAGCACGACCTGGCTCGGTCAAACGCCTCGCACCACGTGCTCGCCGCGCCGAACTCGGACGGCGGCCGCAACTATGCCGCGCTGCGCGAGCAGTGCCTCGCAAAGGAGGCAGAGGTCACGTCGGTGCGCCGTCCATGCACCTCTGTTGTGACTGGCTTGTGCAGCGTACTGCAACAGAGAGCCGTGTATGCTTCGGACGTGTGGCACATGGCTTGACCTACAGCACGCCATACTCCGTGAGCCGTTTGTCATCGAACCGTGAATGATATCGTCTTTCCTCATGTGTGATCTCCAGCGACAGACCGCTGTCCGTGGAATCCGGCCTGGCGTGTGGCCACATGCATGCCAGGGGGAAGCGCCGTTCTGTTCAGCCAGGCTGATGGAGGTCGAGCCGCTGTAGGTCAAGAGCGAGCTTGCGGACGTGAAGAAGCAGCTGAAGGAGGAGCGTGGCAAGCGGGAGGAGGCTAAGTCTGCCCTCATCTCCGAGCAGCAGTACTTTGCCAGCAAGCTCGCAGAGCTAGAGGGCATGACGCGCGGTGCGCCCTGCTGGCTCGCATCCATGTCCCTTGCCTGCTCTTCAAGGCGGCCGGCAGTGATCCCACTGGACCAGCTCACAACAGGTGTACACGAGCACTGTCTGTGCATGGTGTATTGATAGACTGGGGATCGAGTGTGTGGTTGCTGCAACAGCTGGCATGTGCAGGATCTGCGACAGGGACGCCGGGCAGCCAGGTGCATAACCACATCCAGCGCATGAAAAAGCAGCTGCAGGCGGTGGGGGACGGCGGCGACGTGGCGCATGTGGCCAAGCGCACGATGCTCACGCCATCGCAGCCAGTGCCGCCGGCGCGGCCGCCCTCCCGCAGCCCGCTCACGCCCAAGACGACGCTGTCGCAGCCGAGGCTGAGTTCCGATGCGAGCCCAGCACGCAGCGCGACGCCTCGCTCTGGCAAGGGGCTCACAGCGCAGGATAGCGCGCAATATTGGCATCGGCGGTGCGCATCCACCACGCACCGGCTGCGTGCATGCTTGGCATGCTGCGTGAAAGGCATTCACGGCTGGCGTCCCACATGCATTGTGTGGATCATTGAATCGTCACGCTGGCTGCTATGTTCAACTAGGAGACCGCATTACTGCAGCTAAAAGCGGCTTCCGCCACCCCGTGTCCTGAGTGCATTCTTGGACCAACAGAATTGCGTTCTGTGACAGCATGGAGCCGCCTTTCAATGGGCGGCCACTAGTGCACAATATGAAGCTGTGGTCCGGGCTCTGGGAGAATATGGCATCAGCTGATGCACGTGGTCTGTGCAGGTATGAAGAGCAGTCCTCAAAACTCTCGCAACTGGAGTCCGCGCACAGGAGCCTCAAGGTGCAGCTGCTGCGGTCTGGCGGCACTGTGGGAAGTGTTGCCTTTGCCAGTGTAAGAACTCCCAGCGCCAAGACTCCAACGCTGGGGCAGGTGTCTGCAACTCCTCCGACCCGCACTGAGACATGCTCGCAGCCCACAGCTGGTCTCAATGTGAGGAGAGAACTCGACTTTTCCAATAGCGAGGCCGCTTCGGCGAATGTGGGGGCCGAAGATCTCAGTCGCATTGGTCAGGAGAACAGTGGTGGCTTCGGATCTGTGTCCCCTGCGCTGGCATTGACGGGTGTGCCTTATGAAATTCTTCCACCCGGTGGTCTGCTATACTTCCCTGATAGTCCAGCAGCGTTTTGACTTGTGGTTCACATGCTCGAGTTGCTGCGCAGGTTCTGAATCGTGACGAAGTGTACAAGTTGGATACGCAGCCAGTATGGCAGAGGTCGCCACCGCTCAGTTGTACGAAATGTGGACGCCTAGCACAAGTATGTGTGTTCATGGTTAGAAAGAGCGGCAATATGGCAAGAGAGACTAGCTTCCAGAGATTTCTGGGTCATTGTTTGGCATTCAATAGGCTCTGCACAGCATTGAGGTGCTGCGCTTGTGAGGATGTATCAGTGCGTAAAACTTTTATGCATCTGTAACAAGATTCATATGCAAGAAAGAGTGTGCACTTTTTTACGAACACTAAAAGTCTGCAAGTGCCAAGGACCCACACGCCATCAGCAGAGCACTCACTTCTTCTTCCCAAACATTGCCCGAATGTCCCCTGCACTAGCAGCAGCTTTGCCATGCTTCCCCGCAGGCTTCTTCTTCTTTGCAGGCTTCTCTGCCGCAGCCCCTGCATTTTGCGTGTCTGGCTGGGGCCTTTTTGCCTGTGGCTTCTCTTGCTTGACAGGAGCAGCCTTGGCTGCCTTGGTCGTTGCAATCTGCAGCCCAGTGCCGTCTCTAGAAGAAAATTGGGAAGATACACTGTCTGACAGGGATGATGCATGCCCATGGAGCGCACCACCGAGACCTCAGCACCCTTGTCATCGATGTACTCCCAGAACGCTTTGCTACCAGTCATCCGGATGATAGCGTCAGGGTGCGGCGGGCTCCCATACTCAGGGTGCTCGCGGCCCTGTGCTGCCTGGCCATTGGACCGATCTGACATCACCTCTGCAGCAACAGGTTTCTGCGCCTCTGAGGCTGCCGGTGCTGGCTGGGGCTCATTAGGCTCAACAGCATCTGAGCCTTGCTGTCCTTTCTCAGCCACCTCTGCTCCACTCACCATGGATTTCTGTTTTGCCTCTTGTTTTGGTTTGTTGCCTTCTTGCGGCTTTGAGCTTTTCTTGACAGCTGCACATCCAGGCACATCTTGACAGAATCGTCACTACTTGTGAACAGGCACATTGACGTGCAGCCCTACATTGTGGATGATTGCAGCTGAGACAAGGTGACAATATGTCAACACAACATCTCGAGTGTTCTGCCTAGATCGATCATGACATGAAGTTGACAGCGATGCGCTGATAGCTCGCAGATAGACTGTGACGTGTGCGCTGAAACACAGGGTGCCTTGACACACGTGCATGCCAGATACTGAGAGACTCTGACCTGGCTCAGCTGGTTTCTTCTTCACAGGCGCTGCAAAATCGTCATCTGAATCATCATCTATGAGTTGAGCAGCTTGCCTCGTCGTCCGCATTGGCCGCGAAGCCAGAGGCGATTCGCTGCCAGACTGCTCCATGTCCTCGTCATCCTCAGAGTCCAGTATCTGCAGGCACGCTCAGTCGCTTCAAGACCAGCAATGACATAGCGTCGTGCTACTCACAGCAGGAAAATAGCGCAGCAGCACAAGACCGCAGTGATCACCCGAGGAAGCTCTGTCTCGCACCGGAGCTTTGCCTTGATGTGCTTTTTTTGCCCGCACTTGCTTGGGCTCCACCTTTCCTGGAGGTGACTCGGCCGGCGCCGCCACCTCAGCCTTCTCAGACGGCTCTACCTTCACAGTGGCCTCCGCCTTGGGCTTTGCTTGCTTGGGGGGGGCCTTGCCAAATGAAGCAGCAAGAGCGCTCCGCTTCTTGCCCGCAGCCGGTACAGCTGCTGCTTTTGCGCCAGTTTGGGCCGTTGGCTCCTTCTCACCGTCCTCTGCACAAACCGAATCAAACCTATCATCTGACCTGACACAGCATTGGCAGCTGTGATCCCTTTTTGTCAGCGTATACTGCAGTACACGACATGCTGCGCAGGATCACAGACTGCAGCGCACCAGACTTGACTGCCACAGCTGCAACTGACGCTGCCTTGGCTGATGGAGCCGGATTGCTTGTGACAGGGCCGGAAGCTTTGGCCTTCTCGGCCCCGGAACGGGGCGGAGCAGACTGCGCTTTGGGCCTTGGAGGCGGGCCTATGCCACCTGCTGCAGCCTTGAGCGGCCCCAGCTTGCGAGCGCAAGACGTTCCTCTCACCATGCTACTTGAGTTTCCAGCAAACGCCAGTGCCTGCACGGGAAATGGAACATGAGCGTTCAGCATCCTGGCCGCCACGGAAAGAAGCGTCCATGTGAAGCAGTCATACATCCACTGTTGGCAAAGCAGTCATACGTCGACTGTTGGCAAAGCAGTAATACAGACACTGCTGGCTCAGCCATCACACATATAGGCGCATCAGGGTACTGGCTGGATCGCATCCGCTGAGTGGCCGAGTGGCGTCTGTGAGTATAGAGACTACCTGGTGCATATGCATGATGCACGGAATCGGTGCACCTCAATGTGAATGCACACCATGGCACTGCTGTGCACGATGTGCCTGAGTCAGCAGTCATCGCCATGACAGTCAACGCAGTGACGGCTTTGGTTCCGTGTGTGCCTGGGCACTCTTTTGCAACCGCAGTCAATGGACATGTCCTGGAGAGCGTCATGGAACGCACAGTGCATGCCAGTGTCTCGCAGATGACAGCTGGTGAGAGGTCTCAACACTCAACCACTGTGCTCGAACGCTTGTTGCACATGAAAACAGGCTGAATCGCTGCAGGAGCTCTTCGGCATGCTCATGCAGATGACAGCGTGCCCAAGGACGCTGCAGGGAAAGCGATTCTCCACACAGCTGTGATCATAGTAAGCCATGCAAGACATGCGCAGGATGTGAAGGTGGGCATGGTTCATATAGTGAGCCAAGCACAGGAATCCCGTGTTCTGCGCCATGAACAGTAAGTTCCTGGACCCACCTGTTCGCTGGCTTTGCTGCTCATGAGATCAGACATCAAGACGCGTGCCTGCTCCACGTCAGCAGATACGAGTGACGTTGGGTCTGCCACACCTTGGGCAGGTGAAATACTGTAAATCTGATCCGAAATGATGGCTGACATGGAGTCCCGCAGCTGTTTGGCCTTCTCACTGGACGCCATGATGACCCTGCGCTGGCCAGTGTCTTTGAATTCACCTGTAAAAAAGTGATTTGGCTGGAGGACGCTGCGATGAATTGTGCTGATTGCATGACGATTGGACCCCACATAATGATCGAAGCACGTGATGTGATGGCGCCAGTACGGTGCGTGCTTCATCACGACCCTGTCCCTCCTTCAAACAGGGCATGGAGATACCAACACAGAGCCGCTGTATTGGAAGCGCACCATCGATCAAGTGGGTAACAGTGAATTTGCGGTCACCATCGCTCAGCACCTTGTGCAACAGTGTCTGAGCTGTATGCATGTTGCACATGTGCTCATAGCAGATCCAGCGGGCAGTGACCGGTTTCTTGGCACTGTCTAGGCGTGCATGGACTGCACTGGATATCTCATCAACATCACAAGACGCCGTCATGTCTGTGAGGCAGAGCCAGCAATTGAAAGAGCCTGTCCTTCTATCGCAATGGTTCCATCAATTAGATGCACTTGCGTGTCCCAACGAATTGCTCGGCGTGAAACCTGGAGTGCCTTGACTGACGCAACTACAGGCTGGTCCACCTGCACCCAACAATACCTGCTCGGTCACAGAGCCCATGCTTGAGTATAGGACCGCAGGGCCAGAGAAGCCGTACACGGATGGTGTGGAGAAACTTGAGCTCTTGCTTAGCGTAAATTGTACCAGGGTAGCTACTACCGATCAGAGCTGGAAACAGGGAGCTTGCCAAGAGGCCAGGGACGATGGAAGCTCGTGCTGCGCTCGTGTGGATCGGATTGGAGTCCCCTGTCAATTGAACGAATTGATCAACATCGGATTGAGAAAACAATCTCTCTACCGAGTGGACTTGCCTGCACACAAAGCTGCTGTGAGGGACATTCCCGGCCGACCACAGCAATGTCTCGACGGCATCTCACCCCACCTGCACGCCAACGGCTAGAAACCGGATGGCAGGGATGCCTGATGTCAACTGATTGCGAACCAGGCCGTTCAAACTTCGTGTTGAGGTTAGTATTTCTGGGATCCGAGCCATGCGGATGTTGCACAAGACACGGACACGATCAGCATCAGCAACATGTGCAAACGCCGACGTTCAGTCACTGCTAGGAGTTGAATATGAGCGTGATGAAGTGCAGGCATCACGGGCGTCCCACCAGCAGCGTCAAGGGTTGCTGTTGTTTCGGATGTGTCCAGTGTCTACAAGTGAGACGTGTTTGAAATCGGATGCTCGGCGAACAGCTTCCGCTTGACATACAGGCCCTTGGCAGCAGCAAATGCTTGGATTCAGAACGTAGCATAAGCACCGCGTAGCGCGCAAGCATTGTGTGACGGCCCACTGTTGGAGACATTTCCACGTCGGTCCGGGGCGATCAACACTGCGGTGCAGGAAGTGCCTTGAATTTGCTGACAGGTGAAGCGCATTCTCTAGTCATTGTTTGCTGTAGAACGGCTGTCGTACGCTCTCCCTGCAGCCGTGAGTGAAGAGGCGTGGGTAGTCCGCACGCGGCGTGTGGATGCAGCTGCCAAGCATCATTTTTAACCACGCCAGACGGCCTTTTGCAAAAGATTATTGCTTACCAGAGACATGAACTTTGAGTTCCCCTCCCCGCCCAGGCAGGGTCAGGTATACGTAACCTTGGGCGATCATGATCACATACCTCACCACATGTGCTGCACAGATCGACCACTCGTGATCACAGGCGACATCACACACGGAGGCAGCTTCAAGTGATCAATGCTCACAATACTAATTGTTACTGGCGTCCACTTCCGCCAAACGGATTTCCTGCACTGGCAGCATGTCAAAATGCAATTTGCACGATAGCTGGCTTCAACGCCTGCAGCGGTAAAACATCAAAGCTTCTATCAATTAGGCTGACTATACTACCCCTGAAATGTCTGACATCCGTCCCCTCCCTCCATACACCCAGTGCGTCTGGGTGATAAGCACGCGGCACACAAAGAATCGGCTGCCACAAGTTCAGCCGCATGCTCAACTACTGACGGTCTGTCTGAGCGTGCGTCATTGAATGCAGCAACACGACGGTTCCGCGTTGTCACTGCTCTTTCTACGGCTAGTGCTGCCCGTCAATTGCCCAGGTGGCGCGATCACTAGGTGCAATGTGACCAGACGTTCCGGCACAATCTCACCCGGCAGTTGCTTCAGATCGGAAATGGTCTGCATGTCTTGGAGGATCTTGCCTTGATACATGATTCGTAAATATTGGACGCTCTCTGGCTTCTGCACAAGACACAGCAGCTCTCGCTTTACGTACCATACTTATACCATACACCCAGGCACTGTGACAAGCTCAACATGTCATTTTAAAAGTGAACAAGTTTAGAAAAGGAAGTGTGAATTATTGCATCGCACCTGTGAGCACAGTGGCTCCTCTGTCGGCCAGTCCTCCCATATCTGTGTTTTCATTGCCAACACAGTGCCATTCTCCTCAAAAGTAAAAGGGCCTACGTCCCCACTCAGATGGCGAAAGCGCAACTTGTATGACTTGTCCATACTTTCGCTTGCCATAAGCGATCCTGCAAGTGAAGTTCACACAACCTTTGGGGGGGGGGGGGGGGGGGCAAGTACAGTCGAATGCACGACGCAGGCAGAACTGCGAACAGTTGTGTTCAAGTGCATCCGAGCCTATTCAAATACCAGAGCGAGCTGTGCTGAGCAGTTATGGAGGTCCGGACCCAGAGCGCGGTCAGGGAGGTTGAGCAAACTCTTACGAATCCACAGACTGGCGCCCACAGCACCGCACCTTCGCCCAATTGTCAATCGATGCTTTTGGCAGCTATTTCGCGGTGATCCTCACCCACTGCCTCGGTATGAGGTTGCGCGGCATTACCAAGTCATGCTTGAAATCCACGCAGCTGCAAATAAATACAGCACGCGACACTTGCGCGAGCCCAAAAAAGCAGTACTTGCTGGTAACCTGTCGGCGACACCGCTGTTGCGGGAAGGGCCAGCCAATACAGAGCAAAGTGTGTGCAACACTGGGAACGGCTGGAGGTCTTCGCAACTACGTCAGCCAACGTACAGGACTGCAAAATGTGCTGGCAGAGTCTCCTCTATTGTGGTTTTGGGCCTTTGCTTGGTGCTGTTGCGGGCACTGTCGCTGATCATCGCGAAGTCTCGATGCATGGTTCATCATCCACACGCGCCTTGTCATGGCCTTTCCGGCATAAGGCCTCACAGATAATGTGATCTCGGGCCTGAACACACGCACAAAGCGAGTATCATGTCAGAGGCCACTGTAGTGGGTTGCAACCTCACGATTACACGACAGAAGGTGCAGGCCTCAAGCACCACACAGACCGATGCACGCGCTATCGCCGAGGCAGAAACGTGCGGATTGCACACAGCCCTACAGTACACGCGCAACTTACTTGCAAACGAGTGTAGGAATTTTCTTCGTTCTACTATACAAACACCTCGAGTGGCTTCGCGATTTAGCAGCAAACCCCACGCAGTGGCCGGTGTGCAGACCTGGCGTTTTTCATCACTAGCTTCTGCTGATCTTGGTTTCAAATAGCTAATATGACCACCATACAGAGTATCTAATGCACCAGCCCCTGGAGCGATTTGGACGTAACGCGGTGCACAGGAAATACCAACCAGCTGGTTGTGCAAACAAACAATCGGAGACCCATAACCCAGGCCTGTGTTCAAATCAAACATAATGCGCGGCAGTCGCAGCCCACACAAATGGCATAGCCAACCCCGATCCCAGGCGCCAACCTCGGACTGGCAGCTTCATTCCAGCACCACCATCTCGATGCCCTAGCGTACAACGGCTCTGCCCACCAGATGCCACCCGCATCCCGGCCACCCCGCCACTACTGGCTCCCACCCTGGCCGTCGTTCTGCAGTGTCGTCTTCTTCCTGTGAATCGCCCTATACAGCTGTGCGCAGCGGCGGCAGTAGTAGCTATGCCGGTGCAGCACCACGCCGTTCCTGCACACACCCCCACATCAGCCACGTCCTCACACAGCACGACGGGTGGGTCTGACAAAACGGCCGTGGCAGGCACAGTCCGCCGGAGTTATGCATTGGTGTGTTTGATGTTCTCATTGCCAGACCCTCAGCGAGACATGGTCCATCCACACAGCGCAGCGCGCACAGCACGCACCGCAGGCAGATGGAGCAGTTCTTGGGTTTGGGCAGCGGCTCGGAGGTGGCGCGGCACTCGGTGAGGCGGAAGCCGATGTCCCAGTCGTCGTCGTCGGTCATGTCGACCACCTCGCAGCTGAGCTGCTCCGCGCGGCGCTCCAGCAGCGCCTTGGTGCCCTCTGCGGCGCTCATGTGGTCCGCGAGGATCTGCTTCTTCTCGTACGGTGTGAGCAGCTCCCACACCTTGTCGCGGCTGCTGGGGGGGCCGGTCTTGCGGCGGCGGGGGGACGCGATGCGGGTGCCTACTGCGTCGTCCGCGTACACCGCCGCCCGCCGCTTGGACGCTGCGCGCTGCGCCTCCTGCAGCTGGTCCAGCAGCGCCGACCCGTACTCCTTGCTGTGCTGAGCGCCGCGGTGCTGTGGCGGCGGCGCGGGGCCGGGCGCGATCTGCATCGGCATCGACTCGACTTCGCGCGGCGTGAGCTTGCCGGCGCCGATCGTGATGCGCGGCGACAGCCGGGACGAGCCCAGCGTGTGCAGCGGGTTGGTGTACGTGTCCGAGGGCCCGGCGGCGGCGAAGCTCTCCATGCGCAGCGGCACGGTGCCGGGGAACATCGGGGGCGCGTCCATGGCGGAGGCCTGTGGGGGGGCCGCAAAGGCAGCGCCGTCGGAGGCCTCGGAGGCGGAGGACACGACGCTGAGCAGCGTGTCGAGGCAGCCGCCGATGCTGGGCTGGTTGAGCAGGCCGCACACCCGCTGCTGCTCGGGCTGCGTGAGGCGGTCAAACGCGGCGGTGAGGTGCTGCGCGATCTCAGAGCGGCGCGACTCGCCGGCGCGTGCGGTGCCGGGCTTGTACGACGCCGGGAAGAGGCCGGCGAGGCTGCTGAGGGAGGGGTCGAATGTGTCGAGGTTGCCGCCGCTGAAGATGGAGCCGCGCTTCGACTGCAGCATGCTCAGCGTGCTGTGCACAGCGTCGGAAACGGAGACACAGGACAGTGCGCGACCGGGGGGTTGCGCGGCGGAAGTGGTCAGACTGTGAATCCGGACAATGGAAGACCACGAGACGGGGGGAGGCGCACGGGGACGATGTCAGGGGTGAGCTTGAGGTTGAGCTCAGACTGGGGGATGCGGCCGACGCGGCGGAGGTCCGAGGGAGGCACGGCACGATCCAAGTCAGCGGGGGCTGAGGGGCCGGCCGGGTGTGGGGGGTCGTCGATGGGGTCGTCGGCGCGCGCGCGCTTGGCGCCGGTCATGAAGGCCTCGACCTCCTCCAGGCGGGAGCGCTTGACGCTGTCAGGGTTGAAGAGGTCGCTGAGAGCGGATTGCATACACATCGGGGAGGTGGTGAGCAGCGACGGGCCGCCGGGGTGGCCCGTGGTGGGCATCGGCAGGGCAGAGTTGCTGCGGCATAGGGGTGGGGAGGCAGGGGGGAGCGCATCGGGCTGGCCTGACAGGGAGACGTGTGCAGCGGGGTTTGGGCTGTGCCCGAGGCGCACGTCGTCCCGCGGGGAGAGCAGCGCATCGATGTTGAGCCCCGGGCTGGTGCGCTGGTGCATGCGCTGGTGCAGCCTGTCTATCGAGTACGGTCCCTGCGGCGTGGGTGGGGGGGATGGTTGGGTGCTTGCCAGGTGCAGGTGGGGATGATGTGTCATGGCACCGCTCCGCGGACTGGACCGGCCGCAGAGATGCTGATCAGCGGCATGGCAGAGGCCCTAAAGTGAAATATATCGCACCCGAAGGAATGTGCCCGTGTGTACGGCCTCTGTGCCCATCGTGCGTTCCGGCCTGCGCTCGTCCTTTCCCTGCAGCTACCAGCACGGGTTCAGCTTAGCGCCACCAGAGCCACAGACGTTAGCCCAGGAATTGCATTGTGACGCTGACTTCGGGATGTGTGGATGCAACCCGCAGTTCGTGCGTCGTCAGCGCCGCTGTGCTGTCAAGCTGTGCTTGTCGCGAGTTCGCTTCACCACATGGTCCCATCAACACCCGAGCACCCCTCGAGCTGAAACTTCCACTGAAAGCCATTCAGAGATATAAAAGCTACTCAGATGACGTGCCCTCGGCCTTCACTTGATGCGGCGGAGGCGCGCAACACGGAATTAACGGCGCTAACAACACTCTGAACAAGACCACCGGAGGGCTTGCGCGCTAGCCTCGGCTTCTCATGAATTTTAGCAGAGAACAAAATTGATGTTAGCGCAGTCGTACTGTCCAGGCGTGCTCGATACAACTGCCATCACTGCCGCCCAACATGTGCTGTGAATGTTATGTTGACGCCTCTCGAGCTTCTATGACAATCATCCGACAAGCAAAATCCCACTTATGCTCCTTTGTTGTTCAGTTAGCATCGATGTTGGCTCGTTTCATGCTGTCACCGCTGTTGCCACGGCTGATTGTGGTACCACGGACGAGCCTATGCCCTCGCAGGACAGTATAAATCAAGAAAGCGAGGTACATATGCATACCTGAATGTTTCTCTGCCCTGTAGGCACCCGATACCAAGAACACGGCCTTCACAGCTTCTCCGCCGAGTTCACCTTGCGGATGTGCTACCCTGCCGCGATGCTAACCGGCACGTATGCCCAGCAGCTGATGAGAGCCACGGTTTGAAGGCGATTTAACGCTACAGCGAACTCTTATCGACCATGGGTGGATTGGCGCAGCACAGCTATGGCGTTGTTACTCATGATCAGGCACTGCATCAGACAGCTGACTCGAGCAAAAGCATGCCAATCCCGTATCGGAAAGTACAGGCAGGTGGACCATGCTCATCATCTTACGTGCCTTGCCGGGCTGTGCGACGTAGATGTTTCTGAGACGGCATGGCTTACGTCGGTGTGTGGCTAGGTGGCAACCAGACCGTTGAATGTGCGTGACGATCGACGATGACCTCGGCTTGACACGCATGCATACAGGGCGCC
Organism: Ulva mutabilis; assembly: GCA_900538255.1. NCBI lineage: Eukaryota > Viridiplantae > Chlorophyta > Ulvophyceae > Ulvales > Ulvaceae > Ulva > Ulva mutabilis. Next base: position 1,048,057 of record UNSF01000011.1, on the reverse strand, counting down.
TGTTCCCCGCAGAGAACAGTAACGCGAGGCTAATGCAAGTTGCAGATGGGTGGAGCAGTTGCAGGCCGCAGCCGAGCCTATCACGGCGTGCGAGCACAGGATTGCTATCACATCACGGCCACATGCCCAAACGCCCTAGCTGTGCACACAAGAGCCCGTAGCAATTGGAATCAAACTTGCAACTTTGACAGCATCTTGAAATGTGCCGGCAGAGACACGAGGGTGTTGGCAGCAATCATGCCGCTGGCAGCAGCAGCAGGCACACCAATGCCAGGCATGTACGAGTCCCCACAGCCATAGAGCCCCGGGATGGGCGTCACAGGGCCCGGGAACGTGGAGTCCTGGGCGCTGACGCCCGGCCCATAAGTGCCCTTGTGCCGTCGCAGGTACCGTGCATGTGTCAGTGGCGTCCCAATCATCTCTAGCTCCGTGCGCTCACGGATGTCTGGAATGATCTGCATGCATGCACAGCCGGCTGGGCACCGCATCTGTGCACATGGATGGTGAAACAGCACACACAGTCAGCACACACAGTCGCAGCTGGCAGGGTGTGCTCATCTGCTAGGGTGCAAGCATGATGCTGCGCGTGCACACTTGCCTGCAAACTGGCCAGATGCTGACAACAGACCCCATGCATGCTACCTCTGCACATGCATCCCGCTGCCGGGCTCTTGCGTGTATCTCCGTGTAACACCTGCATCCCGCTGCAGAGCAGCAGATTTTGGTTGCGCGACTGCCACCCTATCACGACACTCACGCCGACGCTGCACCACCGACTGCAGGGTCGGGCCAAGGTGGCACAACCTGCGGCTGAATGCTGGGGCCCACAAGGTCATGCCCGCAAGCCCTGTGCTAGCCCTGCCGCCCCTTCACCCCCGCCGCATGTCTGCAGCACCGCGATGCAGCGCAGCCTGCCCCCTCAGCAGCAGCGGTCCCGCCCGCTGTAGACCCCAGCACGCAGCACGCAGCACAGCATGGAGGCGCACCCGCTCCAGAGCCCGCCAGAGGACCTCCGCGCGCTCCCGCTTGAGCGCCGCGTACTCCGCCGTGCCTCGCGACACGCCCTCCCACAGCTCCCACGGCTCGTTCGCGGCGGTGTACGCGTGCACGACTGCCTTGCCCGCGGGCGCGAGGCTCGGGTCAAACACGGTCGGGATGCTCGCGATACACACATTCTGCTCGCCCTGGATGTTGGACCAGTCGTTGACGATGAGGTGATGGCACTCGAGGTCGGCGGGCAGGCCGGCGGCGTCGATGCCGAGGTGCAGATGCATGAAGGACTCGATCGGCTGCATCGCGTCGGCCTCGGCGGCGTAGCGCGCAGCGGCGCCGTCCTGCGGCACGAGCCGCTGCGTGTCCCAGATGGACGCGTTGCTGACGACCGCCTTGCGGGCCCGGATCACCTGCAGGCGGCCGCGCTGTCATGCGGCTCTGAGGCCGAGTGGAGGAGATGCGGGCATCAGGGCAGCGGGCAAAGCATGCAAGCCGGCCGGGCACACAGTGTCGAATGCCCAGGCGCATTGGGTGGCCGACGTGCCATGGGCATGGACACTGTGGCTGGCTGTACGTACACTCTGCGCGCAGCGTGGCCCGCCGACCGGGCACGGACCCAGGCCTCAACGCCGGCCCTGCAGCCACACCTTGCAGCCCTCCCCACAACAGCGCAACGCCGCGCCGGCCAGGCCGCCATCGCCGCGCTCCAGCGGTTGCAGCCCAACCCTGATCAGGCATGTACACAAAGGACGGCACGTAGCATAGCACAACGCACAGCACAACGCACAGCCCGCAGCATGCACACCTCGCTGCCGTCACCCTTCAGGCGCACACCAGTGGCGCGACCGCCCTCCATGACGACGGAGTCCACCGGCGCGCGCAGCATGATGCAGCCGCCGTGCTTCTCGATGCCGCGCACGAGGGCGTCCACCAGCGCTGCGCTGCCGCCGAGAGGATAGTCGATGGAGGAGTCGGGCTTGTTGCGCTCCATGAACATGAAGGCCATCTCCGCGCAGATGGTGTCGCGCGCGGGCATGCCGGACAGCACGAAGCACTCGAGGTCGATGAAGTTGCGCAGCCACGGGTCCGTCACCACCTGCAGCACGCGCAGCACGCCCGCTTCAGCGGCCGTCCGTGCCGGTGCGATGGTCCGAGTCGGGGGCACAGAGTGAACGCGCAGGTGCCGCCGGAGTGTGGTGTGCATGCATGTGGTATGCATGCAGTTCAGGCCAGGATCTGGATCGGCGCATTTGTCCGATGCGGCGGCGTGAGAGGCTGATGGCTGCTGGCTTGACCATATCGGAGGGCCCCGACATGGCAGGTGCCACAGCACGCTGCCGAAACAGACCAGCTCCGCCGCACTCGCGCACATTTGCAACCACATGCCTGCGGCTGCATGTGCCCGAGGCTGGCTCATCCCATTCCCCCGCGCGCGGACACGCCTGCATGTGCGCGTGTACGCTGTGGATGTCGCACCTTGTCAACGATGTCTGAGAAGGGCCCGGTCAGCTTGCCGGCCTGCAGCCCGGTCTGCGCGAATGCCCACCCTGCGCGCACGCCAAACATGCCCGCCGTGAGCAGAACACCTGGGTCCCCCCGCATGCCGGCCGCCGGAAAGAGCCCTGCCCCCGCTTGTAGCGGTCGCATCTCCCGTTCTAAGGCCTCCCACTGCGCCAGTGCCTCTGGGCCGCCCTGCTTGAAAATGTTGGCCCTGTAGCCATCCGCGCCCGCAATGCATGGGAACGTGCCGTCTTTGTTGTACACGATCCAGCGGTCGTACGTCTTGCATGGCACGGACTCCCCGACGATGTCTAGCACCTGTTTGAGGGGGTTGCTGGAGGGGGAGACAGAGAGGCCCGCATGGAAGGACGGGCCAGCATCAAACTTGTAGCCTTGGACCTCAAATCCATGAGCAGCACCGCCAGCGTGATAGTGTGCCTCGCATACTGTGACGCTGAGACCGTAGTGGGCGAGCAGGGCCGCACACGACAGGCCCCCGATGCCTGCAACTCAGTGACTCCTGACCTGCTAGTGAGGCTGTTTCGCTTGCACCAATACACAAACAGCGTTGACGTTAGATACACCTGGGTCATGTGGTGTACAACTAAATAGATATCACGCTGTGCTGATGTTGCCGCATGTGTGGAGACGTGTAATCGCTGTATACTGGACAGTCAGAGACCACAGGTTAGAATCTGCTCGAGGATAGTTGGTCACACCGCTGCCGATAATGACGACGTCCGTCTCGTGGCTTCTATCTGTTGCATTTACGATACCGCAAGTTTGGCGTGTGCGCTGCTGGCGCGTCTGCGGTCTCAACGTACGCCTGTTTGCTTGTGTGGCACTTCGGCTTGCGATGGGCGACACAGTCAGGTCTGAGCCACGCATAGACTGCATATTTTTATACTTGCAATGCTGGTACGTTTGACCGTGCAACCACGCGTCTTTCTCTCCCGATTGGCTAGACTGGTGAGTTCGGATAGTCCACAGAACAGTATCAAATCGAACCGGCCAACTCAAAATGATACATGCCGCGCAAAACAAAAAATTTAATAATGTAATCACATCAGCTTCGCCGCATGCGTGAGTGAGCCCGCGTTGGTCTACAGCTTGGGGGTCCAAGCAGAGGTATTTCTGGGGCAGGACGACAGCCACGATTTCACTTGAAGCCACTGGTCATGTCACAAATAGTGATTTCCGCAGTTGCATGCAAACTGAAATCACTCATGTAAATTTTACAATGCCGATAATATCGCATTGCTCATGCACAGTCGTCAAACGGCGGTAGCCCATACTTGGCAGGGTCAAATTCTACAAGACTTTCCAACACCACATCAGCCTGCTCTGTGCGATCACGGGCTAGGTTAGGGTCTGGTATCATTACACAGTACATGCCAGCAGCCTTTGCGGCAGCGACGCCAGTTGGGGCGTCTTCAAAAACTAGACATTGTGAGGGTGGGGGATTGGCATCCCACCGTGTAGCTGCCTGCAAGAATATGTCTGGTGCCGGCTTGCCATTTTGCACATCATCCCCGGTGATAATGTGATCGAAGTATTCGAAGAAGGGCTTGTGATTGGTGGTCTTTAGGTCAAAGTGCCGGGAGTGTGACGATGTCGCCACACAGATCGGCACTCCTGATGTCCGCAGGTGCTTTATCAGCCTCTCGGCGCCTGGCATGAGTTGGCAGCTCGGGAAAAGCTTATGCAGCATCTCCTCTCTTTCTTTCACGAAGTCTTCGGGGACGAGTTGACCCTCCAGGCCAAGCTGCGCTACCATGGTCTGTGCTGCCGGCAGAGCTTTTTGGCCCATCATCTTGGCTTTCAGCTCCCATGTGAACTCTTTACCATACCTTGACAGGATCTCCTGCTGCACGGTCGTATAAAACCCCTCTGTGTCCTGTACAGCACTCGTCACTGACCTGCCTGGATGCGCATGGCGTCCAAAGATCACTCATGATCAGGAGTGCCGCACCAACAAGAGGCCGTCCATATCAAATATGCAGTGAGTAGCCTGCATCTTCGGAACGACTGGTTGTAGGCTGCAAGAACAGTCTTAGAGATCTGATACAGCGCAACGTCGGGGATACAGCGCAAGGTTGGGGAGGTCGACGTCGTGCTGTTGCTGATTGGCAAGCGCAACGCAACGTTGACAACATGCGCCCACACGCACGGATCACTCTGATTTTCCTCATTCAAGTGACTTTTTGCGCACTAGCGGGGCAGTGCGCCACCACGAGGCGTTCTCTGCGCACAGTGCACCCGTTGCCCGCATGCATGGGCCAGGCCCACGGCGTGCACAACCCCGTGGCCACTGATGGCTTCGCCTTGTAGCGTCAACTCAGGCAGCGGCACACACGAGGCATCTAGCTAGACCAGCATTATCTGCCCAATCCGGCATGAGCAGTGAGGGTGCCACAGAGCTTGGAGCGGTCTTGCAGACGCAGCCGCCTTCGCACAGCAAATCACGTGAACAGGGGTCTCGTCACGCAGATTACATGCTGTTTCCAACCCGCCACCTGACACCCCAGACGGCTCTCGCAACGCGTGTGGGACACGTGTGATACACGGTACCCCGATCTTGAACTACACGAGGCTTCCACCACAAGACACATCAGCAAACCCGGCACACGGCCGTGAAAACCCCTTTGCCATACGTCAAATAACAGCGCTCTGCGCTGAGGCCCGCATGGACGCCAGCAGCAGCTCATGCCACACCTCATGGCATCTGTACATTCCCACCCCCCAACCATCACTTCAGCAGCAGTACCGTGCTGCCACAACCCACCAGAAGCCGCAGTACACTCTTGCCGCACGATCACCAAGTCAATTGAACCCGCCGAAACGGAGGGCCGCCAGGCGCTGGATGGAGCGGCGCTCAGCAAGCCCCGTCACCTGCCCCCCCCCCCCCCCACCCCCCAGAACGCCCAGCCCCAGCACATACTATCCTCCCCGAACACCGTCACACTATGCATGGCCGCTGCCTGCTCACCAGTCCCGCCATTTGACGCCCACTACCGACAGCGTGCCAAGTCAGGCGAGCACACCGTCTCTGCCACATGGAAGCTCGGGTGGAGCTCCGCGGCAAGTGGCACCGTGCTGGCTGCGCACCACGCCGCACCGGCCGCCTGCACAGCGCCTCAAAAGCAGCACATCTTGCGGCCCGGCGGCTTCCACGACTCGAGCTCGTACCCCCTCACGACCGCCGGCTCCGTGCCGGGCGGCAGCAGCGGCGGGATGACGGCGCTCACGACATCGCCAATCTCGTCGCCCAGCACAGGGTCGCCGCCGAGCACGACGAGCGAGAACTGCAGCGGCGGGAGGCCGGTCTGCGCGTGCGGCGCCCCGACGCGCAGTTCGCAGTAGTTCTGGCGGTTGTTGAACTTGCGGCTGCGCGTGGGCGTCATGTCGGGGTCGAAAAAGTCGGCGACGACCTCGTCCAGCGTGCCGTTGACCTTGTGGAAGCGCTTCACGCAGCTCTCGAGGTACCTGAACCGTAGAGGGGCACTGTAACTAACCTGCCCGCGCACTTCCGGCCGCCACCGTCATCGACGGGGCACTGCTCGGTGCCGATTTGGTATCACCATGCAGCTTTAACGGTGTCGCCGCGCAGACACACGCGCGCTCGTGCTGAGAGGAGCCCCATGCTGACCTGTGGCACAGATCTGGGCCTCTGGCGCGTGAGGCGTGCACTGCTCTGCGGCAGTTCTGTTGCAATGCCCGCAGCTTCCAGGGGGTGATCGGCAGAGCACGCCCGCACACGCGATGCATGAGCAGAGACCGGCACCAGCCTGGCGCTTGTCATGCTGGCCAAATAGTGCATCTGTAGGCGTCATGAAGCAACTGGCACATGACCTGTGCAGCTACCTTGAGCAGCGCGGCACCTCGTGTCGACACATGCTCCTCGCTTGTGCAAGGTGTCAATGTCATCATGGATACGGCGATGTAATCATAAAAACATACATGCAGCGGACACGCAGGCGGCGGGTGTGCGGGGTGGGGGGGGGGGGGGAGGGGGGGGGCAGCGCACTTGACGACAAAGTCGCCCGGGGGCTTGTTGCCGATGGCCGACGTGACGATGTGCGGCACAAAGCCGGGGTCTGTCGCCTGCTGTGCGCCGCGCGGCCCGCGGCTCTTCAGGTACGTCACAGCGCAGAGGTGCACATCACCGGCGACAAACGTGAGGCGGAACTGGCGGGCCTTGGCGGCGTCGACGACCTCGGCGAGCAGCTCCGCCTTCTCCTTCTCGTGCGCGTCTGAGCTCCAGTGGTCGGTCACGTCGTCGAGCAGGTCCGGCTGCCCGAAGTGGTTGTAGATGCTGTCTCCCAGACCTGCACCGGCCACAAGTGTCACATATGTCATGTTTGGAATACTTGAAATATGAATCATACATGAATATGAATCATATTTGAAACATCATATTTGAAATGTGATATGGGCCGTGCTGTTTTTGGAAAGACTCTGCTCAGAGTTGTGTTGCGTATCCATCAGGCCATACCCACAACAGATTCTACAAATGTGGACGTCTCGTCGGCAGTTCTCGTGGCCCGAGCAACACGCAGGAATCCGCTCATGCCACATACGCATAGAGTGATGCTGGGTCGGGAGTCCCCCACAGCAGAGCGCACGCCAGGTCGCGCAGCGCATGAGTTGGGTGTGAGGGCAAGACCGGGATGAGATGGTTGGGAGGGGGGGCGTGCCTGTTTTGAGGAGGAGGTTGGTGGCCGGGGCGCTGGAGAAGCACTTGAGAAGGCCCTCCACGATGCCGAGGCCGGGGTAGACGATTGGCGAGGCGCTGATAAACAGCACATGCTTCACGCTGTCCGGGAACTCCTTCATCTGCAGCCACATCGCACCGGTCGCATGCGGGACTGAAACAGCGGGTGCACAGACAAGAGGCGTGTGACTGTGGAGGTGGTCAGGGACAGGCGAAGCCACACGCGCAGACACGGCTGCGTCTTGGTGCGATACGCAAGCATGGAGGCACTGAGGCAGTGCAGATGCTGGTGGCGTCCGGGCACGGGAGTAGGATGTGCGCCAGTGTAACACGGTAGAGATCTGCTCCACAGACTGGTAGAACACAAAGGCAAGCAAGCAGAGCAATGCATCAGACACTTGAACCTTGGTACAATGCCGTGATGGGTGCTGTGTGATGCTGGGCGTGCTGCGGGGTGCGCGCACCTGCTGGAGCAGCCGTTGGCGCGTCTCGGGGGTGAGGATGCGCTTCACACTGCGCTGCGACCGCGAGTCCGGCGCGACGACGGCGGCCGACGGGCCGAGCTGTGTCGTAAAGCTGAAGGCCCGGAAGGGCCAGCCGGGCTCCGGCGCGCTCACGATGTAGCCGTCGCCAGCGGCGCGGCTGGCGGTGGTCGCGTGTTGGAAGAGGAGGTAGAAGCGCTGTGCCTCGACGAGCACCGCCTGGAACTGCGGCGTCTCCTGGATGCCGTTGCGGTAGCTGCCAAACCTGCACGGGCTCCCCTGTGGCTGATACACGTGGACTGCACCAGACGCGAACCTTTGCACATGCTTCTGACCAGGCACGGTTTGCACGGTGCAGCAGGCACTGATGGCGGAAAGGCAGCGCAGGATGGCTGGGAGGGCGCACCCGTCCATGAGGTCGTGGTCGTCCCAACTGTTGATCTGCAGCGCAGAGTCTGTGTAAGGGCAGTGCGGCTGGCTGGATGTGGCAGCCGTACAGATTCACCTCTGCTGGTCGCTGCCCTGTAGCCATGCACTTCCACCCAGCTTGGAAGCTCACATGAACGACTGCATTTGCATACCCTATGCTTGCAAATTAATGGACCGCCTTATTGGACAACTGCTCTCAAACGCGTCGATCGGAGCTGCTGTATTTGGGAACGCACAGCCAGAAATTCAGAGAGGAGGGGTTCAATATTGTGCGGCAAATTACACTAGCGGCTGCTGAGCGCCGTAGTCATGCTCGAGGAATGCTCCGCCTCGAAGGGTCACCTCGGTGGCAGGCCATGCCCCACGCTGTAGCTACGATTGCCACAAAAACCCTCGGCCGGAGCTGCGACAGCTAGACATTGGTCTGTGCGCTCATCCACTGCGCAAAACATCTGCAGAAAATTTGCGGACAGCATGTGCGGCACCAGGGTGGACGGCACATGTCGTGAGCGTTGGTGGAGAGCTCGTGGAGGGAGGGTGCGGGGGACTGGGGGCGGCACCTGGGGTGTGTTGCGCAGGAGTGGGGCAGCGGGGTGGTAGTGGGTGTGCCGGAGGTATGACCCGCAGTAGTACTCTGCAATCGCCTCTTTCATCGTTTTGTCGGGCTCAAACTGCAACTTGTCCTCCCGCTTTAGCCACGCCTGGAGTGGCGGCAGAATCCACAGGTTGTCGTTGTACAGCTGATCGCCGGCCCCCATGATGGCATGCAGCGGCCGTGTGCCGTTTGCTGCCTTCTCTGCATGCGTGTTGTCTGTGTGTCTGACACCAACACGAGAGTCTGTGCGTGCCTGACTCATGCATGGGTGGCGTGCGCACTGGCGGGCACCAGGGCGGCACCCGTGATCAACACTGTGATGGCGGTCTTTTGTTGGGCGCCATGCTGTAACAGAGTCACCTTTTTGGTGGCGATGGTGGCTGCCACACCTGACATGTCTTGCCACAGCCGCTCCCCGATCGCTCTGCGCTGGTCGTAGCAGGAGTATGCTGACAGGTTCCACTCTTCACTGATGCCAGCGATGGGGATATGGCCGTCCATGCGTAGGCCCTTGCATTGGATGCTATAGTTCATCACTTGGGACTGCTGAGCGTACTTCACTGTGGGCAAGACGATCCGGCAGAACTGCCACATTCGTGAGTCATACACATGCCTGTCCATGACATCTACGGCACATGGGACGAGAGAACTCCCCTCAAGCGCACAAAACGTTGAGCATGACTCAGACGTGCAAGCAAAAAAGACAACAGCATTCCACTCTGTCGGTGAGCAGCGTCCAAGGCGAACGATGGGATTGATCAAGTCGGGAAGTGGCACCAGCCTAGATTCTGGCTCCGGGACGTGAAATCCCATCTTAATCAGCGGTTAGACTATGCAGACCTAAGCAGAAAGTAGCTGACTACACACGAGCGGGCAGGCAACGCCGGTACGGAGCCCTTCAAGCACGAAACGGGCAACACAGAGTGAAGCAGCAAACAGAGTGCCCCACGCTGTGGCGGATGAATAAGGCAGCTTAGTTGATCATTCGGCAAACTAGTACTTGTGCGATCACTGCAAATACACCCCTGCGTGAGGCCACAATGTCAAACGTAACCTGCCAATGCATGGCATCTCACGCACCTAGGCGCGCGCCTACAAATGCACGTCTGCAACGAACACGCGCGTACGCTGTTTCAGCTCAGGCTGAGAGAAATCAGTCTGTCTTTCCGCATAGAACTCCTGGTCGCAGCGTGCACTGAAACGGGATGCGCGCTTTTATGGCAATTGCACTAAACTAGTGTGCGCGTCGCTGTGCATAGCCAAGGACGAACGTTCACATGGCGAGCTCACGTGGCATACAGTCGCGCTAGTCGTAGTCACATCCACGCCACATGATGTACGCATGGATCGCAGCTCTCAACCATGCTCTCGACGGGAGTCATGTTCCGGAACCGCCACTCGGAACGTCCTGAGGTGGGGGCACGAAGCAGGTACCGGCGACAGTCCAGCACAGGCAGCATTGCTGAGCACTGATAGCCACGTTCCCCTGCCGCGAGGTGAGGCCCATGGAGCATGACTCGGCAACGTTCCTTCCAATCACCGCAGATAGCTGTGATGTACTGGGCGTTTACATTGGCATGCCCGTTTAACCACACCGTGTTCCATGTCCACACAGACCTCACTGAACATGACCCGAGGTGGGTCGGGCCTGAATGTTGCAGCCACAGCTTCCAGCAGAAACAGCTGAAGATGGTGGTCACATGGAGGGGCCCTCCAGGACCTGTGGCGATGCAGCAAAGCATCTCACGTGAGCATGAGCCGTGGAATCACCCACTTGTGCTGGCACGTGCGTGACTGGCACCACAGCATCACTGCTACATCGTAGCACCCCTCAGCATTGGGTCGCTCACGCGGACATGGCGCCCCTGCTGGCACGTGCTTGCTGGAGGCACAATGCGCGCTACGGCGGATCCGCAATTGCCTCAACTCATACACAACCCACCGACGCTCCACTCTGCACAGCTGCGCAGCTGCCCTGACCAACACGTGGCATGCATGCGGCTGTCTCCAGAACCACCGCTTGCGGCACAGCGTGTCTGGTACCTGTGGCCTACTTTCCTACGGCTCCAGCGCATTGCGGGGAAACAGTGGCCGTGTGAGCGTCGCTGGCGCCCCAGCATGCATGCCCTCCGCCGCGTCGCTGGCGCCCCGGCATGCATGCCCTCCGCCGCGTCACCGCCCGGCGCCTTGTGGGGCTCTCCCGCCTTAGCAACTTGAATTGAATACAGCTGGCCGCACCCACATGCATGGCCGCACCAGAGCGCGGCTACCATGGTAGCCGAGGTATACTACAGCACACCAGCAGACAAGGCACCCAGCATAGCGCGGCCAGCACGCCGTCAGCGAGCCCATCTGCATGACAGCCCCGCGCCGCCGTGCTGTGCATGCAGTGTGCTGCCCCACCACACCAGGCTCCGCGCTGGCATTGCGCGCGACCGCATTGTGGCGTCCACCCCAGGTCTCCCCAGCATCCAGCGCGCAGCGTTCAGACCTGCAGGCCCTGGACGGGGTTGACGGGGGGCGCGGCATCGGGCGGCTGCCACTCAGGGGGCTGGATGTCGGGCCAGTCGCCGCGGCAGCCGAGCTTGACGTAGAGCAGCTTGCCCTTGGGCATCTGGTCGTCCTTCTCCAGCAGGCCCATCAGCGCTGGCACCGCCTACATGAGCGCCATGCATGCATGACATCGACTGCCGTGGTGCATGAACCGAACCTCAAATCGGTGTCAAAACACATCCATTCGTTGTGGCCTCAATAATATCATGTGGCCTCACGCATTGCTGACACCGGTTTGTGTGATCGGGTCGTCGTGCCGGAGTGGCAGCATACACTCTCGTCTGCTCCACATACTGACCCCGCCAGGATGCGCGCAAGCGGTCAAGAAAACGCTCATATGCTACGGTTCACGTACGAGCTGTGTGCAATGGCCATCAGCTATGCTCTGAAGCCAGCACAGCAGCTGTGCCGCCTTGAGAACGGCTGCCTGAGACAGCGAGATGGCGAAACTGCCTGCGGCGGTCGCTAGCGGCACGTGCAGGGCTGCTGTGGCATATTCACTCACGCCATTCCGCCACTGCCATAGCAGGTTCAGCAGCCATGTGGTTGCTTCGCACCTGCGCCACCACCGACTCCGCCAAATCATCCAGGTCACCACTGCCGCCGCCGTCGCCCTCCTGCACCACAACCCGCACCTCTGCCTCGCTGTACGCTCCGCGCTGTGGTGCTTCCTCTTCCGTTTGATCCGGCTCCGTGTCGATCCAAACGGTGAAGGAACCGTACAGGTGCCGCCAGACCGCAGACCTGCACAACACGCACAGCGTGTTGCCGGTGCCACCCGCTTGCCGCAGCGCAACATGTTGGGGGCACAGGGGGGTTAGCCCCCCCGCCACAACGCCATCGAGTGGGTGTGCAGTGCATGACCGCAAATTGTCGTAGAGCGCACTGCCGATGGCATGTACGGCTGCGACAGCATGCATGTGCAAGCAGCCGCCACGATGGGGTCAGGCGCAGCACGCTGCGCATGCCTGAACAACATGCACACAGGGTGTGCTGCGTCGCAGGGCAGAAACTGAGCCGACTGCGGCCGCCGGAACGAAGCATCTGCATGCCAGCGGCAGCACCCCCGGCACCACATGCCGCCAGCGGCGGCGTAGGCCAAGCACAAGGCGCCAGTGGTACCACCAGCTGACGCTTCAGAGACCCTGCTGCGGCAGTTCTCACAACTGGCCTGTGCAGTACGGCAGTGCCAGGGGGGGGGGGGGGAGCCACACCTAGCTGTGGCGCCCCAGCCGCCGCCCATCGTGCCGACGCTGCAGCGCAGCATAACCGCCAGCTGCTCGATGACGGACGCCTCGGCGATGATGACCTCGTCGCGGCCCTCCGCCTCCTCCAGCGCCGCCACCGGCTGCCCGCCTGCCTCTTCGATCAGCATGCCCGTGTCCAGCGGAGTGTACCTCGCGATGCCCGAGAACTTCTGCGCGGCGAGCTTGTTAAGGTCTGCATACGGGTGGCGTCAAGTGTACGAGGGGCGCCAAGTGTAGAGCGCCGAGGTGGCTGCTAGGGGCTGTGAGCGAGGCAGGCCGGGAGAGGGGCGTACCGCCATTGTCACCCACGAACACCACGCTGCAGGCGCCTAGGGCTTTGTGCAGCACATCCTCGGCTTCCTGCACGTGATGCTATTGCCTGTGACTCGTGAATGAGGGAGCATACGCACGCCGTGGGAATCGGCAGCAAATTGATGTGCTCTGAGTTTGGACTGTCATGTTTGGCCTGGCCTGTATCGGAGCCTGCCCGCAGGACTGGAGAAATGAGGACATAGGGCTCAGACCTGTTTCGGTCGAAGCACGTCTGGGACTTTGAGCTCCTCTCCGCGGGGACGCTGCTTTTTCCTGGGGCCGCTGGCCTGCTTCGGGGGTGGGGGTGGTGGGCCAAATCCTTTGGACGCGCAACAGGCTACTCGTCTGCAACGCGGTGAGAACGGGATGCCAAAATTCTGCCGCTGAAAAGCTGTGCGCAGGCTCATAGCGACCATGATGAGAGAGCGCAGCAACAGCGGCGGGGGTGGGGGGGGGGGGGGTGCTGCGCTACCGTTGGAGCGAGCCCACAATGAAGGCGATCGCGCTGCAACGCAGCCGGTACAAGTGCTACAGATTGATATTCGGTTGTTACGGATTCAAGATGAATGCGGACTTGTCTTCGTCACCACCGGTCCTCGATGTTGCGCATTCAAAAGTTGTTGTTTCAAAAGCAACTTATGCTGACGATGCAGGCCACAGTCACTTTGATCACTATGGATATTTTACCAGCTAACAGTCGTTTTTGTCAGCGTTCCTTCGAACACTGTCATTTGGCCGAATTGGGCTGCGGCGAGAGTTCGGGCCGTGCTCTTCAGCAGAAGCCAGTAGCCACAGTCACGTGTTCAGCAGACTCCGAGACATGGCCTGCCCAGGTTCAATCAGCCATTTCTGATAGTGAACAACCACATTTTCCTTGGCAAGTAAGGCTTTCATGTACATCATGCGGATTTTGCCCAATTTTGTATCACTGATGTCTGACATGCTGTCCCATGCATGCTTCATGTTATGAAAGCGCTTGCGAGTGACCGACCGCTGCCAGCTGCTCAGCGAAAGGATTGCACCGAGTGCGCAGCCAAGGTGATGCGTAGTTTCTTTGTGCAAGCACTTGCACACAGCAGGCAGTTTCCACCGAGAATTGCTCCCAAGCACGAGCGAGGCTATTTTATTGGGGAGCACAAGCCACATGTAGGAGTCAGCCGACTTTGTTACACAATGCATAGCACAGGAGGAAACGGATGGGACATTGGAAAGTTCTGCTGCAACAGCACCGCATTAGAAATGGTGCAGTCGGCAGATCGCACTGCCACTGTGCCCTGCAAACTTGCACCCAACGCAGTGCCCATAGTGCCAGTACCACAGTGCCAGCTTCTTTTGGTCCTCTCATGGAAAGGATTTGCGTACGCCTCACAAAGAGCTTCGGGATTCCATGGCGTGCATGGCGTTTTCAGCGCCGCGCTCTCAACTGAGCTTTCAAGCTGAGGATCATGAGGAGTGCTCCAACGATGACAACGTTCTGCACAGAAAGCCCCTGTGACGGGCATGTGACGTTGGCAGCACGCATTCAGATGCTCGGATGATGCTATAGCTCATGCTTTGGCGCATGCCCCCCGGCCTCCTCATCAGCAACGACGGGGTATGCCAAAGGACAGCTGCAACAAGCCGCAATGGCCGAACAAGGGCTGCTGATACTGTGCATGAACAGTTACCTGATCCACTTCTAGTAAGTGACATTAATGTAAATTTACACGATGTAGTATGAATCTGTGATCACATAAAGTTGGTATTGGCCGCACCTTCATGAAATTGATGATGTCAGGACTGGCGGCATCATTATCTGAAGCGTTCCAGAAGTCATGCATTACAAACGTTGCAGGGACGATGAAAGCTATCTGCAAGCGCTCGGGTGGATCAGGCATGGGGCTGGCTGTGCTGGAAAGGTCGCCGTCTGCGATAGTTGAAGGCCATGCACAAATGCAAGTCTGGGCTCGCAATCAGCCACCAGACACGCACTAGTGCATATGCTCCAATGTCATAGCCAGCAATTAATGCTATGGCGCCGCCTACTTCAAGAACAATCGCAGCCAGGTAAAGCTGTCGATAGTAAGCTTGCACATCCCGATGTGTGAAATTCAGGCTCGGAATATTGCTGCTGATGGTCTTCATGGCCACATCCAGCTTTGTGGCAATTTCTGGCATTGCATCGCCCCCGGTCTCGTACTCATAGTTTGACAGTTTGATCTGCAGTCAAGATGGGCCTGACAACACATCAGGATGTCAACTTCAAGGTAAAAGTCACAGATGCAGGTGAAACGCACGAAACCACTTGTAAGAAATATACTGGCGAAAAGAATGCGACCGAGCCAGTCCATATAGGCCATCGTGCGGTTTCGGACCGCTCCGAGCGTGGGCACGTTTGAACTCCTTGGATCAGTGATACGATAACAATATCAGAACACAAATAGCAACTGAAAGCACCGCATTCGTCCTGAATCAGCCTCCTGAAGACTAGATTCGCCAACTGGGAAGGCCAAACCAGGAAGGCTGATGAAACCGAAGCTGATAATCGGTTGGAGATGCAAACACAGAATGAAATTGAAGTATCCGCACGCCCACTTCTACCCTTGCGAATCCAGGATAGCCGAGCCTTGCGTCGACCGACAAGAACATGATCCATCCTTGCTCGCGTGTGACTGCGCCTCGCCAAGGCCATGGTCGCCTGCAGCGTCGAAGCACCCATGTAGCCATTTCCCGATACATCGCGCTGCATCATAAGCTCACACCACATGTGGCCACACCTTGCCATGTGCACTATGCAGCATATCTGCACCAGCCACGGCATGATCATGGCTAAGTCAGCATGCCATTCACGGTTTTCAATGGAGATCTTACCAGGGCATAGTGCTCATGCACCTTGTGCACTTGTTTTCCTGTTGAGGTACATGCCCAATTGTTGTGTGGGCGGTCAAGTGCAATTGGGCGGTGCCAAGCCATGCACAGTCCACCCGGCCACGGTGCAATCAGGCACACATCAGCAATGTGACGATACATACACCTAGCTGAAACACGCATCAGGTACTGACGTCGTCCCACATACTCTAGTATCAATTTGAACTGCATGCTCTATGTCCAGTCCGCCAGTACGTGAAAAGGTGCATGGCAGCCCGACATTGCTGTGTTGAACCTGCACCAGTGCCTCAGTAGAGCTGGCCGGCGGCTGTCCACCTCACTCCATTGAGTCAGACAATCTGTAGGCGGCCGCTGGATGCTACACCGGGCCGGGGGCCGCGGTTGCTGAGGCAGTAGCCTCTCCACGTCTGTCTGTGCTCGCCCTCCCCTGTTGTGCCCACGCGTGGCTGCGGGCTGCCCAGGGGCGAACTAGGCGGAGTCACGAGCGCCCTACATGTCCTCGCTGTGCCGGGCCGCTGTTGTGGGGTTGGTCCGCCCCGCGCTGAGGGGGGCGTGCGCCCCCGGGCTCGCATTGGGGGTGCATGTCGGGGCGTGGGTGTGGGAGTTCTGGGGTGGGTTTGGGAGCAGTGGTGCCGGGGTGAGTTGGAGGGTGGGGTGTGAGCATGGATGCAGCCAGGCCTGCTGGCGGACGGTGGCAAGTGGACGGTTGGAGTGCATGGCTGTGGCGCGGTTGCCGCAGAGTGCGCTGGTGTGCGTTTGTATGGGTGTGCGGTTGTGTCGGTTTGTTGTGACTTTGCGCCTGTGTGTGTTGCTGCTTGTTGCTGCCTGCTTGCGGGTTTTGGTCGCGTGCTTGCCTGCTGTTGCCCTCGCTGCCGGGCTCGTGTGTTGATCTCGGAGGTAAACCTCCTTGAGGACTCTGCTGTCAACCAGCAGCTGCCCTCGCTGTCATCTGCAGACGTACTATGGCACTGCTCGCGATGCAGCTCAAGCACAGTCAGCGGTCCACAGCTGTCAGCAGCCATGTAGGTCGGGTGACTCAGACACGCCTCTCAGGTCTTGTCGGAATGAAGGAAAACGTGGTTCGCGTATGACAGGGACGCGAAAGAACGTTTGTACGCTATGCATGCATGATACGGTAATTCTCAACACTGAATGCTTGTCACGAGTAGCAGCATAATATCGGCTTGTTCCGGCCTCAGTGCGTGGCTAACTGCATAAACATTGAACCTCCATACACAAATGACGCCAGCAGTAACACACCGACATCTAAGGGTGGACAAGGCTACACGCATCTCCCTGCAGCTGTGATGCTGCGTCAGTTCAAATCCAGGACAGCGCCAAGTGGCACGGACATACCTCGCAAAGCATTAGTACACAATGCAGTCATGATGAGGCAGGGGCTTCAGGCTCCATTCTTTACATAACGGCTTGGCTTTGCAAGCCATGATGAACATAATTTAACAAGTCCCCACTAAGGTCGGCTGTGTACGCATCCTACATGTAATGACACCATGAAGTACGAGCATGGCATTCCAGTTGCTACCTCAACATCTTCGAATTTCTATCACGACAGGAATGAAAACAATAAGTACGGATGGCATCACGGCTACAACAAGCCGATAGGACGCCGAGTAGGAATCTTGTTAGTGACCATCCTCCTCACTTCCTCGATTCAGCTTTTGCCACCAGTGTGTCAATCTCACTGCATAGCATACATACATTCTTCACTGACGAGAAGGTCTATGGAGGTCTGATACAAATCATACAGAAATGGTCACGCACCTGAGCTGCATGAAGACGGCCTGCAGGTTCATGTTGACCTCGTTCAACTCCTTCGACAGCTCCAAAACATTGCTTTGCGCTTCACGTCGCATGAGCCTGCCACGGTGTGTCGCATCACCAAGCTTTTTAATGACAGACCTCACATTTTCCATCCTGCATATTGATTCGCCAGCCAGCTCAGAGCGCCTGAGCCTTGCGTCCACGTCCGTGATACGTTACGGACACGACGTGAGTCATCACCGGTTGAAATGTCAAAGCATTCATCGCATCAAAGCAATCAACATCAAATAAGGATGGCACTTGCGGTCAAATGGACTGTTTATTCAGCTGCATGGCCATGTTGGGCCGTGAATGCGCTTGCATTAATCAATACAGGAGAAGAAAATTTTGAATGATTATTTCATGGCCTGTGACTGTCCACCTACTGTCTTGACAATTGCAGGCATTATGCACAGCGCAGTGCGGGTAGAACACACGCTGGATCACCCGCCGTGCCACTGGCCTGGCGGTCAGACATCTCGGAGTTCAGGGCGAGGCATGCACGAGCGCAGATGCGGCTGCTGTTATCTCACGACGGAGACTAATGCCACTGTTCTACAATACTGGTAGCTAGCGGGCTTCTTTGAGTTGATCCTGCGCGTGCCTGGTTTGAACAGCGTGAGCTGCACTGCCGACTCTGCTATCGATTGCACAGCATGCTGCACCGTTCCGAACACGGTATGATGGACCAACAACCACTCATCACACCTGAAAATGCTCAGCGGGCGTACACAGAGGCGCGACTGACGTCTTGGAAGATTCTTACAGATCTGGCACGTTTGGTACGCAATGCATAGTGCGAGCCTCGCCACTCAGCTGAGCTCAGTGCTGGCAACGAATCAGGGACATCCCATGCGTGGCCTGAGTAGACGGCAATGGCGCGCATGTGTTATAATCTATGTTCTATCAGCGTCATGGTGGCTGCCAGCGATTGCACGCGCCCAGTCGCGCGATTGCGCCGGATGATCGCACGACTGAGCTCGCACAGCCACAGGCTACCTCAAGGGTCAGCAGTACTGTGGCATGCAACCCGCGATTGGTATAGTCAGCAAGCATGGCCTCTGTCACCAGTCCTGTGCTTCAACTGCACAACCTGCCGCTTGAGGTCTTGGTACGGATATGCCACTTCCTTCCAGGAGAATCTATAGCAGCCCTTCAACAAAGCAAAAAGGCACTAAATGAGTCTTTCGAGTCGGTGTGGAAGGATGCTTATGCGCAACGGTGGTGCTGCGTGGGTCAGGTGCCGTGCTCGCCTGGCTCTCCAATCGTTTCCCAACGATGCCGTTTGCCCGCCTCTCACGTTGATGCCCAGCTTGCAGGGGCATACATAAGTGAATCATCCTTTACAGGCCGCTCTTGAGGGTGACCTCACATGGAAGAGGATGTACAGCGACAGGCACACAAGCATGCAGACTCTCCTGCAGAGTTTGCACTCCGACCTCAGCCGTACCAACTGCCCGCAGCAGTCCCCCAGCTCCAAGTGGCGCGCGTTCCGTCTCTGGGACGAGCCTGCCGTCGTGCAGGTGTCCATCCGTGACTGGCAAGCACACCAGCAGGCACTCCAGTCTTCACATGCCAGCCTAGAGGACCTCCTGCGCCTCGTTGACCTCCATGCCGGCCCACTGGCACCGCTGGCCGCGATGCAGTTCCTCATTACCCGCATATGCATGCCGTCTCTGGCTGTGGCAGGCAGTGACTCCGCAGCCGCAGCCCGCACACAGCTCCACATGCTGGACAATGCGACGCCCGCTTCAGCGCAGCAGCAGCAGCACTCCGCCTCAGGCTGTAGCACGGAGCGTGCTCCACTACGCTTGGACAGCGGCAGCACAGCTGCTGGCGTTCCGTGTGTGTGTTCGACGGCCACGGGCATGTGCTGCCACTGTGCATGGCAGGCTCTGCAGCGCCTGGAGGCACGGGTCGCCACCTCGCCCAGCGGCAGCTGCCCCGTGTTCCTGCGCACCTGGCGGCTGGGCGAGCTGCAGCCGCTGGCGGGCTGGCGCACACGTGATCGCATGTCATCGGTGTGCCGCTGTCCACGTCAACCACACTGCTACAACCCTCCCACCTGTGCGCATGTGACCAGTTCGCATAGCACAGGAACACACCCCGTGACTTGCATGCGCGCATCTGAGGGGATTTACCCCTTCAGCTCCTGGGTCCCGGTTTGCCGGAGATGTCAATGGCCTATTGGCTACGGCAAGTAATTACAGTTACATACACGTTTTTAAACGTAAACCTTGCCGCTGGCTCAACGGAACACTGGCAAGCCACAACTCCTCTCCGATGTGCATCAGCAGCAGCTCCTTGTCGGTGTACCCCAGCTTGTCCTTGGACCGGCGCTGAGGGAATGCATCGCTCCGGTACATCAGCAAACTGCTGCCACGACCATCGTGTTGCGGGCGCCCTTGCAAGCACCAACACCACACTGCGTGACACAACGTAGCTTTGCCCACACAGCTGCATGCTGCTCCGGCTGTGCCGAGGGCCTTGGTTTTTGACAGCAGCATGCATGGCCTTGTTGAGCATGCTGTTTTTGCATGGCAGGCCGACCCGAGAGAGAGAGAGAGAGAGAGAGAGAGAGAGAGAGAGAGAGAGAGAGAGAGAGAGAGAGAGAGAGAGAGAGCAGCATCCTGCGTAATCAAGTCGGATCGGAGCTTGTTCATGCCAATGAGGAGGTTTGCAGGTCAGCTGTGCCGTGCAGGTGTCATTCACGATGCAAGAGCTGCTCACTCGGCCGTGGGCGGGGTCTTCTGTCCCAGTCGTCTGGGCTGCGTTGCATCGGGGATGCCAGCTGGACGTGACCAACATGGTGCTCGAATACGCACTGCCGTCTGACGGCATGAAGGCCTGAGTGCAGCCGGCAATGATGTTTTTCCCAGCCTGATCTAGCTCTGCGCGAGTGTCCCTGTGGCTGTGATGCTGTCCGGTCGGGTTGGGGTAGAGTCAAGGGGTGGTGCCTCTTGTTCTGTCACCTGGTGGGCATGGATCGTGATTGTGATCGCGCCTGTAGACGTACAAAGTACCAGTTATATGCACACCTGATGAGTGTAGGTGTAGATCATATAGATTGGCAGTGACGTGTTTCAGTCTCATGCAAGCCCTACACTATTTCAGTCTGCATGCTGACGCATGCCCTTACAGTAATCCCGGTTTATGCCAGACTGGCGGCCCATGCCAGACTGCAAAGCTCTCCGTGGTGCACAGCATGCGGGCACAGCATGCGGGCCGCAGCTGCGGTACTGCGCTGGCTGAAAATTGAAAGCCTCTGTACACAGCCGGTACAGCATTCCTGAGTGGTCTTAATCACTGTCCACCTGGAGAGTCATGCTACGTCAGGGGGGGTTGTGGGCTGCGAAACGGTGTGATCCTGATGATATCAGTAGTATGCACACAAAGTTTTGAGTGCCAACAGCCACAGTGGCAGGACATGCTGCGGTGCTGGTGATATCGGACATTCCTACCAACCTTAAGAGCACGACCATCGTGAAATCTGTGCAAGAAGTTCGGCTACGTTATTCTTGCCGTGAGCTCGTGGTGTCATCCAACAGCGTCCTGATGTCAAGAACCAGAACACAGCCCACAGTATGGCTCATGACACAACCCCTCGCTCAAGTGGCGTGACGGGGAATTGATTGGTAGCAAGTCTGCGGTGAATTGCGGAGATTTGAAATCGCGACGTCGTGATCATGAGGAAGCATTGCAGCTGTTGCTCTAACCATCTCACCGAAACCATGTCAAGAACCAGAAAAGCGCCCAACCCAAGGGGTTGTATTACTTTTGGACTGGAGGCCGTCGTATATATGTGTCACTAGACTCTTGAGCGCACAGTATTGCTCATGACACCTGACCTGCGCCCAGGTGCACAGCATTCACCGAGCTCGGCCGAGGCGCATGCTCAGATTCAATGTCTACAAGTGCTAACTCACCAGCGACGAATCATGCGCCAGGATGTGCCAAGATGTTTATTGCGATTGCAGGCCGCAATTTGAAACAAAACTTTGTCACAATCTTCTCATGAGGTGGTGATCACGCTAAGGCTGGACGACCGGCTGTGTTGACTATGTTGCACGGGACAGTTGTCGAAGTGACGACACGCTTGGCAGCGTCCCACATCAATGTTAAAGTAAAGTTACAGTATAACTCAGACATACAGCATGAGTAACGCAGCTACATCGCTTTATCCACCACCTCCGGCGTACTGTGAGGCGCTCACGTCCGACGACACCCTTCCCGACCCTCCACCACCGATCGATGGGCAGTTCACTACGTTTGGTATCACTGGCAGCTCTGCTGTCAGCATTCCGCAACTAATGGGCGCTGACCTGATACCATCCGACAGGAAAGGGGTACAATGTGAGTCCCAGTTGGGCATGTTGGCACACGTAGCCACCCATACAGCACGGCTTGAACTGGGGTTTTGGCTGCAGATCTCGCCAGCAACTTGTCTAAGCTCAACTCAGATCTTCTAAAAGCTGTGGAAGAGCTAATTGACGCTTTGATCAAGAAACCGGCCAGCAGTGCCAGGGAGCTTGAGCGTGTGATAGCAATTCAGAACAACATGCAGCATGTATGCAATCAACTGCGGACTGTGCAAGGTAGGTCCACACTGCGGCACATCCTCTCCGAAAGAGTGAAGGAGAAACAGGAGCTGTTGCAGAGGCTGCGGCAGCAGAGTGCTTCTGTTCGGGAAGAAATGTTACATGGTGCAAACACTCTTTCTTCTGATAGCACCAGATAGCCTTAGGTACCAGTTCTCCGTAAAACACAAGATGCCTGGGATACAATTCATGTCAAAACCTATGACAGCCAGAAAGCTCTGCTTTCGCTCTGCTTTTGTGACCACCCATCTGAATCACTGTGCAACAGGAAGCGTAAATTGCTGATGAACGCAACTAGATTATCATTCGGTCGTAATTGGCTGCTCTGTTGACTCCGGAGGTGAGGCTTGTAGTTCAGCGAGCTGTTCCCTAGCCGCTTCAAGTTCAGCTTGAAGTCGTTTATTTTCAGCCACAACCTTTTCATACTCCTCGGGGGTGGGTGATCCTAGGGCTTTCTTGATGTAATCATTAGCCTTGATTGGTCGATCTGTGTGCATCGCGCAAATCAGCTGCCACGGTTCAGACATGTAAACTATGACAACCTTAGCGAAATATCAAGAGGTCCAGACGCAGCCGATTTGTAATTGACACAAACTCTGCTTGTCATATTAGTGTCCTCATCAAGAGCATGGGAATCAATCCGTCAATGAGAGCGATACCAGGTTCCTCGTACAGGTTCACAAGAACCTTGGTCAATGTGTCGATAGCTCCAGCGCTTTCCAGGTACCGCCTGAACGCCTCCTTCTTAGTCTCAGTCATGATAACAAATTAAAGGTCTTAGCTGTAGTACGGGGCCCGCGGTGCGCTTGCAGGAGACTGTTCGCTCGCGATGCAATTGAAGCCGACCTCACTGAGTGCGTCCAGTGTTAGAAGTTCGTCATGAATAAACACGCTACTGCATGCGATTTACATCCTCAGGCTCATACTACTAGATTGTAGATGTATTCGCATGTGGAAGCCTGCACACGGGCACTCAGGCAGCGGAAGGTTTCTTATTGTTGCGTGGACCAAAACGCGGCGATTTTAGAGCAATCGAAGATGCGCATGCCTGCCTAGTCGACCTGCCTATACAAGTGCGCTAACTTGCCGCACTAGGTTTTCGAAAAGTGCAGCAAACACTGCCTAGGTATCACAATACGACCATGGTCATATTGGCCAATCATGGACAAGGCCCTGCAGGGTCACTTTCAAAAGTTATGGACAGGGCCACTTGCAAACGACGGATCCATCCAAGTGTATACACATGTGGAGATGTGCAGTTGTGAGGCAGATGGGTCCATAAAACCCAATAACAATTCCGATCACTGCTGCAACAGTGCCCCAACACGTAGGTCATGTGACCATCACATCCCTTTGCCACATTGTAGATCTCTTCCATGGCATCAAACAGGCTTTCCAAGTATGGCCGCCTAGCCTGATTCGCACGCACATGGAAAGCATGTTCCGTGTGAGCTCAAGCCACACACGGGCCGGATCATGGAATGACAGTGCTCACCTCTCAGACTGATTGAGCAACCCCAGTGTGAAAAAGCTCTACTGGTGGTAAACATAGGTCATTACCGACAGTCGTTAGACCCAGCTCTGCTAGCACATTAATTGCCTACCAGCATCATTGACAGTCATGGCCCCGCTGTGAAGCCTGGTGCCTGTAGGACCACGACACAGTGTCGCACGTGAGCACGTGCTGCCCTGTGTCTCACAGGCATGCAGCCTTTACGATTATATAGTTTATAATGCAACATAAATGTGTGAAGACGGAGTAGGCGGACAAGGAGGCCAAGACCTTCTCTGGCCGTACTGAACAGCATTCGCAGGTGTCGGGGCACCGGGGTCCCACAGGCATGGCATCATTGCAGAGCTGCGTGGACTGCAGGGACCACTGTATAGTCGGCGAGAACAGAATTCATGTGATCACGTTGTCGAAGTGAGCGTTATGCCGTGCTGAATGTGTAGTCTCGGGCACGGGTGCATGCCTGAGCTAGTACTGAGTTCTGCATGACCGGTCGTCCCACTGATGCACGGAATCTTACTTGGTGCCCTGTTTGCACTGTCATCAGACCCCGAAAAGCGATCATCTCATGGACGCTGTGTGATGGCTAGTGTACAGTTGGAAAAACGTGAAAGTCAGACCAACCGAGCTCTGGTCCGTAGAACACCGAGTGCACAAACCGCCCTTCCCAGGCAATGCCACCTGCCACCTGACACAAAGTATGCCACCTGACACAAAGTACCAGTCAGACACAGCCTCGGCGAAGAATTTTGGAGGACTGTATCATCACAGCAGTGCTGGAAAGTTTGCTTTCCAGGCTGCTAACCAGGTACGGTTTTGATTCAATTTGCCTTGAGTCGTCGGCAAGGCCAAGCCTGCTTCGGGAGCGTTGCCGGGATCCATGACTGTGGTGGCATGTCTATCAGCGACCAGCGACACACTGGTCTTGTGTATGCATGGGCAGGTCCGCCGTGTACCCGCTAGCGTGTGCGGTCCCACCACAGTGTCCTGGAGCAACCTCATGAGCCTTGCTCTGTTCAGGCTTGCTCTGTTCAGCCTTGCTCTGTTGAGGCTCACGGAAGACCGAGTAACGTGTGGTCCCAGTGCTGAAGGCAGTGGGCGTCTGTGGCGGCATGTGTTGCGTTGATTGGATCAGGATGGATATTGCCTGTCATCGCAACATGTTGCAACAGGGGGTTGCGCAGCTGAGTGACTACAAGGGACCTTTCACCCTGTTGGTCTTAGCATCGCCGTCACGATGAAGTCCTGGGAACATGCACCATCGCAACAATAAACCCCCGTACATGAATTGACGCATTCAGCGCCGACCGTGTTTCTACCTCTATGTCTTGGTGATCCGTTCCGCTCTCTGCATTTCCTGCCATACACCATGCAATCCATTCGTTCCGCCGTACGTCCTCCACACTTGGAATTGGGAATAACGCCACCGTCAGAGCGACGCATGTATTACAGCCGATATGTCTGTGCAGGCTCGCATTTCCTCGCCCTTGCTGCGACGTGCCCCGGTCGCCGCGCGGCCTGCAGTGGTGCGTTCCGAATCGGAACTCCGCCAACGAAAGCTTGTGCGAAATCATGACTGGCGGCCTCTGTATGGCCAAAGGACCATCATTTGATTTCGTCCGTCTGCTCAGTGCTGTTTTCCATGTCCTCAAATAATGCACTGGCGTTGACCGTGCAAACGCCTGTCGTGTCGGGAAGTCCCGTCCTGCGCAAGCAGTTCACAACTTGCGGTCCTTGGCTTGTGATCTAGCATTCCTGTAGCAGATGTAGGTTGTATCCCTTCTGGCAGACGCAGAGTGTGTGATGCCTACTGATTGGCGCGGTTTCAGCTCGAAGACACCACCGCACCCTTCGCACCCACTGCTGTGCTTGCCGCCACTACTGCGCACACGTGTCACGAATCGCATTGAATTTCCCGGGCACACCACACCGGTGGATGTTTTGGAGCTGCCCCCCCTGCGCGCAGCTGAAATCGCCCCAAGCAGCCCGCGGTGCTATGCTCAGTCGTGGGCCACAGACCCAGCTGAGAACAGCGTGCAATATCCGCCTGACGCGTACGGCTGTCCATGCAGCGGTGCTACGCCCTCAACCCGGCCACCATCGGCACAAAGGTGTACTTTGACATCAAGATCGGCGATGAGGATGCCGGCCGCATCGTGATGGGCCTGTACAGCGAGGACGTCCCCAAGACCACCGAGGTGCCTCCCCCACCCGCCTGCGCCCCGCACTCCTCACGATAGCTCGCGCAAGCTCTGCCTGCCCCGCTTCTCAGGATACTGGCCCCTCTGCCACACATCTGCAACGTACACCGCGAGAGCACCCCGCAACATCGCCACGCGCTAGCGTGTTCCACCATTTTGCCCGTTGCCGGACCCGGGCAATGACTGTTCGCCGCTGACTGCAGAACTTCCGCGCGCTGTGCACGGGCGAGAAGTCGTTCGGGTACAAGGGCAGCGCTTTCCACCGCGTGATCAAGGATTTCATGATCCAGGGCGGCGACTTCACCGCTGGTGCGCACCCCGCCGCCCCTCCTGTCCTCCGAAGCCTCAACAGCGGCTGCACTCCTCCCCTGGCGCTCCAATCCCGCAGCCGCGGCTCTCCTGCGCCCTGGCATGCTGCGCACAGCAGCTCGCGCAGTCACAGCACGGACGTCACCCACAGCACGGACGTCACTCACAGCATAACAGCATTCACAGCACGGACGTCAGGTGGTGAGCATGTTCTTCCCCGGCTGGCCACACAGCCTCATGCAGCGTCCGGTGCTCTTGCACATGGCACCCTCCACAACGAGACAGCCATCTGGAGTGTGCTTCACACTCTGCTGCGCATGTGTGCTGAGCGCTGCGTGCTGTGCAGGCAACGGCACGGGTGGCAAGAGCATCTACGGCGCGAAGTTCGATGACGAGAACTTCAAACACCGCCACGCCGGCCCAGGCATCCTCTCCATGGCCAACGCAGGCGCGGCCCCCGCCTCACCTCTGCCGTCTCGCATTCTGCTGTTTTGTTCCGATAGTGATCAAGCAGCTCATTGCCGAAAACAATTTGAATCGAGGCAGCCCCCAACAGCGGCATCCCCAACCCCTCCTCTCCCTCATCATCCACGGGTGCACAGCCTTGCTACAGTGACGGCTCCCAGCACAGAGCACATCTTGCACAGCGCGCCTCACACGTGCATGTGTCAGTCTTGATTCTAGCCTGACCACTTCCACACACTCCCCGCCGGAACCGTGGTAAGCAGGGGCCACAAGGGAAGTGCAAGGGAAGTGCCGTCGACTGTTTCGAGTAGAATACTCCAGGCACTAGATTCAAGCAGGGATCACACTCTACAGGAGTTTCTCGTGCAAGCAGGAGCCAACGTGGTGAACAGGCATCCCAGGAAAGGCCCAGTAAGTGACACGTGCTGCGTGCTGTGCAGGGCCGAACACAAACGGCTCCCAATTCTTCCTGTGCACGGTTCCCACGGACTGGCTAGACGGCCGGCACGTGGTCTTCGGGGAGGTCATCGAGGGCATGGACGTGGTGCGCAAGGTGGAGGGCACCCCGACCGGCCCGATGGACCGCCCGGTGGCGCCCTGCGTCATCGCCGACTGCGGCGAGTTGTAAGGTTCTGGTGTTTGATGGCCCGTGCGTGGCACGGCTTGTACTGTAGTCAACTCGATCCGATGTGTGCCGGGTGCAACTCTGTAATCATGCCCGACTCTCTGTAACAACGCCCGACTGGCCACGCCTGCGTAATCTGCATGCAATCATGATGGTGGCGTCACACCAGGATGGTGCTCGCCCGCTTGGCCGCTGGCCCGGTGTTGCCGTGGGCTCCCTGGAGTTCCCATGCGGCCATTTATGGTGCATGCATGGGCCCGCTTGCAAGCCCACAATTCTGCTCCGGCCTTGTCTGAGGCAGGCCGCTGGAAAAGACACATGATTGTGGAACACGTCTCGTGTACTAATTGATTTGTTGTGAGGCTGGCGCCATGCGTCAGATTTGGGCCAGCAACGCTCGCCATAATGACAGCGCAGGGACGCATCAGGCGTGACCAGCATCCGCGTGTTCGTAGCGACGTCGGCAGACCACTACTAGAGCTGTTGTAGTTTGTTTCGGCATGGCCTCAGAGTATACAACTAGGTACTGGAGCAGCGTTCAGGGCACCGACGACGCCAAACGCAGAGCTGACGAACTGCTGGACCGCCTCGCTAAGCGCGCCTTGATCTACAAAAACACCAGCGGCTATGAGTGGAACGTTGACGAGGACGCAGAGCTCACTGAGCTGCTTCATTCGATGGTACGGGCTCACTCGTTCCCGCTTCGCGTGGGATCCGACAAGGCAAACGTGCTTGGAGCACGGAACAGCGAGCAGGATGCAGGAGCTGCCCGGTCCAGCAGGCAGGACATCACACGCTGCCGGCATGTCTTTGTGTCGAAAGCTATCCCCTTGCAGCGGCCTGAGAGAATTCAAACGAGAGCACCGCACCGCTGCCCTTGACTGCTTCCAATCGCCCCTGCGAAGCAGCCGAGCCTGTGTAGCACAAGCGGCATATGCCGCATTTGTCAATACGAACGCAGCTTCCGCAGAGTTTACTGAACCAGGCCCCGGTAAAAAATCACTGTCAGCAGCGCTGTCGACGAGACGGTGTGCACCGCGGTGGTGGGCTAAGCGTGCCATGCATGCAGGCCTGCCCCCCGGTGGATCACATCCGCACTCAGCGCCGCCTCTCCACCCTCGAGCCAGCGGCCTTCCTGGTGTGGAATCGCACGATGGTGCACGTACTGGCGCAGCTGCAATCAGAGCGCATGCACCACGTCCGTGAGGTACTTTGACGCCTCCCCACGCTTCCCCACCAGCCCCGTAGCACACCTGTTCGCCGCCAGTTGCCTCCGCGCGCTTCTGCATGCCGCATCAGCGGTGATAATGTACCACACCAATACAGCCTGGTGTCCCTTGTGCTAGCTGCCCTGCCACGTTGGCTCCCAACCAGCGATCCGTGCACAGTAAACGCTGCCCACCGGCTGCCTGTGAACAGCTCACCTGTAGGCGGCCGCCTGGGAACGGCTTGCGAGTGCACAGCTCGCATGCGGCGGGGCCACACCCGCGCGGCGGGCAGCCCTGCGCACCGTGTATCCGCAGCTGTGCACACACGCATGAATCAACGCCAGTGTCCACACGCGTGTGGACGCTGGGAGCATGCTGCGGCGGCCTTGACCGGAGCATGCATGCAGTTCCTGCTGGCGCAGCGGCTTGACACGGTGGTGCGGGCGCTGCTGACGCCGGAGTCGCTGTGGCCAGAGGCGGCGCAGTCGGCGGGTCTGCAGCACATCGTGCTGTCGTGGC
The DNA here is from genome assembly GCA_900538255.1 of Ulva mutabilis. NCBI lineage: Eukaryota > Viridiplantae > Chlorophyta > Ulvophyceae > Ulvales > Ulvaceae > Ulva > Ulva mutabilis. Next base: position 1,019,108 of record UNSF01000011.1, on the reverse strand, counting down.
CGACTGCTCGCCACCTCCTCGATGCCGCTTTTGCCGTGCGCCCCCCCCCCTGTCGACATCCCACCCCTTGGACATGCCTGCCGCATGCATCTGCCCTCGTCCTGCCTCTGTTCCACACCCTCCATGACGTTGCTGCCTGTTTTGTGGCCCACATTCGCCGGTGCCTCCTCGTCCGGTCGAAGGTCTGACTCTGCACAGATTGCTGCTCCTTGCACGATCGTATGGATTTCTACCTCATGCACGTATGCAGCATGCGCACCTGCGTACTCACCCCATTCGCCATGCCAAGGTTGCTGGCCGCCAAACTCACGGTGACTCATGCGCCTGTCTCAGCTGCCATGCTGTGCTGTGCTGTGCTTGCAGCCACCGCACACACCAGCCAGCATGGCACTCTCTCACACCTGCATGCAGCCACTGCTCGAGGGGACCAGTGGCCCAGGTCACGCAGACGGCCCATGCATGGGTTCCGTGATGGAAGCACAGCACATCACACAGCACACAGCACGCAGCATGCGGTGCAGGCGTGCGACCCGAGGGAGTTCCTGCTGTTTCTGCCGCGGCTCGGTGAGATCGTGTTGCAGGCGGCGTCATTCGTCCACACGTGCACGGTCCTGGCAGGAATCAGCTACCTTCCGGAACGTTCCGACGACCCTGCAGCCGCAGAGCCACCCGAGCCCGACGGTGGGGTGGGGGTGCCAGGACGAGTGAGCGTGGCTGAGGTGACGCAGGGCAAGAAGGTGTTTGATGAGGTGGTGGAGCATCTGGCGGGGCTTGCGGTGCGGGCGTTTGCGGGCCTCCGCCGCAAAAATGCGGCACACGCAGGGGATGTCCTTTCCTTTGCGGGCAAGATCGCCATGGTATATGTGCGCCCTCCGCCGCCTGCCGCCTTGCCTCTGACGCCCCTTGGCCTGACTGAATGTGCGCGATGTTCTGAATGAAAGTGAAGCTTTTCCGGGACTACAAGGCATGCAGATGGTGAGCGTGTCCCCTGGGCAGACTCGTGCCCCCTGTAGGGGTGGCGTGCCTATGATTTGCAGTCTTTTGGGAATGAACCGCCAAATTTGGACCCGCGACTCCACCATGGCCCATGCTGTTCCTGTGCTGTGCCTGCGCTTTGCCATCTGCACAATTCAAGTCATGCCTGCGTGAAATGGCCTGTATGGGTGAGCACGCAGCAGCGCGCCCATGTGTGGCCGCAGTGCTGTGGCTACAAGGGTGCAACGTGTGCGATTGTTGACACAGAACTTCCAGCGGGAGCCGCCGCAAGACCACCCCGCCACCGCCCTGCTGCGGCACTTCCAACCCCTCCAGCCACTCCCGCCCGGCGCCTTTGTCCCCGCGCTCCTGCAGGCCGTCTGCAGCACCGTGTGGCTGTGGCTTCAAGCGCCGCGAGAGGCCCTGGAGGGCAGCGCCGTCTCACCTGCGTTGGGCGAGGTGCGCGCGTGTGCTGCGTGCTGCGTGCTGCGCACGTCGCCGCAGCGGTGTAGTCGATGCAGGCAGGAGTACTACTGCTGCAGGTGCGCAGCTCGCTGAATGTATCACCCAGTGCTGTGCTGCGTGCTGTGGTACAACGCGAGTCCACGTCCAGCTCCTGACACGAACATCATCGGCAGCCTTAGATTTGTGCCACATCGAAACCAAGTCAGTGCTATAGCTGGGCCACTGGGGGGCTGTGAAGGCAGGACATGCATGAATGCAACAGACTCCCTTTTGCCCTATGCTGTGTGGCGGCGCTCAGGTAGACCAAGCTTCAACATCAAGCGATGTGCTAGCGTCATGTTGAAGGCCATGTCGGCGAGTAGGATCGGCTTGTCCACTGTACAGGCAGAGAGAGGCGGGGGTCGTACCCGGCTAGGATTGCGATCGCCCACGCTGACGTGATGGCCCCGTCAGGGTCCTACAGGATCTCACCACCTTGCATGGCCTTGTTGAGCATACTTCTGTAACGTATCTCATCCTGGCAAGGGGTGTGACTGTACCACACAGTACATGCTGTACCACACAGTACATGCTGTACCACACAATACATGATCATACGTGCAGGGCATGCCAGAAGCAGCGCTGGCCTGAACACAAAAGCATGTGTACACCTGTGGACACATCTGCGGACATCCCTCTAGCAGCCCATCCCAATGCATTCGGGTGGCCGGAAGTTCCCCCTGACGTACGGCAGAAGATTCTTGCGGCAACCCTGCAGGCGCTAGAACCATTTGGCCACACACCGTTGCTATGGGAGCACCTGGCGCAAGCGACCCCGTCTGGGCTGCGTGACATGACGTGCACGCTGCGCACGCTGGGCCTGAATAGCTACACCCATGTGGACTGGGCAGGCCTAGTGTTGGCTGATTATGATGATGCGGACAGGAGCTCCGGAGAGGACTCGGGGGTAGGTACGTGCTGTGGCTTGCAGCACGTTTCGCAGCACACAGCACGCATGATGTGTACTGGCTGGTGATCGCGAGCTTGCAAAGCGTGCTCCCTGTGTCCGGATCAGACTTGCTCGCTGCGCGCATACGCTGTGTGTGTCGTGCTGTGCGGTGCCGGGTTGTTCCTCGCCCACGGCTGTTGGTATGGCTATGTGCGCCGCACCCCGTTTTTCGCTGTGCCAGCCACCACTTGCCTTTCATGAATGGATGGTGCTGCAGGGTCGGAAGATGATGAGTCGGCAGGCAGGCGGGGCATGCAGGAGCGCAGCGTGGCGGCCGGGGCCGCCGTCGGACTCATGGTTCACATGCATTGGTGCCACCGCAGCCCGGCAGACTCCGGAGACTATGCGACCGTGCCATCGGACTGGCTGGCGAGCCCCTACGCCATGGTCCGTGCCGCATGCGCCGCATGCATGCCACTGCTCCACGCGGCAGAGGAGCTGCAGAGCGTGAGCGGCATGCGCAACGCGTTCCGCCTGCTGCAAAACGCTGCGCGGCTGGCGCTGCCGCCGAGGGGGGGGCACCGGTGGGCGGTCGGCGAGGCGGCCGAGGAGCCCGCCGCGCAGCATGCGCAGCAAGCGATGAGCGGGGACATCCTGCCGTGTGCGCAGGTGGCGCTGGCAGCGATGACGATGAGCGTTGTCGAGGCGGTGCGCGTGGAGGCGCGCAATGCGCTGCAGGTGTGCGCTGTGCGCTGTGCTGCTGCACACTCGCCTGATAGTTCTGTGCAGTGCATAACATACAGAGCAAATGCGACGCATCTGCCTGAATGTTCAGATGGAGGAGAGTTTGCTCGAGGTGCCGAGCGCCCAACCGGTATACCAGCAGAGCACTCCATTCTTCTGATGCTGTGATCCGCATGTGGCCTGGGGGCCCTGGTTCCTGCCTATGGTGCACCGGTCACGCCAGTCATGCCATCCGCATGTGCGTTGGCCATGGCAAGGGCCGACCATGGCAAGGGCCGAACAGCCAGATCAAGCATCACGCCATCCTCAAGCATCAAGCATCACGCCATCCCCACAAATTCAACCAGTGCATGGCGTCCCGACTGTGCTCTTGTGTCAACTCTGCCCTTGACTTTTGCTGACCTTCATCATGTTAAGTCTGCCCTCTACTGCTCTCCACTGTCAACTGTGCTGCCCCCACATGCTGGCCTGCCTCATTTCACAGCTGCCTTGTTATGATGCTGCACCTTCACAGAATCGAAGCAGACAGCGGCATGCATGCTGCATGAGGCTGTGGATCGCTCTGTGCTCCCCACATACATGGTGTTGCAACATGTTGGAACTGTGTGCTGTGTGCTGTGGTGTATCATGATGTGTGCTGTGGCCTATGATGCAGGTGAATTCACACCCTCCGCAGCCTGCTGCTGTGAGCCTCACTGTGCCTCTGTAGCAAGCTTGGAAGGCAAGCTGTGTTTGATGTTCGCTTGTGGCCCTCATGTTGCCCGCATGCTCAATTTCATACATGCACCTGGCCAGGACCTGTATGCTGGTACCTTCGTGGTGCGCCACAAAATACAAACTGGCATGCGCCGATCTCCGCGGAACAAACTGGCGTGCGCACCTTGGATGGCTGGCACTCATTGCATTGCTGCACCGGATACAATGGCATCTGGCAGGGCACGCTTCGGTGTGGGGTGGCGAGGGAGCTGCGCGCAGTTGCAGAGCGACAGCTGTGGTACTGCTCGCGGCGCGCTGCTGGTACGCATACGCATGCATATGCGGCGAACACATGCATGTCATGCATTATCTCACTCACTGTTGCACGCATTGTCGATATCTCGATACCGCCGCCATGGCGGTATACATCATGCATGAAGCAGCCACGTGGAGCCGACTAGTTCCGCTTCGCGAGTTTGAGGGAGTGACGCACCGTGCACAGTATGCATGACACACCAAGGCCGCGTAATCACGACGTGGGGGCGCGGCCGGGTAGGCTGTAGTGGCGACCGGCCTTCAGGAGCTCGGATCGCGAAAGTTTGAATGCGGTGCATGCTTGCGTAAGTAGTGCAAACGCATGAGTGCACCCTCACGAATCCGCATGGTTAGGAGCGCACGAATTCGAACTCGTGTGTACAGAGTCTGCAAGCAACAGACAGGCAACGTTGGCGTGCAGGAGCTGGCGCGCGTGATGCCGCCGAACGACTGTGCCGCCATGATGGAGCGCTTCATCACGGGACTGGATGCGCCGGGCGTGCAGAGCCAGCTGCTTTACGTCGTGCTAAAGCGGATGCAAGCGGCGGGGGAAGCGGCCGGTCAGCAGGGGCACCCGGAGCCGGCGCCGTCAGGCAGCGGCGCCGCTATTGCAGGCGACACGCGGACGAAACCGCAATTGCGGCTGTGGGACAGTCAGCAGATGGGGGACGTGGTGCTGGGGCCTCTGTTCCGCATCGTCAAGCTGACCAAGTCCAAGAAGCACGGCATCCTCGAGACCAACGACACTATGGCTGCGTCGAAAGCGCAGCACCTCGTACAGCAGAGCGAAGTTTTGGTCGCCGTCATCAACATTCTCCTGTTCCAGGCGCTGCGGGGACGCTGCGGCAGGCTGGCGGACGGCTTCGAGAAGTGCGTGCGCGTCTGGCTCGCACAGCATGCGCTGCCGACAGACAGTGGCGCTGGGGGACTAGTGCGGTGCCTGTGCGAGCGTGTCGACGCAGCGAGAGTGGCGCTGGATGCCGCCGGCAAGCATGAGGAGGCGCTCGCCATGGAGCTGATCAGCTGCGCGGCCGGCCGGCTGGCAGAAGTTCTGTCTCCTCGTCAGTCATGACGCAGCTGCTTGCAGTTGTCAACAGCTCCGCAGACGCATAATCTCGGGTGATCGAACAGCTGCCGCCTTGGCTTGCGTGAGTTGACACGTTCATTCGCTGGCGGTTGGTTTGCGAACTTGCGACCTGACAATTGAGAAGTTTCCCTCAAACCTGGGAGTGGCATACTCGGGCGGGGAATTGTTGGGCGAGCTTTACATTTCTATGCTGAGTGATCGTAGCCACACTGTTGCGATCCCCACTCACAGCCATGACCGGCCAGTGACGATGATCGCAGGCATGCATATATCGTAGAGGTCATCAGCCTGGCGAGGCCTGGCCAGCGACGAGGCCTCTGCACGGTCGAACCTGTGTCATGGATGCCGGCAAGTTCGTGCGTCGTGAAGTACACTGACAGAATCCGTCTGGTCGGGCTGACGTGATATGTCTAGTGACCGAGTCACCGTGCCACAGTGACGGCCATGGATACCTCGAACGTTCCTGTTACAAAACGGATTGCGCAAAAGCAAAACGTGCTTCGACAGTTGTCGTGAATAGGGACATGGAAAAAAAGAATCGAATATGGGTGCGGAGTGCGAAGCCGTGGCCAAGTCGACATGGCCAGGGCACCTTGTCGACGGCAATCCGGCACACAAACGAAACCATATTCATGCGGCCGCGGCGGTTCACGTTAAACCGCACCCGTTCCCCCCAAAACCGCGGCGCCGCCTGTACACCCACCTACACCAACGTTACTTCAACTCGCCTCTCGCCGCGCAGGCCCGCCCGCTCACAGCCGCTGCCGGTCATTCGACGCAGCCTGCCGCAGCACACACAGCACATGCTACACCATCAGCTCACGCCCAACGCTCGCACCCCCACGCCCGCCCTCGGGCGACGGGCGGTCCTGCCCACTACTGCGAGGGCCGCCCTTGCTGCGGGGACGCGCCCCACCGTTGCCATAGCTGCGAATGCTGGTCGGCCGCCGCGAGCCCTTGCTCGCGGGTCGCACCGGCAGCTCAACCGACTCATCGTCCGCGGCCCCGTAGTACGCGTCCCGCGCAGGGTCCTGGATCTCCATCTCCAGGATTGAGCGCGGCTCAACGGTGTGGCTGTGGGCAGCTCGCCGCGACGACGGCCGCCGTGGCATGCCGCCGTGGTGCTTGCTGGAGGGCCGGGCGGATGCAATGTTGTGTGACTGCGCGCCCTCGCGGCTGCGGAGGCTGGTCGGCCGGTGTGGTGACCGCGCGGCGCGCGCCGACCCCGGCTGTCGGGGGCTCAGCGGCGCGCTCGCCCGGCTGCGGTGGCCGCGCGTGCGCGACCCGCTGCCTGGCGGCGCTGCAGAGTATTTCGGAGACGTATGCTGGCTGTGGCGGCTGTAGCCGTGGCTTGCGGGGTAGGTCAGCTCGCTGCGACCCGGCAGCGAGGGGGCCTTGTTGAGCTCGTTCATGAGGTTGCGCGCATCCTTCAGCGTGGCGTCAAACTCCGCCGACGACTTGACGCGGCCGCCGCTTGGCACATGCTGCGCACTGTTGCCTCCGGTGCCACCTACATTGATCCCTGGACATCAGCGCACCCCGGTCGATACCATCACCGCCTAACACCCCCACAGCAGTGCCAGCCACCACCAGCCGCCCGTGTGAACAAATTGGGCACAGACGCAACAGTACACAGGCACACCAGTGCGGCGAACGCAGCAGTCAGAATCCACCCGTGCGTGACGTCTTTGTGTGAATGCAGACACGTGTATGGCTGGGCACGCGCGCAGCACACGAGCGGCAGGTGCCAGCGGGAGGGCCTCACCGGAGTTGTTCTGGGTGCTCATGTAGCTCTGCGCGACGGCCGACAGCGAGTGCTCCTGCGTTCGTGCCCACTGCGTCGCCTCCGAGCCGTCCGTCTGCAGCGTGCCTGACACGGGCTTGCTTGGCGACTGCGGCGCGAGGCCGCCGGCGAGCGGCGAGTGCAGCAGCCCGCTGCCCTCCGCCTGCCGCATGATCTGCGCCGTCATGTAGAACTGCTGCGCCTGCGCCAGCTTCTCCTGCGCGCGCTGCACCGCACCACCCCCGCTCAGCATGCATGCATGCATGCACGGTGCACGCGGGGTCCGGTGCTCAAACAGGCGCACTCGTCCGCCAACGCGTGGCAACACACAGAGGTCGCAGCTGTGTTGCACGGTGCAAAAGCGGTCATTGGCAGCCGCAGCAGTTGTGTGGGTGAGCACCTTGAGCACTTCGTCATGCACAGCCTTGTGCGCAGCGTCGGCAAACTGTGGCGAGTGCAGGGGCACGCTGTTGCCGGCTTCGCCGGTCCAGGAAAAGGGGTGGCTCTGGCTGCCCTCGCCGGCCGGCGGAGTGCCGCTCTGCAGGCCGCGGGTCGGCGTGCGGGGGCCGTCGGTGAGCGGCATCGGCGGGAACTGCGCGGGCGCGGTGATCGGCATGCCCAGCGGAGACACCGGGGTGCCGTGGCGCTTGGCGGAGGAGGGCGTCGTGCCTGAGGTGCTGCGGTGTGAGGGCGGCCGCGGCTGGCCGCTCGCCAGCGCGCCGTTGCCGTTGCCGCCGCGCACGTTGCTGAACTGCGGCGACTGCGAAAAGCCACCTGCTCCGACTGAACACGCAGCACACACACCTCAGCACAAAGCACGGCATTGGCGTGGCGAGAAGAAGCGCCATTTGCAAAGAAGCAGCCCGCCACGAGGATGATGCGACACCGCAGCAGTCAATGCAGCGAGGCATCCATCACGCGGGGGGGGGGGGGGGGGCGCACAGGGGGAGGGGCTGCCCATGTAGCCGGGGTGCAGCATTTGGAGGTGGTCAGCCCAGCCGTCCATGACGGAGCCGTCGAGGATGCTGTCCTCGCGCGCGCCCTTGATCCACCGGTGGTTCAGCGCCTGTTTCGCCGTGTACCGGTTCTTTGGGTCGGGCTGCAGCAGCTTCAGGATGAGCTCCTTCGCCGCGTCTGTCAGCGACCGCCACCGCGGGTCCTGCACAGCACACCGCCGTCATGCACGGCACAGCTTATTGCCGTGAGATCCCACCCACGGCCTCCTGTCCGTGCAGAGCAACCGCCTCAACCACGACCGCACCGAGAGGTCCGGCACAAGGCAGACGTGTGTGGCCGGCTTGGCCACGTCAGATGGGGGTGACACGAATGTCCAGTATAATGAGAGACTGCATCGATATGACACAGTTCCTGCGCTGCCCGCACTGGCGCCAGGCTGTGGTTTGCGTGTCTGAGGGGCGCGGCGCGGCTGAGAGGGGGGAGGGAGGGGGCGGGAGGGGGCGCACGTGCATGCCGCGGAGGCTCTCGGGCGTCATGAGCGCGTACTGCATGCTGCGCGCCTGGTCCTGCGTCATCGGCTTGACGCCGACGAGCATCACGAAGAGCAGCACGCCGAGGGAGTAGCAGTCCATCTGGGAGGTGTGGTGCTGCCCAAGGATGACCTCCGGCGCGACAAACCCGGGCGACCCCATCATGCCGCGGCTGTGTGGCTCCTTGCTCAGGTCCAGAATCATGCCAAAGTCCACCAGCTTCACAATCTGCAGAGCATGGGCACGATCACAGAGACGCGTCGGCACTGTGACAAGCTCCACAGCGTGGACCAGCAAAACAGGAGGGAAGGGGGGGGGGGGGTAAAGAGGGGCACACGTTGTCTTTGCCAAAGGCGGCGGAGTTGCTGACGGAGGCTTTGAAGACGACATTCTCGGGCTTGATGTCGCGATGCACGATGTTGTTCTCATGGAGGTAGGCCACGGCGGACAGCACCTGCCGGAACACGGCTGCTGCCGTTTTCTCGGAGTATCTTTTGAGCTGCAGACGGGGCGCAATGGTCAGTGGGCGGTCCCTGAGTGCTCGTGGGTCAGTTACACGAGACTCAGATGGTCAGCTCAAGTACAGTGGAAAATGATACACTTCCACGCTCTGCAATACGGCAGGGCAAGATGGCAGGTCGGGAGAGGTGGAAGCACCTTTGCGAGGTCGTTCAACAGCATGCCTCCTTTCAGGTATTCGAGCACAAAGACCCACTGCTGTGGCGCCTGGTACACCTTCAGGCAGCGCACGATGTTCTTGTGCTGCAGCTTTCGCAGGTACGTGCCCTCACGCTGGAGGACCGCGACGTGCTTATCCTTGAGCCCGGGCTTGTTTAGGTACACCACCTTGAGGGCGTGGTGCTTGTGTGTCTGCTTGTGTCTGCCCAGGACCACCTGCAGCAGTAACACAGTCATGAACAACTGTACACACAGCATCCGTCCAAACAACCAGCCAGGTGGGCGTCCGAAATCACGCACGTCAGCAAAGGCTCCACGTCCGAGGGTGTTGAGGACGACGTAGTCATCGGTGGCCGGATTGTCCTTCCACTTGCGCCACTCGTCACCCCCTGACACCGACAGGGAAGCAGACGACTTGCGCTCGTCCTTCTCACGCTGCTTCTGCTCACGCTCGCGCTCGCGCTGCTCGGCACGCTCCCTATCTCGAGTTTCGCGCGCGTCTCGGTCGCGGGCCCCGTCGCTGCGAATCACCTCGCTACGTTCGTCAACCGTTGAGCTGCACTGCGTGTGCGTGTGCGTGTGCGTCAGAGCTTTGCATGAAACACGCAGATCATCATCACTGGCAGCGTCCTGCGGGCTCGACATCTGCGTCCTGTCCCTGGACCGCTCCGGGCCCGGCGCAGCGAGAAGATCGCTCTGCTGCTTGCTGCTGCCCATCCCATCGCTGGTGCGGTATGGCTGGTCATACTTGACGGGAGATTCCGCGTATTTGACGTCCTCTGACACGTTGTACTGGAGGCCAGGGCCGCGCTGCCGGCGTTCTGTCTCGTGTGCCGGTGTCGGGGGGTCCGTCAGGTCGGTCTTGCTGTTCAAGCAGCACAAGAAACCCATGCTGCAAGATGAGACGAATCGGCGTCGTCGACTTCAAAACAACTGCGTCCTACAACACATCTCAGTTCGCTGCATGCGCATAGCGGCAGAGGCTGTTCTACCATGCTGTCGCAGGACGGAGGTTGCCGTCAGCGCAAGCTGCGGATAGACGCCCTCAGCAAAGTGCTTTCAGAACACACTGAGGCACAACTAGGTCGGTACTGTATTGTGACGAGGAGGCATGCCAACCATGCCTGCATATGTACGCCGGCATATGTACACAACCATATGCATCCGCACAGCTGCTCGCGACTATGCCTTGATAGATTGAGGGCCCACAAACAGAACTACTTCGTAAGGGAGTCGCAGAAGTATGTATGAAGCGATGTGCAGAGAGAGCGATGGTAACCACCCACAAAACAGTGAAAGTCTTTGCTGAGTCGAGGCGGTCGGCCCACACCGTGCGGTCTACCGCCGCCCCACCACGCTATAGTGCTTGAAAAAGAAACGCTACGTGGCGAAACCAAAATGAACTCACAACGGCTGCGGTCGGACGTCCCTTTGTAAACAGGTTCGGAGTACTCACCGTTGCCGAGGACACGCATGAGCCAAGCCCGCAAGCGAAAATCGACGCTACTGCTCTCAGCTGATACACTCTGAAAATATGGTCATAGTAACTCAAAACTCAGCAATGTCGCAAGATCGATGCCCCGCCAGTCGATACGGGCTTGGCCTGCCAGGGAAATTGCAGAAGCGTCCTGCTAGCCCGCACTGTACAAAGGGCTAGGCCCAACAGATAGCACACCTTAGCAAAAACTCATGCAGGACCTTGGGGATCGTCCTGATGTGCTGAGGACGAGCTGCTGCGCGCCAGTCCGCGGGTACTCAACCGCCCTGAAGCGACGCGCCAACTGCACCACAGGATCGCTGCTGAACACCACCGTGCCCTAGCTGCAGAGATCTCTCAGATACGCGATTGCCTGTTTTTGTCTGAGCTGTGTCGTCAAGCAATCACCGCAGCGGCACATCCACTGCTGAGGCGCCTTGCGGGGCTACAGAGCGACGAAGACTAAAGGAATCAAATCCACAACCAGAAGCAGAAACATTAAGTGCAATGAGTGCCACCGCGGAATCTATCGCGGTCCAGCGTGCTTGGGTGTTTGCACTGGCCGTGATGACCAACCTGTGTCTGAATTCCGGTGAGTGCCACTTTGACGCATTTTCCATGCATTCATGCATGGCAGGCCGACTGGCGCAGCCCCAAGACCAGAGCCAGGCGGCATGGCTGCCCGACGTTAGCCAGCCATTATATTCACTACGTCGCTTTTTCCTCCTTAGTGTAATTCATTTGTGCTGCATCTCACAGCTTCGGCGCGGGGTCGGGTTTGAACACGGTGTAGTTGCATCTTCAAGCTTGCAAATGGCCGCCTTTCCGCGCACAGCGCACACATGCTCATCATGCACAGTACGTGGCAGCTCTCGTAATTGCTGATGCCATGCTTTGCCTTTCAGCGCTACAGAGGTTCTCATCCGTGGCACGCGTGCCCGCGTTGAGGTGAGGTGCGGCTTGTGCAGGCGTACGCGTTACCATAGTGATATATCGCAGATGTTGGATGATTTATTTTCCACCTGTCTGAAACCGCCGGTTGTGCGTGGGCTGAGCCGAGACCGGACGCCGACCCTGAAAAGTTGTTCCCGCTCATCGCACTGCATCGACGTCAGCACTGCAAAGGGCCAGGCAGAGGCAGGTGCACGTTCAACCTGCTGGCGTATGCACCCGCGTTTCAGCATAGTCTGACTCTGGCCGTGAGGTCAGCCTGATAGCCAAATGTTACAATGTTTCCGTCGAACAAAATACTCGTGGCATTGTGCTATGTCGAACTTGTTAGGAGCCGTCGCTCGCATTACAAGTTACGCTTCTGCGTACGCTGTGCACCGAAACTGCTCATGCGCAGGGCCTGATACCACGCCCTTGCAGGATGCACTTCTGCATGAGAATTCACGGGAGTACCTGTTGGACGGGGAGCCATCCAGCGCGCAGAAATCCCGCGAAGTGCCGCACTGTTCCGCGCTCTCAGCGTGTACACAGCTCACTGAAGGGCAGGTGGATTCGTCTCGTCCCACAGTTCGATCGCAGTCGTCACCACATTATGGGGGCCCATCGGGCAGCATGGAAGGCCAACTACGCGTGTTACGGCGTGCCCAAATCACCCGCAGACCAAGCGCTCTGCCCGCTGCAGCTGCGTGTGTGCACTGTGAGGAAGCTCAGTTGCAGGACCGGCTAGCATGGCCACCGCCAACCCCCCAAAAAATACTCAGTGCCCACCATAGTATCCCGTAGCGTACTCATCCACTACATTTCCTAGGACAAAGCGCAGCTAGACCACCTACCGATCGACGCCGTGCCCTGTCAGCCTGGGCGTGACGCAGGGCAGCCTTGGCATGAAGCCGGCACTGCTGGACTGGCACTAGCAACGTTTATTCAGCTCTCTCTGCAACGAAACCCGCCTCAGCCTCGGAGGCACACCGCAAACCATCCTGTAAGAAAAGTGCCCACTCAGGGCAGCCACAATCACACGCAGGACCTACTGACTGTTGACCACCTCTGGCCCAGACTCAGTGGGGCGTGCTGCCATTCATGGACTGGGGCGCCACCAGCTCCCGTGGGTCTGTCACGCCATACTCCGATTGAAGCCGGTCCTCCATCTCCCGCAGCTTGGCCTCCATCCGCTCATACTCTGCCTTCAGCCGCACCTGCACGCATGCACCCCCCATCACACCGGGTGCCACCACCGCCGCAGGACTCTGTTTCAACACACCACCTTGCCAGTTCGCAGCACACCCCACGGCAGGCAGCTTGGCCACACCACAGACAAGCCCATCTGCAGCAGAGCGCAGCTCAAGCGGGATCGCAACAAGACCCACAGCCACATGCATGAGCCGCCACATGCTGAGCGCTGCTGACCGCCGGTCGCACCTGCTCCTCTCGCAGCGCGTCCAGCTCCGACCGCTGCTGTGGGGTCTGCGTGCTGCTCACCGCCGGTGCGGCGGCCGGGTCGGCCGCCGCAGCCTCCTGTGGCGCGCTCTGCCGCTCGACGGCTGGCGCAGCGGCGGCGGCCGAGGCCTCCGCGACGGCCGCGGGCGAGACCTCCTCCATGCTCAGCGACGCCTGCCGCACCTCCTCAAACACGGCCCGCCGGTCCTCCTCTTGCAGCTCTCGGAAATCCGGATCGTCCGGAACGCTCCGCATGACGTCAGCGTACGTACATCGGCTGGAAATTGGGGGCTCCAGGTCCTCCAAGCATGCTTGGAATGCCAACTGCACCGTCAGACAAGCCCTCACCGCGTTTCCAACGCATGCATGCCACAATGGCATCGCCCTTGCTGAGCATCACGAGCACATACAACTTCCATAGGCAGTGGGAATTCCATGGGGTGGCCAGGCACGCCAGAGCACAGCAGCCCCCAAATGCCTACGGGGCAGCAGGCAGCAACACCGCTCATGACACACCCCGGCCCGCTGCTGATCGGCATTGCATGTGGGAGCCACTGGCAGCACCACATTGCCCGGGCTGTACAGACCAGGTCAGCGCGGCGGAGACCAGAGGCCAGATGGGATTGCCCGTGCCTGCACAGCCAGCGTGCGCTGCGGCACAGCACGCGCAGCATGCGGAGCGCACCTCTGCCGCGCAAATGCGCGTGTGCTGCACCTCTGCCTGCTGAAGGCGCGCGACGTGCCGCACGAACAGTGTTTCGGCAACGCCCGGGGACACCGCCCGGTAGAAGGCCTGGTTGGCCCACATCTTGGACACAGCCTCCCATCGCACGTTGGATTGCGTGACGCGCTCCGCCATCCGCCTCTGCACACCACAGCCACTGTGAGGCGGCTCGCTGCTCGTGCCATCCAGAGTACTGCCAGCAGCTCAGCAGGTCTCACAGTTGCGGTGTGCGCTGGCCACTGGCCTTGTGCCAGTAGCAGAGCGTCAGCAACGCGTGTGTCTGAGACACATGGCCGCAGGGATGATGCCACTGATGCTACGACGCCTGCGCTTCACAAGCACCTGGTGTGGCTTCAAGTGCCTGCGCCGGCCGTAGCACACGCTGCAGCGTGGGGGCCGGGCGCTTTGATGAAGGTTGTGCGCGAGGCCGTAGTAGGGGCGGGTGACCCATCTCCAGCTCTCAGGATGATCGGGGGGGGGGGGGGGGGAAGGAGGAAGGGAAAGGCTGCCGCCCACCAGGTCTCACACGAGGCGGGCACGGGAGGTCTGGAGGGCGCACCACATACTCCTGCTCCGGTTCGCTGAGGCGCAGGTTGTTCATCTCGTGCAGCATGCGAATGTAGCTGCGGAAGAGCATGAGGCGCTCCGACTCGGCGACGCCGGTGAAGCGGGGGTCGTTGGCAAAGTGCGCCGCGACGTCCGCCCACCGCGCACTCGCCTTGACAGACGCCTGCTCCAGCATCTCGAAAAAGTCGGCCTGGACGCCGGTGAGATCCTCCGCCTGCACAGCACGCCACGCTCGCACAGCACACCACGGCTGCATGCATGCCCCGAGCTCCCAGTAGCAGCATGCAGCAGCGCCCACCAGACACGGCTGCATGCATGCCCCGCGCTCCCAGTAGCAGCATGCAGCAGCTCCCACCAGACACGGCCAAGTGCACAGCATCCCTCAGCACTGCAAGCGCGGCAGAGCGAGCCGGCTGCGTAGAAGCACGCGCAACGCGCAGCATGCACAGCTAACTCGTCCGCAGCGATGCCCCACGCAAGGCCACAGCAACTCCAGCACGCAGACACATATCTCTAACAACACGGGATCAAGTTTCACTGCAAGCCACCGCTCAGGTGCGCTGCACAGGCAGGAGCAGCGGAGCGAGGGGCAGCGCAGGGGGAGGGCGCACGCGCTGCTGTGCGAGGGCCGCCTGCGCCTCGACGTTGACACGGTCCACCACGTCCCCGGACACCTTGACGGCGCGGCCCATGCTCTGGATGCCGGAGAGCATCACCGATGCGAGGCTCCACCGGCCGTCCGCCTCGCCCGGCCCGCGGTCCCCGGCGGCCACGCTTGCCTCCGACGGCCACACCTGTGGCCGTGCCACCGCCTTGGCCTCCGCCTTCTCCACGCCTGCCTCAATCTGCACAGCACAGCACGCCCGCACGTCACCGCGCGCATGTTCACGTCCACCGACCTCTGGCCCACGGACGGGCCGATCAAATGCAGTCGCGCGACGGGCGGCTGCCAAGTTTGCCAACACCCCTGGATATACTGGCGTCATCTACTGGCGTGCGTCACGTCAGTCACCGCTGCTGCAGCGTGAAAGGTGCAGGCAACGCAGTACGTGTACGGGCGCTGCAAAGACAGGTTGTGCCAGCGAGCGGTCACACAGATAGGCGGCGCACGTCGGACTCGGAGCCGTCGCCGAAGCCCTGGCGGAAGGCGCGGCGCGCGCCGCGCATCGTGACGTTCATCTCGCCGTGCAGGTACTGCAGCGAGCCGGAGAGGTGCGCGAGCAGGCCCTCCGCGCGCTGCAGCTCCTCCTCCGACGCCTCGCCCGCCTGCACCGCCCGCCGCAGCTTGTGCACCGTCGTCGTGGCCTCCTCCGCCATCTCCGCCTGCACCGCAACCCAGCACTCACAGCATGCATCAAGGTCTGGCACGTGCCGAATGGCGTGAATCTGCACGACGTGAACCTGCCGCCATGCGACCATCGGTGCCTGCAGGCGTGAGGTGGGCAACATGGCGAGGGTCTCCTGCATGCAAGGCCGTGCCTGCGGGAGTGGGTGCGCATGCACGCGTCGCCGCGGGACCACAATCCTGAGCACGAACCATGCGACGGGACTGCACGAGCTGCAGCTGCGTTGCACACACGCATGATGACAGGGCGGGCACGGCGCAGCTGCGCGCAGCTGGGGATCATCCCGCCGTGTCGACACGGCTGCGGTAGCCTGCAGCTGTTGCCGTGACGGCGCCAGAGGCAGGCTCGAGCCCTTTGTGAGAGGGCAGGCATGCTGTGAGGGCAGCAGAGGGGAGGGGCGAGGGGCGAACGGTGCGGATGATGTCGTCCTCGAGGCCGGTGACGCGCGACTGCAGCTTGGAGAAGAGGGAGAGGAAGCCGCGGCGCTCCTGGCTGGGGGGCGGCACGGCGACCGGCTCGGCGGGCGCGGCGAGCGCGGGCTGCACAAACTGGAACTCCAGCGCCTGCTCCGCGCTGGGCCGCTGCTTGCCCTCGTTGGTGAAGTACACATGGCCGTCCGACAGCACCTGCACGCGGCATGCATGCACCAGTTGCAGTGTGGCTACGTGTAGCGGATATACCGGCGGTGCAGTGTGAGCAGTCGGGCAGATGCGTGACCAAGCAAGCGGCCGCACGCGTGGATTGCAGATTGCCCCTGTGGCCATGATATGCGTGCATGCATGACATCCTAGCATTCCTATCGTCGTGCCGAAACGATTCAAATCGCCAGCCTTGCTGAGAGGCGGTTCGCGTCAGGTGCCTTCCGCGCGAGCTCAAGTCTGACGCGGCTTGTGCAGCGTGGGAAGCGGGCTGCACGGCTGAGGATGGGGCAAGGGGGTACGGCAGCTCACCTGGACCTTGCGGGGGCGCAGGAGGGCTGCCGCGAGCTCCCAGCCGGCGCCGTCGTTGGCGTCGAGGACGGCGGTCTGCTGCTCAGTGAGGGATGAGATGGTGCGCCAGCGCATGAGGTCGTACCGGCAGCGCTTGAAGCTGGCGTGGAACGCCTGCACACACTGCAGCCCGCGTGACACTCCGTGCGTGTGCGAAGCAACGCCGCACACACTCCCGAACATCACCGGGCGCCGCACACACTCCCGAACGCCACCGGGCGTATCGAGCAACGCCACCGGGCGTATCGCGTGTGAGTGGTACGGGGCGCGCTGCCTGGCTGGAATGTGGGTGTGACAGGAGCGAGCTCCACGAAACGAGCTCCACGGCACTGTGCAGCGTGCGGTGGTTGAATGGCAGGCAGGCAGGCGCACCTGCAGGGCGCTCTTGGTGCGGAGGTGCGGCATGGAGAGCTGCAGCAGGATGAGGCCGATGCTGTACATGTCAAAGCGGTCGGGCTTGTGGCGGCGCCAGAGCATGGCCGACATCGCGAGGGACATGACACGGCCTGCCTTGGCCAGGTCGGGGCCGTCGGTGGGCAGCACGTACTGCTCCGGCGGGCAGTAGTACGGGTCCATGATGGACTCGTCTGGGTTGTAGTTGATGCCTGTGCGGAGGTCAGCCATGGCGCCCAGGTCTACGAGGCGGAACGTGGCATCGGTCTCACAGAGGATGATGTTGGATGGCTTGACGTCCCGGTGCACGAGGCCCACCCCGTGAAGCTTCTGCAGGAGGTAGAGGTGGATGTGAGTGGGGAGCTGTGGGGAGTGGGGCACAGAGGCAGGGCCTGTGGCCGTGTGGGTGTGAGTGGACGTACTGAGACACTCTGGAGGAGGTGGGAGATGACGGTGGGGATGACGATGTGCTCTGGCACGCGCAGGTCAACGGCTAATGCGTTGATGCAGTCCTTGCGGCGCATGTAGCCGCGGAGGGTCTTGAGGCCTTGGTAACGCCAGAGCTGCATGCACGATGGTCGGTCAAGAGGCTGGGAGCAGATGCAAGTTCGAAATCGGAGTGGGCAGCAGGCGCTGAGGCGTACCAGCCACTTGCCCGGAGTGATGCGTTTATCCAAGACTCGGTCTGATCGGTTTACTACAGTGTACCCGAAGAACTCGGCACAGCTGCCAGGAGCATTCTGTTGCACGTACACGTTGAGCAAGTGCTCATTCTCCCCCATCTGCGCAGCCTCCTGCAGCAAGAAGCTATGATGTTGCATGAATTATACCTGGAGCGTGCGCAATGACGGCTGATCGATGCGCTCTGCCCGGCCATTGTCATCCATCTAGTTTTAAGACGTACACACTCGCGTCATGTCAGCAAAGATGAGAAGCCGCAATGCGCAGATGTGTAACATGATCATAGGTACAGCGTGGTAGCTGAACGAAATCGTCCCGAAATGTGCTTTCGAGACCGTCCGACGGGCAACGGTGACGCACTGCTGTCGCCTTCTTTACCCGCTTCATGATGATGCGCTCTACTTCTTCGTTCTCAAGACATATCCCCTTCACAAGAGCAGCTGCGTGCTTAGATTCAAACGCATAAAGAGCAGTCAATTGAACCGCGGTAACGTTGCTGGAACTGGGCAACGTGCCCGCCTGCACAGCACTCCATCAAGTATCAGCAGGCTCTCGCGTACCTCAAAAACCTCTCCAAAGCTTCCTTGGCCAACGAGTCTTTGAATCCGCAGAGAGGTGGGGCTGACCAATTGGCCGAGTGCAACAGCACAAGTCTGTGCTGTTTGCCGTGCGGGCGAGACATTGCAAGACCCCCTCGTTACTGCAGTCACATGTCGATTGGTTGGTGCTGCTTTCGCCCAGCTTTTGCTAGTCCCTATGGACGCTTGCATTATTGCACGATTTTCTTTATGTTTCGCGCAACACAAAATCACCGCCAACACGACGCCCAGATATACTGATACGGAAGTGTTGACGCGGGGATTTCAAGTGATTTGGCTTTATGAGTTGACGGAATTGTTGGGCAGCGGTCATTTGCGTTCCCGTTGTCAACGCAGGCGCCTCGTTTGCGGTGATTCAATGGCGACAGGCGTCCCAGGTTCACATGCCGCATTCGAGGCTTCTCAAATCGTGATGAAGCGCGGTAAACTGCGAAATGGATAATACATGGGACATGTGTCGTATTGCTTAGTCATGGCACAGTGTGGTCGCGTTATTTGCTGGCATATTCATTGCGGTCCACGCCGTTGACGCCTACGAGGCCCGTTGGTTGATCACGGAAGATCTAGCTTACCTAGCTTGCGGTGAAATCCATATGGTAATCCTATGCAGGTGGTCTGAACGGCGACGCGCTGGCCTTCTCGCGCAAGCTGGAGTTTGGTTTCAGATGCCGCGTCATCGAGTGGTATGCGAATCCGAGCGGATCTCGTGTTCACATGCCGGCAATGCCAAGCACCTGCACACTCAACGCGTGCGCAAGCGGTCATATAGGCTCACATATGGCTCTAAGCGTGTCATGGGGTAGTCTTCGTGCCGCAGTCAACCCCGGCAGCGCTGCGTGAGTGCTCAGAGCGTTGCGCCCTGCGCTTTAGATACAAGCGTTGGTACGCAGATTTTGGCACCCGGGTTCCTAGAATCTTGCTTTGTCACTGCGACTGGGCAGTGCTATCATTTGAGAACGGGCCGATCGACATCGCCACCGTTTCATCCCCAATGACCTGTCCCAACAACTAAGGGGCACTGTCTACACACGGTTGTCGCTTACACGGTCCACAGCTTCACAACACCAGAGCAGTACACAGGCGGCCTTCAGACAGACTGCCCTCACACGCATTTTAGATGGTGGAATGTGCGTGTCAGATGGTGGACAGGTGGACATAGACACGAATACAGTGCGCAGTGTATTGAGGTGCGTGCGGCCATGTTGCACGGCCATGCCCAGTCAACAGGTGCAACCTGGCCTCAGTGGGGAAACCAACACCGCATCGTCAAGCGGCCAACTCCTTTACACGCCCAGTGGGTTGAACCATGAGCTCGTGAATGTCACGCACACTGTGTGTACCTACTTCTTGCTCTTCCTCTCATCCTCGACTTCGCCCATCAAGCGTTCAACCTCTGTGTCGTTGAGCTCTTCCAAGCGCTTCTTCATCACGGCCTCCTCATATTCCTTCAATTGCTTGACGTACGTCATGTCCTGCATGGCATCTCGTACAAGTTGGTATTTTTGGCGATTGCACGCAGTGTCCATGGCATCACACACTGGACGTGTCGGCATCTGCGGGCATCCCCAGGGAGCACGTGCTCACGACATTGCACTGTACGTGATTTCTTAACGCACCTTGTTGGCGACCCGGAATACGTAGCTGCCAATCCAGCCAATGCAAAGCCCCACGAAGATGAATAACTGCGTAAAATTGCCTGCCATGCCCGCCTCCATGCCTGTTGCTTGCAGGCCGTAGTACACGGCATACCCAAACGCTATAAGCCCAACTCCGATGAGGATCACGTCTTTACGAGAGTATCCAAATTGTTGGTTGTACTGTACCGGATCGGTGTCCCCCTCCTCTGCCTTGGCCAGAACGCAGGCTCCCCGAGTGCTACACTCTGCACAACGTGAAGCGGCATCAAGCTGTCCATCCCAAGGGCACAGCACATCAGGCAGAAAGGATCCGGTACGAATGTATCTGTCCAAACATGTGGAAGGCAATTCGCACCAGCGGAGCGCAACCTTGACGAGGGCGCTGTAGCAAGGACAGATGGCGCTTGGCGTGCCAGGCGTAAGCGCCCAACACGGCCTTGAGTGATTGCCCCCAGGGCGTTCATAGTGCGAGTCAATAAGCTACCTGCCAGTTCACGCAAGTGATTGTTTCGAGAAGTGCGCGGTGAAAGGCTCCCACAGTGGTTGACGAGGCTTCAAGAGGAAGATTCAATGTGCAGCTGTAATCTCCGCTAATCACACGCACGTATGACTTTCAAGCTGTACACCCGTCGATTTACGCGGATACATCTGCATCTGGAAGTGTGCCCACGGCTCAGTAGCTGTTCAGTCTGTTTCGCCGTGAATGCATGCGTGGCCACGATCGCGCAAGCCGCTGCTAGCCGCTCAAGCCGTAGTGTGTTCAACCACACGCCATATGGCGTGTGATTGAGTCCTTGCAGAACAGACATCCAAATGTTGCAGTGATGTGCCTGCTGCTCTCCTCATGTACATGGCCCAGCGGGGTAGACCAGCACAGCCCGACCTCGATCCAACGGTAAGAGCCCAAGCGGGCAGACCTCCTGTCGCCACAAAGCTGTTCTGTCAACTTGGCAGCTGCTGGGATCTGCTCGGTGTGTTCCCGGATACGCAGTGCATTAGGTGGGGTGAGCCGCACCACCGATCAGCCCCGCACAGCATCCAATTCATCGGTGCTGCGACGACCCAAGAGCCATGCGGTTCTCGTTGTAACACCCCATACAACCGGATCAGAAGGCTACACATATCAGGTGCCATCAGACCGCAAGACAAATTGACACGGTCACTGGGCTCCTACACTGGGAACATTTGCCGGCCATGATGCAACAGGACATGGAACAGCTTTGCATTCAACTCTGATGAGGTGGTCGAAGGGGCACACAACAGAGTCCCATTAGTGAGAACCGACGCAAGCAGCAACCACCTGCACTCTGCTTCACAATTTCCCCGACCACAGTCACATGGACTGGCAGGGCACTAGCAGATGCTGAACCTACCACATGGAATGACCGGCCCCAGTTTGTTCTTTGTTCACTATTTACAGTGGCGATCAGCAGAGGTCGCTTTGGCCTGCCCAGACAGAGCATCACAGGCTGACAACAGGGCCATCACGCTCATCTGCAGGGTGCTGGTCGGTGCCGCTTACTACATGCGAGACACACCTCACACAAGGCGCCTGAGAACAGGCACCAGATGCGGACGCTCTGCGCCTGGCTGCCTGCCATTAATATGCATTATGCCACATTATGTCACATGAAACGATGTACAAAGGGAGGCACGCAGGCATGACTGCCTGCGAGGAGTGTCATGTTCCCAGCAGGTGCGCTCCCGCCTGCTGAGGCCTACTCTATGGTCGAGCACCGACACGCCCGCTCCAAAAACTTAACTTGCACCAAAGCGACCCATCGTACTTGCACCAAAGCGACCCATCGTACTTGCACCAAAGCGACCCATGGTGCCAGCAACTTGCACCAAAGCGACCCATCGTACTTGCACCAAAGCGACCCATGGTGCCAGCAACTTGCACCAAAGCGACCCACCATCGTAGAATGGTCGCATCCGCTCGTCATAGTGGGAAGTGCCAAGCCTGGGAGTGGCTGCTGCCCAGGCGCCTTGTGCCTCCCTCGGTCAGCGCTTTTGCCGATTTCCGAAGCCCGTGGCTGCATGCATGCTTGTCACGTTCATGGATTGTATGCGTCTGGGTCCTCCATAACCAGGGATCCCCATGAAGGGCCGTCAAAAACAATCGTGCCGCTCGCCGTCTTTCGAATCTCGCCCGTCGGCTGGTTGCCAAAGCCGCCCTTTGGCCATCCCCCAATCTCATCCACAGGCTCTGATGTAACCGCGGCCCCGCCTGAACCAGTCCCACCGTCAGCATGCCATGACAGCTGCTGTGATGTCTCCCATCATGATGATCCCGTGAGACTGCTGCATACTGATGATGCATGCCACCCCCTGTTTGCACAGCGGCTCGGCAGCGCATGTGCCATGTGCATCCATGCATGATGAGAGCACAAACATCGACGGCAATGAACAGCTCAACGATTGCAGGCACGGTCACCGCCAGCTCGGGGCTGCCAGCTTGCCTGGATCCTATCAAGCAGGAACCGTGTGAGCGCTGCAGGCGTGACGTGCCTCGTGATGCATTGCAGTGCACCTGTATGCAGCGCCGTAGCTCACAGTGCACCTGTATGCATTGCAGTGCACCTGTATACTCGCGATGCATTGCAGTGCACCTGTATGCAGCGCCGGAGCTCACACACGCAGAGGGGCACGTGCCTGGACCACCCACAGCATTGGCGCCCTGCGCTGGCCGTTTGGCCACATCCTCACGGGCAGCTCCAGCGTCGGCTTGTGGCGCGCGGAGCACACCGCCACTAGCCGCAGGAACGCCGTCCGGCAATGCCGGCCGCGCATGAAACGCAAGCGCAGGCTCGCCGTTGGGCCATACCACGTGCGCAGGCGTGCTGTGTGCTGCTGGTGCGTGCTGCGTTGGCCGGGCGGGGCGCGGGGCCTGCCGCCGAGCTCGCGGGTCATGCAGGAACAGCCGCTGGTCCGGCCTTCTGCACCAGGCACCTGAGCGTCAGGCAGCTCTGCGCACGTGCGCACGTGCAGCGCACACACCTTTGCCGATCTGGCGGCATAATGGATTGTCTGCAATCCTACATACCCTATCCTTACAAAGTAACGGACCGCCTTATCGTACAATTGCTCCCAAACATGTCCATCAAAGCTACTGTATTTGGGAATGCGCAGCCAAACAATCCGATGTGAGGGGTTCAATATCTGGCGGGAGGTCATGTGTCATGCGGGTGGCTCAACAAGTGGAGGCCGTGGCGGCTTGCAGCACGGTCTCGTCGAACCGTGGCACCTTACACCGCGGTGATCAGGTGGTGAGAGCAGCCTGCGGGCATGGTGTCAGCCTGGTGCTGGGGGGTCGCAGTTGGTACGCGTGGCCGTGCATGAGGTGGCAGGAAAGCACATGCGGGAGAACGCACAGATCTGCTAGCGCGTTCATCATGGCGTCTGCTCGCGGATTGTGGCCCATTGACGGGCCAGCAGGTACTGCATCTGCGGGCTTGAGGTAGCTGGAAAAGTCCACACGCCCGTGGCCGCCGTGCTCACGCGCAGCGTTCGCAGCCGGAGCGCCGTACATGCCGCGGCCACCGTGTGCATGTGCAGCGTTCGCAGCAGGAGCGCCGTACATGCCGCGGCTGCCTTGGGCGCCTTGCTGGTAGGCGGGGTCGGCCCTCATCAGCCCTCGCAGTTCGTCTGCAAGGGACTCCAGCTGGTGTTGGCCATGCATGGCCCCGGGGTGCATCGGCCGTGCCGGCCGCATCGCGTGCCCCACCTGCCCTCCCATGCCACCCATATGCATGCCCAGCCCAGCCGCCATGCCCTGCTCTACATGGCCGTTACGGTGTGCAAAGCCGCTGTGGTCTACATGGCCATCACGCCTGCCGCCGCGCGCCCCGCGCCCGCCCCTGCTGCGGCCTCGAACACCCCCCTCAGGCCCACCATACCCCCGCCTTGGCGACGATGGTGCGCCATGTGCATGACGTCCCCGGCCAGCATGCGGAGGCATGGGCGCTCTGCTCAGATGTCCATCCCGCCCTGCAGCAGCAGCGCAGGCTGTGAGCGCAGCGACTCCGTCGGGCAGACCAGGCAAGAGTTTCCGTTGCTTGTGCGGGCATACCTGAACCCTTCCCAGGTTTGCCGACCTCAGGATCGAAGCCATGCTCCGTCATCGAGTCCTTGACCTCTTGGAGATCCCATGGCGCTACAGCAGTGCCATTGCTGGCAGCATCCACATGCTCTGCCAGTGTCGCTGCAAGAGCACCCCCCACCTCCAGTTTTCTGGCCCATTCATCAGGCACATCCGGTGCTACACAGAAAACCTGGGTGGACATGGCCGTAGGGGAGCGCATAGCCCAGGCTTTCATCTCCGCCGGCTGTAACGGCCCCTGCAGTGCTGCCCGTTGTGAACACTCACCTTCACAGGTACAAGTGACCGAGCAGCGAGGGTGCGGAGATGGCAACAAACCATGATACTGTCGTCTTGAACGTAGAACCAGTGCCTGGCAGGCTGTGATGTGTCATCGAACATGGTGAACACGTCAGCCTTAGGTTGGTCGCGGCCAGAGAAGCCAGGAGGCTCCCCACACTCCGCACGCAATTCCTTCTCTGCATCCTGAAGCGACTTCCACGCCGTATCGGCCCATTTGGTACTTCTGACCTGTGCAGCGAACGCACGTCTTGCATGACATGAATCGCTTCAGCTGGCGTGTGTCGAAACTCTGTTGCCACACTACATGCAGTGTACCAGGATTCATGGCAATCACATCACCCATTGCCTTCACTCAGATTTACTACACATGCCGTCCGTCCTGAAAGTTGAGCACCTGCACTTCGCTGTTGAAGCCTAGGACCGCACAAGTCGAACGCCATGCCAGGAGCTTTGACGCACTAAACGGGCCATGAACATCCTGCAGCGGATCTAAATACTGCCATGTTGCTGCCTCACTCATGGTGCGCAACAATTCAGCAGCTGCAACATGCTCTCGTTGTCCGAAATCAGTTATCCGTTCGCAGGCAACGGCAGTTCCACGTCCTTTCACGAATTCAGGCTAACCGGCAGGTAAACATGCACCTCTGCATGTCCATTGCATTGCAACAAGTGCCTCTGCGGGGGCATCCCGTTAAGATCTGCTCCGCTGAAAAGTCCCGGCAGGTCGGGCACCCGCAGCGCGTGAGCGCTGCAGTTTCTTTCATGCACTGGTGAGAGCGACAGCTTTGCCAGCCCGCCGACATTTAAAACCTCGTGGCCTTGTGCATAAAGTACGACTCGTGGATCAGATTGTGATCCGTGATTTGTCAGCGACCTTGGTGTGGTCGCTACATTTTCAATATGCAGGCCATCGTTCTATGTCACAACCGTGTTTGAGCGAGTTCTGATGAAGATTCCAATCTCACAGAACTTCGCAGAAACATCTGTAGTGATCGTGAGCCACCTCAGCGCGGTGGCAGGGATATGGAGTGTTCCAGTGCAAGGTACGTTGATCTGGACGAAGTTGGCATGATATGGACACAGGGCGTGGATCGAGTCAATCTGGCCCGGTATTCAGCGGCCTTTTGACAATCTTCGCTGGCACCGCAGGTCATGCAGCGCTTCTAGCGCTGATGTTGCTGAGTACGGGCGAACTTGTCGTGCCTACAACACGCTACCGCAAGGCTTGGCTTCCAAGAGTGAGCGTGAGTCAAGGCTTGCACGTGTGTCAGGTATTGACAACGATGGTTATTTCTGGCGTCATCGTGGGTCGCACCCTCGTCATGGACGAGGGAGCAGCACGGGAGATGAAACATGAGCTGCTCTTGTTTCAGCTCCTGTGCTCGTTTCTCGCACCTCTGTCATCGAGGTGCCTGGACCCCGACCGAGCAAGGAACGACACCTCCCCGGCACTCGCAGCACTGACTCGCCTGAGTGATGCAGCCACCATGGTGCTGGTGGCCAGCGTAACCCTACAGTCAACATGGCAGCTTCCACAGGCCATCGTGGCAGCAGGCATCACGAGTTGCACCATAGCAACAACCATGCTGCACCAGGCTGCGCTCCGCCAGCTCCCCAAGACCTTCACAGAGGGCGAAGCGTGGCTGTGTGTCACTCTCGCTGCGAATGGCGCCCTGTGGCTTGTCGCCACAGCTGCTGAAGCCACCCAAGGCTGCAGTGCGCGCACCTGGATCGCCACCGCCCTCACCCGGCTGGGCCAGTTGGACACACTGCCAGTGGTCATCGCATTGAGCACTGCGCTGTTCTGTTGCAGTGCAGCTCGGCCCCTCCGTGCGACCGTCCAGCAGATGACCACAGGCACCCCTGCACCACCCGCCTGCCACGCCACAGACACAACCAAGCTGTGCAAGGCAGCCGCAGCGGCCCACACACCAGCTGCCACAGGTGGCATACCCCCCTGGCCAGCTGGCAAGCGCGCCCCGCCGAGCCCGGCTGAAGCCGTGCCGCCACGGCCGGACCCCCAACCGGCCACGACCCCCAACCGCCGGCGCACGGCGCTGCACCTGCCAGCGCCGCCGGCCGCCCTCGTCATCGCGGTGGCCGTGTACGCAGCCGTTATGTGCGCATGCGCTGCCGCCACGCTGGCGTACGTCTTCGCCACGGCCTCGCGCATCGCAATTGTCGTGCTGTGGGCGCTGGCCCTCGCCGGCGCCGTTCCGGCCATGCTCACAGTCGCACGCATCGGCCGTGTGCCGCACCACATCCTCCGCAAGGGCTTCCACCTCCTCTGCCTCGCGCTCTTCATCCCCGTCCTCCTCATCGACCCGCCGCTCCTCTCGCTCGCGCTCGCGGTCGCGTTTGTGCTGCTCGCGCTCGCCGAGCTCGTCCGCACTGCCGACATCCCGCGCATCTCCGCGGCGCTCACCGGCCCGATGACACGCTTCACAGACGCCCGCGACGAGGGGAGCTTCCTCGTCTCGCACCTCTCACTGCTGCTGGGCATCGCGGTGCCGATTTGGGTGTCACAGGCCGGCAGCGGCCGCGCAGACCCTGCGCCGCTGACGGCATGGACCGGGCTGGTCGTCCTCGGCCTGTCCGACACCGTGGCTGCCACGGTCGGGTCTCTGTATGGCCGGGTCAAGGTGCACCAGACGTCCAAGAAGACGGCGGAGGGGCTGCTGGCTGCGGCAGCGGTCACGCTGGCAGCGCTGGGCACTGTGGCGGCCGGCGGAGGCCTGGCGCAGGGGGCGGCGTGGTGGCTGCGGCTCGCCTGGTTCTCGCTGCTGGCATGTGTGCTCGAGGCGGTGACCTTGCAGCTGGATAACCTCGTGTTTGCGTGGCATGCTTTCACTCTGCTATCACTGCTGGGGTAGCTCCGTTGATCGGACACGGTTGTTGGCAGGAGCTTCTCCTGCTGCTGAATCTGTGTAGCCCATGTTTTGCTCTCTGAATCACGAAGTTGACATGGCCCCGGTTCAGAGTATTTGCTTCAGTGTGTGTTTGCTACAGCACGGTGGAGGCATCCCGCCCGATGCATGCTGCAAGCCTGCCTGAAGTGCAATGCAACCACCTGGGCCCATATGGTGACACCTCTGCATAATACATGCAAGCAGATGCTTCCGTTTTAATCCTGTTTGTGAAGCAAATTACGTCACGTGAGCTGGCTTGATGTGGGCAGAGCACACTATTTTGAGGCCAACATGGTTGAACAACAAATTTAGCAGCGACAGTACTGCCAATCCAACAGTGACGGTGGAGCCGCCATGATTAGAGATTCAAGCACGCATAGAAGCATGTGCAGACTGCTTTTTGCCTTGCCCTGCTGTCATTCGCATGTGATCAGGCAGTGCAAGTACATCGATGATTCGCTGACAGTTGAGGCATCATTGCAGCTGTCGAGCCTGGTCTGTCCACACAAGGATCCGTATGTAAGCATAGCGCAAAGGCTTGAGATGTGAGATGATTGCGCTTGCTGTGAGAGCGGTTCGGCAGTCTTCTACCCATTGTTGGTTCAAATGGAGATCACATGAGCCAGCAGCAAGTGTTGTTTCCACGCAATACCTTCATCGACACGATCCTGGCAGGCTGAAGATGTCAAAAGTGGTTGCCAAACATGGGGCAAAGGCTAGATACCCATTGGCCTGGAGCATAGAGGCGGTGGCCTCCTCAGAAGCAATATTTTAGTGGACTTGGTTCTGTCCGTCCCAAATTCCACAGTCCCGTGTATCCAGGCTGTGCATGTGCAAACTTTGTGTAATCGCTCGACGTGGGTAAGTGCGGGCAAGCTGTCGTGCTCCAGCGTTGAAGGCCCGATAACGCACTGGGGTTGCTGCACCAAGTTTCCCGTCGTCCATTTATTCAATTGGAGGATGGTGTTTGCAGAGGCGCAGACCGCATGCGCTAACAGGGCTGAGGCGATGCGCTATGTGTGTGTCGTCACTACAGCTGTGCAGAGGTGAGGCCATTTCACAAATGCATGGAGCTGAGTACCCAATGGGGCAATGGGTACAGAACGCACGGGTGGCCACACCATGGTCTGAGCACTCTCGCCATGATCATTTGATTGAAGCCTGCCCGGTCGAGTGGCACCACATTTGCTACACACGCTCGCGGTATCCGCAGCTGCCGATATAAGGTGTGTCCATACGTGCGTAGAACGCAACACCGTTGCAAAGGAGTCTGTCAGTGCAGTCGCGCAATTGAGGTGGATCATAGTGTTGATCAGTTCGTTGAATAGTGTTTATCATCCAGAAGATAAATGGCTGGAGGCGAGTACGAGTATGACTTGATCACTCTGGGAGCGGGATCAGGTACACTCCCTTCCTGGCCTTGCAGTTCGATAGCATGCCGTGACTTCCTCCCCAACAGCTGCATGTTCGCGCTATGCATCCCAACACGTTATGATTCATGATAGCTAAATCTCGTGTGCAGGAGGTGTCCGGGCCAGTCGGTTTGCGTCGTCAAATTACGGTGCCAAGGTCGCGGTGGTGGAGCTGCCATTCGGCTTCGTATCTTCTGAAACCGTCGGAGGCGCTGGCGGAACGTACGCTGCACTCTATTATGTCTGATGTGCATCTGCGACGCAATGCAATGCTTAGTCTTGCCACCACTTAGCCATGCACGACGACCGATCAGTCGCGCTCCGACATCAGCTCACAGCAGCCTGTGATAGTGTCGGCCTTTGCCTGCAGCTGCGTAATCCGAGGGTGCGTCCCGAAGAAGTTGTTGGTGTACGGCAGCTCGTACTCTGAGGAGTTCGTTGATGCACAAGGATTCGGCTGGGAGCAGGCCCAGCCCCGTTTCGACTGGAACTACCTGGTCACCAGCAAGGTACGGCACACATCACCCACCCACACACACACACACACACACACACACACACACACACACACACACACACACACCCCTCTGCATAATACTATGTGCGCAAGAAATGCTTGGATCCAAGTGTGAATGCAATCGGATCTGATATGTCTATGTGTGCTACAGGGCAAAGAAATTCAGCGACTAAACAACATCTATAAGAACATCCTCAAGAACAACGGAGTGGAGCACGTTGAGGGCCGTGCGTACATGAAGGATGCCCACACCGTCCAAGTGTTCGACGCAGACGGTCAAATGATTCGGGAAATGACAGCTTCAAACATCCTTGTGGCTGTTGGCGGGCAACCACACCGCCTAGGTGTGCCAGGCTCCGAGCACACGATCACATCCGACGAAGCACTGTCGCTGTCAGAGCAGCCAAAGCGCATCGCTATCATCGGTGCCGGCTACATCGCTGTTGAGTTTGCTGGCATCTTTGCCGGCTTTGGGTCCGAAGTGCACCTTTTCTACCGGAAGGACCTCCCACTTACCAGTGTGCCTCTGTTCCCTCCCACGAATTGCCCAACTGCCTCTGTCAACGCTGTGCCAAGGACTCACTCGCCCACGTATCATGGACTTTGAACGTAGCTGAGCTGCATCACATTGGCAAGCATTGTTGCACCTGAAGGAGCTGTGCTGCTACACGATGCACCACAGATGCAGTGCAGCAGCTGCAATGCAACGGTATGGTGCAGAGTTTGACGAGGAGTGCCGGGCCATGGTGGCAGAGAACCTGCAGCGGAAGGTGTCGTGCCACCCAGGCACAAACCCCGTCAGCATCGAGAAAATTCCCAGTGGGGAGCTGCAGCTCACATACAAGGGCTCTGGCGCAGAGGAGACAATCATGGTTGACCAGGTCATGATGGCAACCGGCCGAACGCCCAACACCAAGAAGCTTGGCCTGGAGGTGCGTCAACCCCCGCATGCATGCTTCCACGCTGCACTCTTAATTTGTGCAAGCCCGCGGGCGCCCACCTGCCACACGTCCGTGCATGCATGAGGTTAGCCTTTCACCTGGCTGGCTGTACTATCTTGCAGTGAGAGACGTGTGCTGAGTGCCAGTGTTCGACGTGTGCTGAGTGCCAGTGTTCTACGACTACTTCCGGGGCAATTGTGGCAGACGCATGGTTGGGCACGAGTGAAAGAGGCATGCCTGATTACATCCCCGGTACGCATACCGGCCCTGATGTGTATGGGTGTGCAGAACACGGGAGTGGAGATGGACAGCAAGGGGTGCGTCAAGGTGGACGAGCACCTGCGCACGAGCGTGCCCCACATCTGGGCACTGGGGGACGTCATCGGCCGCATCGAGCTCACGCCGGTTGCGCTCATGGAGGGCATGACATTCGCCAATAACTGCTTTGGCGAGGAGCCGCGCGTGCCGGACTATGGCAGCCTGGCCTCGGCGGTGCGTCACCCTTTCCGTACCGGCCTGTAGCTATGTCAGCCGCGCGACGTGACTCCTGCGTTGTGCATAGCATGTGGTGGCATCGGTGGAGGAGTTGATGATGTGGGGTGGCCTGTCGTCGGTAGCTGCTGAAGGTTGCGCGTTCCTTCTGTGCTAAGAGTCTGCATGTGTTTGTGGTTGCGGGACTCAGGAGCCCCTCTGACAGCGGCGCTCCCGGAAAATGACCGGCTGTGACGTGGTGTGCATGGTCGAGTGGTCGCACAGCCGGACGCATTCCAGGGGTCTGGTTGCCGCGTCTACTGCACCGCGCTGCATGCGTTGTGCCTAGCAGTGTCGCACTCCTCAGTTGGACCCCGGTGTTTGGCACACTTGCAGTCATCAGACTGCCACCGGCTCCGCGTGCGCTGTATCAGTGTGTACCCTAGCACGATGAGCTGCTGCTCTGCATCTGGACGAGCAGGAGGCGCAGGAGTGACTGTTTCGGAGCGCGGCATGGGAGTTGCCTGGCGGATGTGCAGGTGTTCTGCCAGCCACCACTGGGCACAGTGGGCTTCTCTGAGGAGGAGTGCAAGTCCAAGTACTCCGGCGAGATGGACGTCTTCGTGGCCAAGTTCAAGCCGATGAAGAACACGCTGTCCGGGCGCGAGGAGCGCACGCTGATGAAGATGATTGTGCATAAGTCGAGCGAGAAGGTGCTCGGCGTGCACATGGTCGGGCCGGACGCCGCGGAGATCATGCAGGGCATCGCCATCGCGCTAAAGGCTGGTGCGACCAAGGCGCACTTTGACGCGACCATCGGCATCCATCCCTCGTCAGCAGAGGAGTTTGTTACGATGCGCAAGCCGGAGCGGACAATTGTGGGCGAGGGAACCGCGGAGCCATAGGCAGCCCGCTGCTGTTGAGCACTGGAGGGATCTTCGGTGCAGGTACACGGACGATTTCCACGGCAGACCAGAGTGACCGGCTGGTGGTTGTGCATGTGCACTTCAGAGGGTGGTCTGGGGCCTGATTGTACATGTGGGCAGCCTTTGTGTGAGGTGGACAAGCACTTGCTGGGCTGGGTGGCCCGGCGTGTTTTCAGCATCCGATGGTAATTATGATGTTTTGTAGTTACACGTGCGGCAGGCTCTGCTCAGGCCACAGCCCAGAAGTGTCTCTTTCTCTTCTTCAGTTGAATCGGAATTGATTGCATGCTTCCCCATATGCATCAATGTACTCAGGCAGCAGACTCGCATGTATGCAACACTGGATTGGCCAGCACACGTGTTGACTCAATAGCCTGCATCGCAAGTGCCAGGTCTGATGAATATATGCATGCTCCTCGCTGGCAATCGGGTCTGATACGGCGTGCGCCATTATCAAACACCAGTCGCGACTAGGTCAACAGCTCATGCAGTCACCATCAACCGATATGGGCATTCCGTGGGGGTAGGCCTCAAATGTGATATCAGTTCTTGCTCTTATTCTCTGACACAGCATATTTCACTTGGGAGTGATTTGCACGTGCTGACTTTCAAGCCGCTGCTTTGGTCGGGATTGGATGAAGTCCACCATCAGTGACCCTGCCACTTGGTGAACTCGCCGTTGGTGCAGCTTCAGTGGAGACTGCACATGGCAGGCTTGCATTTCGACAAAGGTATCTGTGTCGGTCAACATTGCATTTGCACACGTACCACTTTTCCATCGACTTCCATTGTCCACAACAAAGCAGTGGGTCTGGGGCACCTACTCCGGGGCTTGTGCACGTCCACTGCTATGTAGCATAAAACTGCAGTGAATAAGTTCAGGAAACTCGAGTCGGCCAGAGCACAGCCTCAGCTAGAGCACAGTCGGTAGGTGCCCCAGACGGGCAGTGTCTGCCTTGTCAGATCCAGATCCAGTGTGTACGCTATGCTGCACCTCTGTGCGGTCGATGGTCCTACTAATTCATGTGTCCTCCTCCTTCATGAGACAGGTTCTTAGTACATTATAACGTGATGTGGGCGGTACAGTACCGCTGTGTCTGAACACTCAATCACAGTCTGAGATAGCCGAAGCGACACACAGTACAGTATACCCCAGCCATGTGTTTGGGAGTGCACTGGTTCCGGGCCCGCGGCCGGGCGGGTGTCATTGTGGCGTGGTGCTCTCGGTCACGTGAACACATGTTCCGAGGCGCTTTCTGTAGGCGAGCAGCATGCTGCAACATCACATGACTTACAGCCTTCCGGCCAGCGCACATACTGTACAGTAAGCTGTGAGTGCACTGGATGTGTTGCGAACGTCTCTTCTTGATCTGTAGTTGAGCAGCTTTAGAACTGCCTACTGCGTGTGCATACCGCTGTCATTCCGACACTGCAGCACGATCAAGACTGCACACAATGTCCAGCGGAATACGCAATCATAGTGGAGGGTGTTTGAGGCAGCCCGCGCGACGCCCGTGCTCGCATCCGACGGCCGCACCGCTGCAGCCTGCATGGGCGGTGTGCGAGCATTCTGTGGCAAGTCAGCGCCATTCGCAACACGGATCATGTCAAGGCTATACCTTGCGTAAACTCGGCAGAACCTCTGCTGCATTTACATATGAGCCAGAAGCTGCTGAGATTTCTCGCGAGGCAACAATGGAGGAGTACCTAGAGCTGAAGCAGTTCCTGTTGCGACGGACACAAAGATCCGCCGGTTTCGTGACGGTATATCTACTCTTGACTGTTTCTGGGGAAGTGCGTTTCCATCCCTCGTCTTCCGCCCTCAATCAGTGTTGCGTTTCTGCCTGATGCTGAACCCCCTCAGCAAGAATAGCGCCAACCGCGGTGCGCTACTGCTCTCACACTGGGTCCTCACTGTGTCTTCCGATCTGCAGGCTGCCTTGTGTGCCGCATTGGGGGGCATGGCAGGCTATGCATACGTGGCCTGGCTCTGTGCAGACGTGGACCGAATATCACCAAACGATGAGGTCCCGATGGTCAGGGCAAACAACATCAGGGACGCATGGCCACGGCGATTTGCAAGGGTGGTCGCAGGTATCCGGCAGCAGCTGCAACCACGACTGCTGGTGCGGCCCTGCCCCTTTTGAGCTGGCCCTGCAACACGGGTCCTTCCCCAGTCAGCCAATCACGCGCACGAGCCAACGTGCACCGGAAACATCCAAGAGATCGTACTGTGGCTCCTGGTGGTCGCTCTGGGCTGTGAGCTGGTGGTCCTGCCAATCTAGGCCAAGGTAAGGGAGGCCAGTTGGTTTGTGCTCACAGATGCAGCACCATCTCACAGCACATGAACTGCCCAGTATCCCTTTTGGCATACGAAGTAGGACAAAACCTCATTTTGCGAGCACGAAGCGTCGCCCGCTCCGATCGTACTGGCAAGGCGGTTGCTAGATGATCGTGTGTCTGTGCAACTGGCAGACGCAATGCCAGTGCAGCAGGGTAGCACGTTTCAGCTGGTGGAACGTCAGGTGAAATGCATTCTGCTCACATGGTGTCTAATTGCGGGCGCTGACACTGTCATAATGCTGCAGGTGCCGGTGGCATTGGGGGCTGCAGTGTGGACCTTCAACACGCAGTCAGGGGACCAACTCACGTTGACCGAGCAGGGCTCTCTCCTTGCTGGCTTCTTCTCCTTCAAGATCGCTCATGGTCTGCTCCTGTATCGCGAGCTCAGACCAAAGTTTGACTCTGAGGTGCAGACACGCCGCATTCCAAAGATGGACGATATCGAGGACGTATCGTTTGATATCTACGCACGAGGCACGCAGAAGCTGAAGGCAATCGAGGATGCTGATCGTGTCCTGGAGGAGGAGGCCGAGAAGAAACGGAAACGTTGAGGCTTGCACGGCTGTGGGTAGGCAGCTGCTCATGGGTCTATGGTCTCAGTTTCACAAAGCTGCACATCAATTTGTGGCCGATTGGTTTGCGAGTCTATTTTGTGGGTTTATAAGCTAGGGGTGTGAAGGCGACATCAGGCAGAGCTAGAGGGGGTCATTCCCGGCTGCTCTGCATGGCTGTGGCTTCGATGCCAGGCATTGAATTGCATGTTGACGTTGGAGGTGCTTTGTTTGCCAAACAAGCGCAGCAGCTCATTTAACCAGGTGCAATGCAGAAGGAGCTCAAGCACAACAGTCGGCTGTGCTGTAGCGTGAGACACGTGCATTGTAACTGACTGCAGCTTTGCAGGCTTACAATCTTTGGCAAACGCAGTGCGACCATAGCTTTCAACCCTGAAAAGCGTTATCACTATGCATGGGCATCAAGTGTGGATCCCCGCAGGGTGCACCGTCTGCGCTGCTTGGTCAGCATCAGGCAGCGGTGGGCTGGACAACTGCTTGGGCATGAGTGACAACTTTGCTAGACAGCCGCGTTAAATCAAGTTCGCATTTGCTGTTTGTGTACGGCACTCGGCCATGGTGAATGTTTTTGATGCATTGCCATGAATCGTACCTCTGTGTTCTACCACCTCGTGGAGCATACACCTGTAACGTATCTCGAATCAAGTTCGCATGGATGTAGGGGTATGAGTACGCAGAAAGCGGCACAGAACACCGGAGCCGGATCACAGCAACCCATTTCACAATGGGCAAGTACATTCAGGCTCCCCTGAGATGCAGCAAGCAACCCACATCTGCTTATCTTGTGACACCCGCACCCTTAGGCACTGCAGTCGGCATTGCCGCCCCGATGCCGCCCCTGAGCGACCCCGCGCTGCACAGGTGCCTCGTTTGCAAGCACGCACGAGCTTGTGTGGGAAATGGGTGACTTCGAAAGGGGGTACCACTCCATTTCGCATGGTCACAGGTTGCCGCAGGCGCTGCCCAAGCTGCATCAGAGCTGAGTGCGGCTTGCGAGCATCATCACCAGCGCAGAGACACACCACGCACGTCGCATTGGAGGGGTGGGGTGGGTCAACAGCGGCACAACGACATCCCAGCAGCATGGAGATCGGACATGACGGTGCACTACAGCAAGCACCGCACGACTGCCAAGCACGTCTGTCAGCCTGTTGCGATGCAGTGTCACAGAGCCGTGTGTGGCAGCACTGCAGCACCGCTCTCTGCTATTTACGTGGATCACCAGGGCTTCTACACAGCCGACCATGAGCCATTGTAAGTGGCGTGTGGGGTCCACAGGGCTGACCAGGAGTCCAGTGTGGCAAGCCAATCGCCAATGCTCCGACCAGGTCATGGTCTCATTCACAATATAGGTCTGAAACCTCGTGATGGTTGGTGAGCAGCGGTCCCGCACACATGCCTTAGTCAATTTTCACGCTTACGACACTGTCAATGCGCCTTTGGCCTCAAGGGGGGGGGCAGTGTTGGGCTGGTACCTGATCCAAACGCCCGTTGGCACAAGCTCCTCTAGTGGCCAGAGGCCAGACACCAGACTACGTAAATGATGGTGCTTCTGCTTGTGCATTGCCCGTGGTTTGGTGTTTGATCAGTGCCGCGCGTGCCACCGTCCTTGCACTGACACCTTGTAGCGTGCAGCGCTGTAAGATTTCCATGAACGAAACGAAATCACCGCTTCCATCAAGAACAGCTCGCACTCTGCCTGCACCCTTCGTCAGGGTGTTGACACGAAAGCTTGGGCGGGCCACAGGTGCAGCTCCGGATGCAAACAGGACACACATATCCAACTGACCTACCTGCACCTACTGCATTTGGCTTGGTGTAGGCAGCCGTGGCGACAGCGCTAAACTTTTACCCTTGCGTGCTTGCTGTCTTGCTCTACTCGTTGTAGAGCATAATCGGCAAATCTGTGCGTGGACAGTACTACCTACACTCCTACACGTGTGTGTGCACATGAAGCGAGCATTGCTCAGGCAGAGGGAGCGGCATAGCGAGACACATGGGGCCCACGAATGTTGGTGCAGCATGGCGTGCGCAGCACGTGCCGGAACACGTGTCAGGACGGCACCTCAACTGCTTTGGCTGTGCAGTGTGCACATGCACCGTCTCGCACTGTGCGTCACACAGTCTACTCCATCTGTGCCTCGCCTGTGTTTTCAAACACACGCAGGCAACCACTCTGCGACACAACGACGCTGGGTGTTCGAAAAAAGCATGCATTTGCAATGCAACAGGCACCTTTATGCGTGTGCGCTGTGATCAGTGCGCCATGCCGTGCCATTACATAGGCAGCCTTCACAAAATCACAGGTTGGCACGGCGTGCTGTGCGAGGGCACGCTCACGCCGGCCGCCGACACACACACACAATCAACGCATCTCATCAAACCCCACCTCAACAGCACTCGGGCCACAACCGGACGCCGGAAGAGCCGCCGGCACGGACCGCAAGCTTGCTGGCGACCACAGCCGATGTGCCGGCCGCGCTGAAGCCCCACACCTCTAGGGGCGAATGGCAGTCACCGCCACCCACACTAACCCCCGCCCCACCAAACACAGCAAGCACCACTGTGGCAGCCCGCCGCGCACACGCGCCTACGCCGGCCCGGGCGGCCACCCAACTGGGCTCGCCGCCGCGGACCTGTTGCCCCCCCATCGCGCAGGCACCGTCACGCGCGCCGCCGCGCACTTAATAGCCGCCCATGCCCCCCATGCCGCCCATGTCACCGCCGGGCATGGCGGCCTCCGGCTCCGGGATCTCGGTGACGACGACGTCGGCCATGAGGAAGGTACGCGCGACGGAGGCGCTGTTCTCGAGGCAGCACCGGATGACCTTCGTGGGGTCGATGATCCCGGCGGCCATGAGGTCCTCGTACGAATCCGTCGCCGCGTTGTACCCGAAGCGGTCGTCGCCCGCGGCGAGGATCTTGTCCATCACCACGCTGCCGTTGACGCCCGCGTTGTATGAGATCAGCTTGAGGGGGTACGACAGCGCCTTGCGCACTATGTCAGCGCCCATGCGCTGCTCGTCGCCCTCACACACCTGCACGCGGCGCGCCCCCCGCTCAGCACACACACACACACACATACAAAGTCGGGCAGAGTCCGCCCGGTTGCTGAATTGTGAGGTAGTGCGTCGGATGTGGTATTGGCATGACTAGCACATGACGACACGATGTACCCACGCACCCTGCCCAGAACACGGTCAGCCATGCATTGCACTACACAGCACTTGCTTAGCCTGGTTCGCAGCCGCATCGCACAACACAAAAAAACAGGGCCCCGGCGCACCTCTTCCTTGATGGCGTCGGTGAGGCCGGCAAGGTGCACGAGGGTGCAGCCGCCGCCGACAACGATGCCCTCCTCCACAGCGGCCTTCGTGGCGTTGAGGGCGTCCTCCACGCGCAGCTTCTTCTCCTTGAGCTCCGTCTCGGTCTGCGCGCCGACCTGCAGCACGGCCACGCCGCCGCTGAGGCGCGCGACGCGCTCGTTCAGCTTCTCGCGCTCGTAGTCCTGCTCTGTCTGGCCGATCATGTTTTTGATCTGCGCGACGCGTGCGCTGATCTCGGCCTCGTACTGCCCGCTGCCAACCACCACGCACGCCTCCTTGCCCACCGTCACCTTGGCCGCCGTGCCCAGCACGTCCTCCGTCGCCTTCTCCAGCGTCACGCCCAGCTCCTCCTGCATGCATGAGGCACCGCCTGCGTATTCATTCATGCAGGGTTCATTCATCAGGCACCGCCGTCAGCGCCTTACTCGTGCCAGAACCACGACCTCCACAGCACACACACAGTGCTGGCACCGCCCATCTGGCACCCCGGCACGAACCGCTCCTTTCATGTCAACAGCAATCGTCCGCCGGCCCTCCGCACAGCACAGCACACAGCGCGCACCTTGACCATGGTGGCGCCGGTCATGATGGCGATGTCCTCAAGGTATGACGTCTTGCGCTCGCCAAAGCCGGGGGCCTTGACGGCGATGACCTTGAGGTTGCCGCGCAGCTTGTTCACGACGAGCGTCGCGAGGGGCTCCTGCTCAAAGTCCTCCGCCATGATGAGCAGCGGGTAGCCACCGCGGATGCAGCCCTCCAGCAGCCCCACGATCTCCCGCGCGCTCGTGATCTTCTTGTCGACCAGCAGGACGCGGCAGTTCTCATACTCGGCGGCCATGCGCTCGGGGTCGGTCACGAAGTAAGGTGACACGAAGCCGCGGTCGAACTGCATGCCCTCCACCACGTACAGGTTGTCCTCGGCCGTGCGACTCTCCTCCATCGTGACCACGCCCTGCCGCCCCACGCGCTGCATCGCCTTGCAGATCATGTCGCCGATCGCTTCGTTGTTTCCGGCCGAAACCGTCGCCACGTTCGCCAGCTCCTCGTCCGTCTCGAGGTCCTGCACACGCGGCACGGCCTCAGCATGCATGTGCGTCCAGCATTGCGCTGCCACATCGTGGCGCAGCTGCTCCGAGCGGCGCGGTGGGTGGACCCATGTGCCGTACATGAGCCACTCTCTTCCCGTAGAACGCTAGCTACGCTGAGATGAGTCTGCACGGGCGCAGGCCACCATGGGTCGCCGCTGACCTGATGCAGCTCTACACAGACCGGGGGGCAGCACGCGCCTGGGAGATCTCGGCGAGTTTGGTGACTAGTGTCTTGACAGTCTTGTCCATGCCCCGCGTGACCTGCACAGGGTTGGCACCGGCGGCCACCACCTTCATGCCCTCTGCGATGAGCGCCGCGCTGAGCACCGTCGCGGTTGTTGTGCCGTCACCGGCCGCGTCATTGGTCTTCTGCGCAGCCTGCCGCACCAGCTTGGCGCCGATGTTCTCCACAGGGTCCTCCAGTTCCACCTCCTTGGCGACGGTCACGCCGTCGTTGACGATCTTGGGCGACCCGAACTTGCTCTCCAGCACAACGTTGCGGCCCTTCGGCCCGAGGGTCACTCCCACGACGCAGGCGAGCTTGTCGACTCCCTGCTGCATCACCTTGAGAGCTGCGCCGTCCTTGTTGAAGTGCAGCTCCTTTGCGGCAGCCACACGCAGGCTGCACTGGGAGGGCGGCGTGAGGGCCAGGGCGGCGTGAGGTCCAGTGCGGCAGCAGCCAGTTTGTGAGAGCAACAACTTGTCAGAGGGCCAGAGCTGGTGGGCCTTCATGGCGGCCAGGCACGCCAGGCTCTCACACGCATCGTGAGAAGCAACTCACAGAGGCTGAGGAACGCATGCAGTCGGCGCCAAGGTGCTTCGTGAGATGAATACAGGCAGCGGCCTTCAGAACGTGCTGTTGCGAGACGCAGCGCTTCTAGAATGTGTAAGCGGGCTCCATCATGAGCAGAGCACACACAGATCGGAGCAAAGGACCTCAAAATATAACATCAATCAATTCGCCCGTATTATCACACAGCTGCCCCGCTCGGTCTGGCTGCCGGCTGCTTCCGGCTGCTTCCGGCTGCTTGCGCCAGTTCGTGCGGCTCAACTGTTGACCGCAAGCCGGACACGTGATGCTTGGAACATACATACACAAATGCTGTATGTGTAGTCAATCGTACCTGCGTCTGCCGGCTGGAACCTTGCGGCTGTGCGCAACCCTCATTTTGCCTGCAACAATCATGCCGCTTAAACCTCTGGCTGAGCGAGCGAGCAATTGGCCACTTCTACGAGGCGTTGTTCGGCTACAATGGGTGTAAAAGAGAATTATGCTGTCACGTACGGCGCTTTTGCCTTTGACGGAGTCGACAACGCAGGTAGCCGAACAAGCCAGTGGCACGGACGCGTCCAGGTCCGAGCAGCAGGGTAGGGCCCCGATGTATCTCGGGTGAGGGGTGACGTTGGTGACAATGGCGACGGGTGCACAGCGGTGACGTCAGCATCTGCCATGCAGACATGGGATTCAAAGCCAATCCAGCCAGATAACCCCAACACCAGCGTCATATTGCGATTGCGTCAAAATCTGTGGCTGTACGCCATGTGTTGCTGCAGCGCGCTGCTCCGTTGCGCGTGGTCGGGCACCGGCACCAAAGCTGCTTGTCGTTGGTTGCGCGACGGCCTTGCGTGTACACATATCTCACAAAATATTATGTGGACAGAATAAATCGTTACTCAGCAGGTTCGGCCTCAATATGCGGCTCGCTAGCTCTTCCGGCACCGTCAGTCACACCAATACAAAATGACATCCACAGCCGCTGCACATCCACAGCTGCTGCAAAAAGTTGAAGCGACCATTTGCTGCAGCCAGCTGAAGCAGCCAGTTGCTGCATCCAGCCGAAGCAACCAATTGTTGCTGTCAGCTGAAGCATGCACCATCAAAGACACTTGACGCGCCAGAGGACTCGTTGACGGTAATGCGTGCTGACGTGCATGGCGACGCGGCAAAGGAGCATGATTTGGTGGCGCCGGACTTGTTTGCGGTGGACGACGCGATGCGCTGGGGCAAGAAGCGCAAGCTCTGAAGCACAGGGTGGGACGCCCACCTGTTGCAAGGTCAGAAACCGGGCCCTTGGAGCGGCACTTGCTGCCGCAAGGTGGCGTGCAGAGCAGTGCAGTTGCACCGTGGTGCTGTTCAGATGCAGCAGCAGCGACAGGGTGTATGCAGGGGGAAGGTGGTGCTGCTGCGTGCTGCGCCGCTGCGGCAATTACATGGGCACCAGCGTGTGCTCACGTTACAAGCGTATGCCGCCACTCCGCTATCAGGCTGAGCCACCCGCAATCCCTGGCAGAGCCAACCCCTGAACCGCTACTGCTGTCCTGTTCAACGACTCGAGTCAAGAGGCACTTGGCCTGTGCCGGGGGGACCACCAACATGCATCATGCTACGCTACTAGTCGGCATGCATCATGCTACGCTGCCAGCCGTACTCCTGGCATTGCGCCCCGCGCTGCCGCACCGCAACACGTCGGCCCCCCTCGTGCAAAGCATTGGCTGTGTCTCAGGGAGTGTGGCTGCATCGCAGGCCACCGTCATGACGCGTCACGCGCAGAGCTGCTGGTCGAGGATCTCGGCCTCGGTGATCTCTTGCACAGTGCAATCCGTCGTTGGCTCCGCGACGCACATCAGCGCATATCCCTTCTCCCGAACATCGTCCGACAGCATTGCCGCCGCCTGCTCCACATGTCCGGATGTCTGCACAGCACACCCGCCACGTCTCTCTCACTCCTCGTGCTATGCCGTGGCTCCCACCCGGGGCCACGCTCTGTAAGGGCGCCATCCGGTCTGTGGCTAGGAGTGCCGTAGTAACACACACGGGACGATTGCAAGGCAGCAGTGCGCACGTACGAGATGAGCGAGAAATGGTGGGACAACTTATTCTCAGCTGCGCGTTTGGTGGGAGCGCACCAGTCGTGCAGGGCACGTCATGCAGACGCCCATCTTGCAGTCATACGTGGGGTCCAGGCCCGCCTCGATCATGGCGTCTAGCAGGTTTTCACCATCCTCTACCTCGACCGACTGCTTGCGACCATCCAGCATCTGGAACTCGATATTGTGTGCTCTGCACGCCTGCAGCGCGGACACGCTGGGTCGGGGCGTGGCACAGGCGCGGATACGTTAATTGCCCTATCGCCAGTTCACGAGGAGCAACAGAGGGAGCCCCATCATGAAGCAGTGAACACACAATTAAGATCGCAATGGTCCCGGTGATCTGCGATATGCCTCGCGAACTGGGGATACTCCAAATGTGGAAGATCTGAACTGGTTTGAACATGGCGCATGCAGTCACGATTATTCCAGAACAACGCGACCGCCAAATATCTAAAATTTACAGGAGCGTTTATATGTGTTGGTGCAGTGTGCGACTTTATGTTTCTGAATACAACAACTGATGCTGCGTGGAACGCACCATGCGCAGAGAGTGAACGGGGACGACCACACGAGCCTTGTGCACGTTCACAGCGGCGCGCATGGCGACTGAACTCAATTGCAAGACGTTTGAGACTGCCAGTAAGAGGACACGAGCTCTCTACGCGGAGCTCCACAGTCTATCGCTGCCAAGAACCGGGTTCCTACGGTGGACCAAGACCGCAGACGCACCAACGGAACGGACGGGGAAGATTGTAAGATGTGGCATGTCGTGCCGCGTGTATAATTGTACCTGGCGAGAACAGGTTGAGCGGCACGCTAGCCTCGGCACGCTGGCTCCGTTCCTGTCCGAAGCTTCGGTGACACCCTGAGATGCGGTGGGGCGGTGGCTCACCATGCGGCAGTACTTACCGCTGCCGCTCCAAGCGAAAAACGCGCACGAGCTTTGACCAGAGAATTAGATGTAGTGTTGGCGTGCTACACTCGGTGAATAATTCCCTGAACTACAAGATTGAGCTGCACCCGAGGCGCATCGGGTGCCTCGAGATGACCGGACTTCGCAGTTACAATTATGTCTCAGGCTAGGTGGGGGTCGGCAGGACCTCGGCAGTACACTATGACCCAATGCATGAGGTCCGCCAGAACGCCTAGGCATGCCGCGACCGATGGGATGACTATGCGGTTAGAGCTGTATTTTACAGTTTAGGGCCCCTAAAGTCAATTTTAATGCCCTTAAAATAGGCCCTTTAATAAGCCCTAAAGTGGATTTTGCTTTGTTAAAGTCTGAGCCTTAAAGAGTTTTAGCACCACCATGCTAAACAATGTTCAAGTCCCAATCGAAGTTTAGGTCACTTAAAAGCGCACATTTAAGTACATTTCGGGAGGAACCGAGCACGGCGGTCCCACAGGATGCTCTGTGCGCAGTACTGTGACAATATCTCTAGTTTGTGACAATATTTGATCTGGGAATCAATGAGGCTCAGTTGGATGAGGCTGTGGAGAGTGCCTTTCCTGCAGTGCATATGTCTTGGCAAATGCAAGTCATGCCCAGCTGCATTATCAGACATGCTGCCCTCAAAGTGAATGCACACCATGTGGCGCCAAACGATCTGTTGAAGAATGCATATGTTGCACAGTCGCACAGTTTGTGCAGCATGCTGCAGCTGTCAGTGATGCACCCATAGACATTCTGTCATGCGTAGAGCAGATGAAGGGAGTACGCTTGAGATTGCACGCCTACTTGCTGGCACAAGCCAGCCAATGAATGACAGCATGATTGAGGATGAGGGTGCCTCAGGCTGTGATGAAAGTGTGGATGGAGATTGGTAGGCGTGCGCAATCATGGACAGTGTTGGTGTCAATCTGTTACCTAGTGTTATTCAGCTGGTGTCACTCTACCATTTTAACATGACAGTGCAAGCCAGGGCCTTGCAGGTTCAAAACTGATGTTCCCAATAGTCCACAGCTTCAGAGAGCAGCCCAAAGTGGCACATACAGGCGCACATGACTCATTCGGACTTGTGTGCAAACTTTATCTAAATAATCGCTAAAGCGTGGTTCTGGGTCATTCTAAATAAACTTAAACATGCTTTTGGCACTACAATTTTAAGTTGAGAAATTCTAGAAAATTGGTTTATTGCTCAAGCTGTTCGAGTGCTCCACTAAAATACAGCTCTAGATGCGGTACGATGCGGGCGGAGGTGATGCGGGCGCACGAACGAGATGGATTGCGAAAACGCCCGAAACAGTGATTTAAGGCTATCAATAAAAACCTCCACCAAGGTCTGTGCAAAGCCAGAACCTGTACTTCGAAATGAGCGTGCTGCAAGTCAGTGTGCCCAATCCAAGGCGCTCAGTATCAACCATAAATGACAGCAACGGCATCGCACAGCCTGCCAATGATAGGGAATATCAATCTGGCCTGTCGCATGATTTGTTTGTGCAGACGGTTAAACAGTGGCAACAGTGATGCGCTGTCCGTGCCCGTCGCCGCATGGCTTTGCCTGATGTATCGCGAGAATTCAGGACAGCTCAATCGCGTTGGCGTTGGCACCGCGCAGCTCCTTAGAGCTTACGACGACAGTAATGTGACGATCGCAAAAGCGCCAGCGCGCTCAAACGGCAACTACAGACCAATATGATCCAATATGGTAGTAAGACATCGTCTGCGGTCCCTGTGCCTTCACGAACAGCCACAACCGACGCAACATGGTGTTCTGCGGACCGGTATGACCACGCTCGAGACGTCCACCGCGTTTCTCTAGAAGAAAGTGATCTCGGCATGTCCTACCCTCTCTGCTGTCTTTGGTGGCATGGAATAACACTTGCGTTGCTGAGATTACGAAGAGCATGAACACGCCCTTACTGAACCGCCAGAGATCCAAGCCTGTTGGCACGTGGAAACTACTCGCTGGTATACCTCGTGCCCTCCTGAAAATTGCTTACTTTCGTGACCTGTGTATCTGAGGATGGGCGTGGAGGTGCAGTCTTCAGCCTAGTTGTTAATGCCATACTGCTGCTGCTGTCAGCCCTTCCCCACCTCTGGCAGACCGGGATTTCACCTCTGCACCACCGCCCACTCTGTCCAATCAGCACCCCAGTAGCATTACCTGGCCCAATTAGCTCAACACCGGCAGTCCACGATGTCGTGCCAAAGCAGGCATGCCATACCTCGAAGCAGCTGCCCTCTGCACAAAACCAGGCATGGCT
The DNA here is from genome assembly GCA_900538255.1 of Ulva mutabilis. Classification (NCBI taxonomy): domain Eukaryota; kingdom Viridiplantae; phylum Chlorophyta; class Ulvophyceae; order Ulvales; family Ulvaceae; genus Ulva; species Ulva mutabilis. The sequence continues at coordinate 974,182 of UNSF01000011.1, read as the reverse complement.
GGCGACCCTGCACACACGGAAGGTCTGCTACCACCCAATTACAATAATAGCAGCACCTACTTGTACACACCTCAAAGGCGCTGGTATGGCAGGATCCTGTACGCCGCCATTTCCTTGGCAAGCTGCCACAGCTGCAGCCTCACTACCTCGGCCCCAGCACCATCACCCAGCTGAACAGAAGCGAGCCAGTCTTTGCGACATTCACCAACGCTGCCCCGGTGTACGTCGAGCAGCTGCTCAACTGGGCATACCACCTCCGAGAGCTGGGCCTGCCACACCTCGTAGTGTGCTTGGATGACGAATCACTGGACATTGCCCGGGTGAACGGCATCCCTTGGATCGAGGTTGCCAACAAGACAACCTCACAGGACGTCAGGAACGATCACGCCACGTTTCGGGCCATGGTATCGCACAAGGTGCTGCTGCCTCCAGCTCCTGCTTGGCCATACCCACCCCCTGCTGTGCGGGGCTCAAACAGCCACGCCCTCAGCTGGGGCCGCGACTCCAATCATTGCACAAGCCACTGGCCAAACACCCTGTCAGGTTTTGCAGCATTTGCAGCCAAGCATCAGTAAGGCTCTGCACCACAGCCGTGTCAGCGTTGATCCAGGTTGACCTTGCCCGCTCTCTGCTGGAGGAACACGGCTTTGAGGAGGTCATCTGGACCGACACCGACGTGGTGTGGCTGCGAGACCCCGCACCCTTCTTCGCCCTGCACCCCTCGGCCGACATGGCCGTGCAAACGGACTGCCTCTCCCACACTGTAGAGGCGGCCTTCACGCAGCCGCAGCCGAACGGCTTTGCGCGCTGCGGCCACCTGCCCGGCAGCAGCCACAGCGCGTTCAACACTGGCATGCTGCTGCTGCGCGACCGCCCCGCGACACGCGCCTTCATGCGCAACTGGCTGGAGTATCTCCTGGACGCGGGCCGCATGTATGCGGACCTTGGGGGCGGCGCGACGGCGGTCGTGGGGGACCAGCTCGCGCTGAACAAGCTCATGGCGCAGGGGGCGCTGCCGTGGGAGAGCGTGGACGCGGCGGCTGACTGGCGCGTCGTGCGGGCGCACGACAAGCAGCTCAAGGTACGGCCCACTGGCAGCCGCACACGCGCAGTTGTTGGCCAGGCAGGCTCCGTGTGCAGTACGGGCGCTCGAGCCTGCCTGCTGGCAATGCCGCGAACGTTGAGAGGTGGACACATGGGCTGTGCCTGCGCTTAAGGCGGCCGTGAGCAATTCGGGCAACAACAAGCAACAAGATGGAACAGGTGGCTGTTGTACACAAACTGACCCTCGCCGTGCGCTTAGTGGTGCATCTCTGTGGCTGTCCGGCAGCTGACAGCGGCTTCAGTGAGGTCGGCGGCATGCGGGATCGGATGGATCGAGCATGCATGCACACAGCCCCATCACGAGCATCATGGGCGGCACTCACCCTGCTGCTCCAGGCGGCCTCGGGGTACACACTGGCATGCATGCACACCATCAAGCGGCCTCGCTGCTGGTGTCGCCAACCGCGTAGTTCTCACCCATCGCACAGCAGCCATGCTGCTGAGGTCAGCAAGCCGGCATGCCGTGGTATGACGCGGGGCATGCATGCAGCTGCTGCCGCTGCCGACGCTCATGTTCTCGGGCGGCCACTCCTTCTTCGTGCAGCACCAGGCGCAGCGCTTCAACAGCACGCCCTTCTACGCGCACGCCTGCCTCGTGCCGGGCCACGTGCCGGCCAAGGTCGTGCGCTTCAAGGAGCACGGCCTCTGGGCGATCGAGGACGATGCCTACTACAACGAGGGCTCCTTCCTGCTCTACGAAAACACCGTCCAGGCCTTCATCTCTGGCCTGGAGGCCAAGGCCAAGCGGGTGCGTCCACCCCGCTCTCAACAGACCCAACGTTCGTTTCGTGCTCGTGCGGCAATGCTCACGCGAAAATGTGTCCGCTACGCAGCACGCAATACGAACAGTCACGCAGCGGCAGCTCCACCCACCTGTGTGCCGGTCGAATGCTGCGCGGTGTTGTGCTCGCCATGGCGCACGAAGCAATGGGCATGGATTGGTCGCAGCACGCAAAGCACGCGCAGCGCGTGCAGGGCATCCCGGACCTGTACAAGCACATGCTGGCGGTGTCGTACCAGCAAGAGGTGGCGCTGGAGGCGATGGCGATGGCGCACGCGCTCAACCGCACCATCATCTTCCCCAAGCTGTGGTGCTGGTGTGACTTTGACTGGTACGCGGTCGTGCTGGACGGCTGCGCGATGGGCGGCCGTCCCGGCCTCGCCGGCGCCGACCTCTTTGTGATGCCGTTTGAGTGCCCGATCGACGTGCTGCTCGACGCGGCGGCGCTGTACCGGCACGGCGGCGCGTACCGGCAGGAGCGGTTCCTGCACCACCCCCGCACGACGGCGGCGCTGGCGCGCAGCAGGGAGCCGGTGCAGGTGGTGGACGGCGCCGATGCCGAGCTCATGCGTGTGCGGCAGCGCATGGTGCGACACGCCCACTTCTCGCATGTTCCACCGCGTCAGCGCCGCGCCGCACAAGCAGGCGTGATGCAAGTCCGCAGCACGGCATCATGCTCCGGCATGCTTGGCTGCGTTACGTCCTCCGTATCCATCGCATTTTGTGTGTGTGGTTACAGAGTGTCGTTATGCGCTAGTAATGCCAGTGGCACGTCCGACGCACTACCTCACAACTCAGCAACCGGGCGGACTCTGCCCAACTCTGTATGTGTGTGTGTGTGTGTGTGTGTGTGTGTGTGTGTGTGTGTGTGTGAGGTGCTGTGGCTCTGGCTGCGGCACAGCCTGCGTGTATTGAGCCACGCCAGACATGCTTTGTGGCCACAGGTGGATAATACGTTCACGGGCGCGTTCCTCCCCACCGGCTCAACAGACGAGGGCATACGAGCGCGGCTACGACCGTGGCGCCACACGCGCGTGCTTGACATGCGCAACCTCGTGCCCGGCACGTTTGCCGGGTTCACACACACAGGCGACGCGGCGGCTGTGGACGCGTGGGCATTCCAGCTGTTTGGCCGCAAGACATGGTGCTGTTCTGGGGAGCAGCCAATGGCTGTGGAGCGCCTGGAGTGGCCGTATGTGCTGCCGGAGCGGCTTGGAGGTAGGGTTCACGCGCCAGGTACGCTGGTGTTGCAAGCGCCGCAGCAGCGCGCGGTGCCGCAGTACCGCCGGCCGGATTTCTGCGACGAGATTCCGTTGGACCCGGTGAACGCGAAGTTTCTGGAGTTTGAGAATCATCCGTGCACGTACCTGGCCATGGACTTGGGTTTGGCTGCGACCGTGCGAGAGGCGCTGGCTGGTTAGGCTTTGTCAGAAGGTCCGCCTTGGTACGCGTTGCATACGAGGCGCCGATTGGCAACAGTTTGAAAGCACGCAGTGCTGCTGCGCTTGGCAGCGGTGACAGCGAGCGCTCAATCGGCTGCAGAGTCCACCATGCCTGCAACGGGCAAACGAAGGGGTGATCGCGTCTACTCAGCTGACTGCGTGACAATTCTGTCGTTCATATGCAATGGTGTGAATCGTGTTTCAGATGGAGCTTGGACTCGGCCCCTCCGGAGAACTCATAAAATTTTCACATTTCGCGATGGTTAGGCGTGGTGCTGTGCACAAGCTTGCGAGTTTTGCGTAGCGACGCTGACCCATTGATCAACACACGCCAACTGAAGTGGACTGTGTGTATTGCTACTATCGCTGTCGGCTTCGGTGTGTGCGCCGTGCAGCCAGGTCTACCTGTGCGATTCGCCATGCAGATTGGAATCGTTGCGCGGTCAGCGGTGGCGATGGTGTTGTCCGCACGAAGAGTGTTGCATTCATGAGCTACGTCGCCGTAATTTGTGGCATCAAGTTGGTTTTGATACGATACGTAAGCATCGTCTCGTGTGTATGAGTGTCGGAGAGCTGTACAGATGCTGTGTCCTGGTGTCGGGCACTGCTGCTGCTAGCTCCACGAGATGGCGTGATCGCTTAGAACTATTCTTATTCTCATTGACCTATGGCTGCACCTAGACAAAAATTCGCTTCTGGAATGAATGATGGCATGATGTGTGATGATCAAGTGCACTGCTGGTGCTGCAAAGCACTCATAGTTGTGCCTAGCGTGGATGGAGTCCCTGCCGACGTTTTCAAGGTACAGACTGCGCTTTTTGCCATGCATGACGTATTCGTCATGCTGTTGCTTAAGTGAACTCGCCGACGCCCCGCTGAGCCGATCGTCGTTTTCTCCACAGTAACTACGTGACATGTGAGCCATCGTTAAGGCAGCGCGGAGCGCAAATACTTACGCAGTATGGGTCATAGTGCTCATCGATTGCAGTGTGGGTGGTGTGGCGCAATCAATCCCAAGCATGGGCGGTATAGTGACTCAGCACACGTCCCCAAGCCGGAGAAGGCCGAGTCTCTGGCCAAGCACATCAGCACATCACGCATTGGACGATGTTGCGATAGAGCCGAGACGTGCCTGGAGTCTGCATTGTGCTGTCACTGCCCGGACTGGCTAGTGCAGGCCCTATGCCTGCTTATTGTGGCGTTTACTTCTGGCCTGATTGCAAGTATTGGCGTGTTTGGAGTCTACCCAGTACTCTACAGCATATGTTCGTCCAAAATAATGTTTGCGTTGAATGCCTCCTTCGCCTTTTTCCTGGAAGCAAATATCTTCTTCAATTACTACACAGCCGTCTTTCGAAATGCGGGCAGAGTCGGAGACTTCTTCGACCTCAAGCTCGTCCCGCCAGCAAGGAGCTCCTTCGATGATTTCACCTTCTGCGACAGGTGCGACTCCTGTGCTCTGGCCAGGCTGGACACGGCCACCAGCCCGCTAGAGCCATGCAGAATGGCAGCACAAAGGCGTCAGACAGATCTAGGACCAGGCAGGCACCTGAGCCCGGCTGCAGGTGTGACAAGCCAAAGCCGCCAAACACGCATCACTGCAGCGTGTGCAACACGTGCGTGGTGGAAATGGACCACCACTGCCCCTACATCAACAACTGCGTCGGCAGGGGCAACCTACGCCACTTTCTGCTCTTCCTCTTCTGGGTCACCGTGGCCATGCTCTACGCGCTGCCCGTCATGGGGCTCTGCGTCTTTGCCCACCGGACGCAGATCATCTCGGTGTGTCTCACATGCACCCCGGTCCCCCACTCTCTCCCCGTGCGTTTACCAATCTGTTTCACAAAACTGCACGGCACTGAACACAGAGGAGGGTCGAGACCAGGGTCTTGTGAGCCCTTCCGCGCAAGAGTAGCATGGGCCTCCTTGGGAGGAGCACATCTGCACGTGCACAGGCCGGCTCACCACCGTCCGCCATGGTCGCACAGCCAGCATGCACCAGCATGCGGCAGCATGTGCCAGCATGCGCTTCGCCCTCGCCAAGACGTGAACCAGTGACCCCTTGGCCACTGTTTCGCTGCAGCCTGTGCTCCATGCACCAGGCACAGCCATGCGCAGCGCGCCCAGCGCAGCACAGCGCCCTCACCCACACAAGCACCACTCCACCTCCCAATGCGATGCATGCCATAGCAACCCAGCATGCATGTCTGTACAGCAGCAGCGCAGCCGCGGCAGGCATGTGCAGACTTCACAACTCATGGCCCGCACAGTGGCTCCTCTGCCAACTGGAGTGACCTGTAGCAGTCACCACTGGTACCTGCACCTGTTGCTGCTGAGCCGCATGCTGCCTGCTGCTGCTGACACTGCATCTGCTGCTGCCTCGCGGTCCCTACAGCTGCTGAGCTGCGGCCTGCGTCGCTCGCAGGTGATGTCGTACGGCAAGGCGCTGCAGCGGCACCGGCAGGACCGCCTCATAGCACCCTTCCGCATGATCGTCGCGCTCGCCAGCATGCCCACCACGCCCTTCATCGCTCTGCTGCTGAGCGTGCTGTGCCTCATGGTGCTCATCATGGTGGGCATGCTGTGCGCGCGCCACTGGCTGCTCGCGGCACACGGCAACACCTACGTGGGCAGGCTCAAGGGGGAGAAGGTGGCGGAGGGGGGTACGGCCAGCCGCCTCACTGCGACTGAGAGCATCCACCTCTGAGTGGAGAGAGCATCCACCTCCTGCATGCCACCTCTGTGACTCAGACCGCCCGCATGCGCCTGCGCCAGCACACAGACCGGCCACTGACATGCCTCAGATAGTGTGATGCAATTTGCTAGGTTATGGGTAGCTTGTGCTGCCATCAGGAGCCCAGACGTTTGTGGGGTGATGTCCGAGGGACCTCGGCCTGCCGCGGCCCCCGCCATGGCACAGCAGCAGTGTTGTGCAACCGCATGCTCAATGTCATCAGTTTGTGCGGCAACCACATCTCTGGGTCGCAGAGTCTGCTATACGTCAGCCATGCTAGTAGCACATCCGACGCATGAACCTCACAACTCAGCAACCGGGCGGACTCTGCCCGACCCGGCTGTGCGACAAAACCATCTGGGGGGGTGTGCGCGTGAGCACTGCGTACGGCTGCCATTGCAAGCCGGTGTTTGACGGGTGCTGTGCGCGCAGGGATGCTCGCAAATCTGCAGTACGTGTTTGGGTCGTCGCACCCGGCGTGCTGGCTGCTGCCCTCCCTGGAGGAGGCCTATGACAACGCGAAGGACTACAAGGGCGTGTGAGGGCGTGCGCGGCGGGGTAGGGTGCACCGAGAGCGGGTGCACGCGCTGCACGGAATGCGTCCCTATGACGCGCTGAACTACCGATAACCAGACCCGACCTTGTCGTGTATGCTGCGTGCTGAGTGGTTCACGGCTCACGCATAGGCGCGCAGCTGAGGGCGTGTGGCACGGGGTGCCCTGTGGTGCGGTGCATGCGCTGTTTTGAGCCGCCAGCAAGGCGGCACTGCATGCAGCCTCGGCAGAGGCAGAAACGGCGTGCGGCAGAGACGGAGCTCATGATGCTCGTTGCGGCTGCACCGGCTGAGCGACCGTGGCAGCGCGGAGTGGGGTGGAGTGAGAGACGGCGTTGTGCATGGAACTGCTGTGCGGGAGCAGATGTGAAATTAATGTATCGAGATGGTTGCTCACGTGGCGATGATGGCGGCTTGCCTCTGTGTTGCTCCAGTAGCAATTGTCACACTGATGTCAGGCTTGCAGCACCTGCTCTGCCTCCTGTGCTGGCTTTGCATCGTGTGTCCTCCTGCCTCGATGGACCTGCTGACTGTTCCCACATCTACTCATTGATCGGGACCAGAGAATTTCGGGTTCAATGGTCTGATTCACACGACATGCCACACAGCTAGTTACCCACGCCTGACTCTCAAATATGCAGACACGAGGAATGAGCAGTGACTGCAGTCAGCTGCGTGCAAGTTGATCCCGCCTTGCACACAATCGGACAGCTCTCTGGTTGCTCACGTGCCGCAACGCGGGCCTCGGCGTTGGATTATGTGCAATTGGTGTGGCGTTACTTTTGCGTGAGGCAGGTATGTGTTACAATTCCACCAATCAGGACAAGCAATCCGAACAACTCAAATGGATGTTTTGCAACCTAAGTTTGCGATTCCTCAGGACAGGTCGGTGCAGCAGGCGGCGCAAACGAGAGCATCAAAGGAAGGCCAGGAACACATCAGGGAAGCTCGGATCACAGGTGAGCGTGCCGGGCTGGACTTCTCGGCCATCGACCTGCACCGGGCTTCGGCTCTCCGGATGAAAACATCCAAGCACACACTTATGGCCGGAGCACTGCATGTGCAATCCTGGGATTGCTTGACAAGAATTCTCGCAATTCCTTCTGACTGCTCTCCACCTTTTTCTCCACTGTGACCTTGTCTTCCTTGCATTTCTTCATAATTTCCAACAGCTCAACATAGTCTGATTCATACTGCTTAATAATATCCGCTCGCGGCGCCAGGATGTACGCTTTCCCAACATTTTGGTATGTCGTGGCATCTGCTTCTAGTTTGCTCAGTTGTGCGAGCATCAGTTGCCGAAATCTTGACTTCTTCTCCAGATCCTTCATAACTTCTTCGCCCTGCATGTGTATGGTGTGTGTATGGTCAAACATAAGTGACATGCCATGATCACCAGTACAGCCACATGGAAGCCCACCTTTGCCTGTGCCTGTATAGCAGCGTGGTACTGCTTCTTCAGCTGTTCATACAGCCCACGCGACTCTGGATCCACTTGCTGTAATTGCTGCATTGTATAGATTGCCAGATTGAATGCCTGAAACGCACTTGACCGGCAGCACTGCGCTCGGCGTACAGCTCGCAGGACACCTAGACGCGATCGATCCACTACACCTGAATCCTATCACGTCCAGATATCAGGCATTCAAAGCTGTCTTGACCGGCACGTGTGACGACCACAGCACAGTCGCGTTGCCGAGGCCGCGCTCGCGCTCACATGCATGAACAGGCATGAAACAACATCGCATGCAATTGGAACACTTATACATTACTCTCATATTGTGCAATTAGAGGCATGCCACATGAGGCACTTTTCTGGTGGTGTTGCACTCGCACTTTCGGGGACATCTGACACATCTATTGGCTCCGTCATGATGTGGCATGCCCCATATTACAATTGAAACCGGTTCACAACCCTCGAAGTTGCAGAGTCAAGCCAACGGATTGCCATGCTCCTTACAAACCAACGCAATTGCATGTTGGAGATACTCATATGGGTCATTCTGCGTTTTTGGGCTCACGGGAGTGCCAGTGTCGGGTCATAGACGCATGCAGGACGCACGCCACATGGCGATATTCTGCCTAAGCCCAATGCACCTGCACGCATGCCCCTCGCATACTTGCTGCACAAAATATCACCTACAGTAGCGTCCTGCGCTCATAGCCGCATGGCTTGCAACACTGATTTTTGCCTCCTTGCCAACACACATATCGCTGTCCACTAGCAGACACGCTTTGAATGTTCGAGGCACAGTTAGTCAATGTTTGCTGTAGGGGATTTCATCGTTCGCACATCACCACGTTCATCGGGTTTACATGAAACTCAGCTACATATCATCATAGCAACAGCATGGCATCTACAGACGCCTCAACACTTGACTGGCGTTTTACCAGCCTGGCAGAGCACCGTAGTCATGGCCTGAGCTTCACCTGCTCAGACGACGACACGTTTTCACAAACAGGCACTCTCATAGATGATTCAGTGCCTCACAGCTTGTTGCCCAGCCCGAACCCCTCCATTCTTGACTCTGCAAATGGGCCCGCTGTGGGATCCGGTCTGTCTAGTGCAGCCCTCAATCGCTGTCGCCCCCTCCCCCCCGTCGCGACAGCCGCGCCACATCGTCCTCCAGCCGCTGCACCCTGTTCCACAGAATCCTCACGTACGCGGCCAGCACGTCTGCATCCCCGCCTTGCAGTCCCGGGGGCCCCGCGGGCAGCTCCGGCAGACCCTGCAAGGCCGACAGCCACTCCGACCCCTGCCGGCCGTACCGCCGCTCCCCGGACGATGCACCCCACGCAACTAGCCGGCCCTCCCGCTGCACCGCCCGCCGCCCCGCCGCGGGCCCCCGCGCTCCGCTGCCTCTCGCGCCCGCACCCGCGCGGGGAGCCACCGCTCCCTCCGACTCTTCCGCGCTCTCGTCACTCTCGTCGTCGCTCGACTCCGACTCATCCGCGGCGGTCTCCTCCTCCTCCTCGCTCGACGACGAACTGCTGTCGTCGTCACTGCTCGGAGCGATGAACCTGGCGCCGTGGCTGCCGTTGTTGTCGTCGCCGCCGCCGTCGTTGTCATCGTCGTCGCTGTCGTCATCGCTGTCGTCATCGTCTTCGTCATCGTCGTCTAACGATTCGTCTGGCGCTGCGTCCGGCGGCTCGGCCACAGCATGCAGCGCGGCCGCCCTGGTGCCGCTGGCGCCGACAGGCTGGGATGGCGCCTAAACACAGCAGGCACACCTCAGCGTGCACAGCATGCTCGCGCCGCTGCTGCCAGCACGGCCGCAGCAGTGCGGAATGTGGTGTCGTGCATGCAGCAGCAGCGGACGCACAGCGGCTCAGACTGCATTACTGGCGCCAGAACCAAGAAGCCACACCGACTGCTCACCACAGCAAAACAGCAACAGGGTCGATCAACAACAAAATGTCTGTTGTACAAAAGAGAGCGAAACAGGCCACTCGACAAGAACATGTTCCAAAAAGAGGCAAGAGACCCTGCAATACACACAACTAAGTTTTGTGCCCAATGACAATCATGCTCAGTACCGTAACCGATGCAGCAGCACGACCGCTCGGCGTGCTGGCCCGGTCCGCACACTGACTCGGCCACAGCAGGCAGCGCGCACCTCAGAGCTCTCAACCTCCGCAGCCTCCTCGTCAGACGTGTCCTCCGGAGCGGATGACTCCATGCTGGGCGCGGCTGCTGCGTGCTGTGCCGCCCTACGTCGCGGTCTCTTTGCAGGCCTGTCAACGGCAGCCGCGCCGGCCTCCGCCCGTGGTCGCACCTCCTGCATTGTACAGTCAGCCAGCTACATTCTCAGTCAGCTACATTCAACTCGGTGCCCCTATTTAACGGAATCCACTACTTAACACCAAATAAGAGAGTCTAGGCAGCTTATTGAACCTGGCGCACTCTGGCGGCAGCGTGTGTATCTCGCACACTGCGTGACCTGCATGCTGTGATTCTGCAGCACTGAGAATCTGAGCTGTGATTCTGCAGCGCTGATTCTCAAAAAACCAAACCCCCGCCCTGTGTAGGTGAAGGAGCTGGACGGCACAGTCACTTGCAGCACGCTCAGCAGGCGGAGCTGCGTTTCGGCAGGCGCACACCTTGTCTTGGACGCAGCGGGATGGGCCTGCAATGGGGGGGGGCATGTACGGCGTCGAGTCCATCGTTCCGCTGACCGGGCTGTTGTGCTGCAGCGCGGAGCCCCGTGGGCTCGGCGTGCGCAGCGCAGCATGCCCCAGCATGGCCGTGCCGGCAATCGGCTCTAGCTCATCCTGCAATCACTCGTCCGCTCCTCAACTCACAGCGTGCTGCTGGCAGGAAATGCCTCTCGTTCTGGTGACAGTGACCATGGCGCGCAGCTGCCCCGGTGACCACAGCACGCCTGAGGACATGCTTTTGCAGCAGCTGCTAGTAGCCAGCAGTGCGCGGCGCTGCGGAGAGCCGTGCAGCGGATATCAGCCGATTCACACATGGCGGCGGTGTGACCGAGCGCATCAAGGTGAAGGAACACACCTTTTCATCTTTTATAACCGGGTATGCTTCATCTTTGATGGCCGGGTATGCGTGCGTGGGTGGTGTTCTCAAACTGGGCACCGGCTGTGTGGCTTGAGGCGAGCTGGCAGCGCCGTCGGCCGCACGGGGTGATGCTGCAGAGCAGGCTCCACAGTTGGAATCTGCGCGTGCTGGTGATGGAACGAGGGCGCGTGCCAGCCGATCGCATGTGCGGCCAGGTGCTGCGAGCAGTGCAGCCGGGGCGGCAGGTGACGAAAGCACGGAGCACGGGCATGGCGCCCCGCCACAGCGCGGCACAGGCGGCTGAGCCACATGCATGCTACACCGCAGAGGGGGTGTGGGTCCCCTGCATAGTCCGATGGGCGCGGTGCATGCGGCGGCCTCGGTTGGGAGTGGGCAGGAGTGCGAATTTGGGCTGGAGAAGGGGGAGGTGGGGTTTGGTGGACAGAGGCGCAGCACGCTGTAGCAGGCACTATGTGAAGAATTGGGAGGTGGGGTTTGGTGGGCCACACCAAGGCTGATGGGATGCTCCGAGTCATCAGAGGCCAGCTGCACCACGAGCACCTCAGGCGTGGATGCTGTGCTGTGCCGCGAGTAGCCGAGGAGGCGCAGGTGCACGCCGCAGCGGAAGCTGGGCAGCCCAGCAGCCACAAATGCGGTTTTTGGGATGCAGACGCGCGACTTGCCTGTGTCTTGGCCGCGGCTGATCTGCAGGGACTCGAGGAATGTCACTTCCTCGGACGACTCTGCAAGCGCAAACAGCTTGGTTCTTTTCAGCTGCTGCTCGCCGTCGGTCAGGTTGTTCAGCCATTTGATTTTGTCCTGCGCACGGCACCGAAGTCATGTCACAGTCACCCGGGGGAGGGGGTAAGGAGTGTAAGGAGTGGGTTTGTGATGGTGCTGCCGTACATGTCATGTTGTCCACGTCGTGGCATAGACCGGCTCCCCGTTCAATCGTGCCTGGTAGAGCGGGAGTGAACGGCTGCATGCTGATGAATGGGTCATGTCTCAACACCTCATGTGCTGTGGGGTGTGTGCTGAGCAGATGTGCTCAGCGCTGGCCAGCATGCAGGCATCGCACAGGGCGACATGCGCGCCCCCTCTAAGTGTGAGGAACAGCTAATTGGCAGGCGCATGGACCCGGGCTGGCCAGCTATGGAGGCCCGAGGGTGCCTGGTGCATCGGATGCTTGCGACTGACTCCAAGAGTGTGATGGTGACTGGATCCATGGAGCAGTGAGTGCGATTGCAATCGTGCGCATGTCCACATTAGACGGCAAGGCGGGGATGCACGCGCAGCTTATTGCAAAAACTCAACTCAACACGGACAGCTGGCGTGGGGCGTCTGAGCCCGCCCGCGGGTGCCATTGGATTAAAATCGAGGTTCACAGTCAGGAGGACGCCGCGCACCAGGGCAACTCGGGAGCCATTGTTGAACGAGCTTTTCGACAGGTCCTTTTCATATATCATGTCGGTGACATGGCGCAATTTTTTGCCTTCTACTTTCAGGCGCGGGCGCACGCGACACGACTCCATCATCTTGCCTGCCTGTGCAAAGAACTACAACCGGGCCATCAATCAAATGCAGCGTTGCTGCACATTACCTATTCACATCAGTATCAATGTGGCAGATTGTGCGGAGTTGCCGTCGAGTCGATTGAATGTCAGACCTCGTTACCCCGTGTTATCGACACAATTCCACCTGATTGGCTTCAGCTTCACTGAGTGATTGGGAGAAAGAATCGAAGGTGCTACGCGATGTATTGCGGAATGACGCAAGAGTGCCTGCCTGATGCATGTGTGGACGAACTATCTTTGCACAACAGATGTGTCTTCCAGCAGAGCGCTACACGCGTGCTTGGCTACAGCTGCGATGGTCCCAGACGCCGCTCCTTCACGTAAATGGATGGAGTAGCCACGCTGTGTGTTGCAAGTACATTCTAAGTACAACACAACTGCACAAACATCCCCGTGGTACCTGATATGGCATGTTCAACGCCTGGAGTGCACGTCTCCCCATAGCCCTTTGGTGGCAGAAATTTTGCGTTCCATTGACTGGAGGCCGTGCACCAGGGTCAAGGGCAGGCTACTCAGGCTTTCTACTCCGCTCTTTCATATGCTTCCGAGTCAGGTATCCACGAATGCCCGCCTGCACCTGCACCAGCTTTCTCTCGTCCTCCGCAGTGACGCCGCTCAAGTCCGCGCCAGCCTGTTTTCCTGGCTCCGTTGCTGCGTCCTCCTGCAAGGGAGAATTCTACTGAGCAGCTACAAAGGCTTGCGACACAGAGTTGTTACCCAGAATTCACATCAATCACACGATCCGGCGGAAATGTCTACCGGTCCTACTCATCCGCCCAGTCCGAGACTGTGCAGGGCACAAGCCGCACTGTGCATTGTTGTAGCGGTGTGCTCCGTTGTGCTTATCATCAGATCAATACGGTGGAGTGATCATACCTGGTGCTGGTCTGGTGCCTGTAGGCGTGTGGTCGCCAGCTGCTTTCGTGCCAGGTGGCCACGCACGCCTGCCTGGATCTTGGTGATCTTGTCCATGTGATGCTGCTCAAACTTCGTGAGGTCGATCCCGCCCACATCATGAATCGTGGCTCCAGCATTCAGCTGCTCCCGCATTGCAGCGCCGTCCGCCCGCATGGCGGCCACCCGCTTCCTCGCCTGCACATATCGCTGGGTTGACGCACATACCACACTTCACCATTGAACAGGCTGTCAGCAATGTTCATGGACGTGGCAACGCTATGTCCCAGCTGCATCTGCCACAGCTTGCGGCGGTTGGGCTATGGCTAAAACTGTACAGAGGACGTGCCACCATGGGAGGCTGCAGTCCCTGCTGGTGTGCCAGGCGGCATTGGCCATTCGTGTTGACCGCAGCAACTCACACACAGCCTGCTCATCCCCGATCGGTGTGCTGCAGAAACAGGAAGACACTTACCTGCAGTCCTCGGAAGCCGGACTGAATCTTGGTCGCTGCTTTGGCTGCATCCTCATCCTCCGCAGCACCTGCTGCAGGCGCTTCACCCATGGGCTCAGCGTCCTGGGGCCTGGCCTGCTGCGTCGCAGTCATGTGCGCAGGCGATGCTGCACCAGTGCACACATCTGTGGCGCAGTCCTCCGCAGGCATTGCCAGCACCTCATTCCGCTGCTGGGCAAGCTGCGAGAGAACAGCCTGCCTCTCAGCCACATCCTCAGAGGCGACGGCCCTGCATCGCTCAAGTGTGTCACATGCGAGCGCGTAGCCACAGTTTAGGCTTTACCGCAATTGCCATGCTAGAGGCTACATGGGTGCCAGTATTGGGCTATGGTCCATGTCAGTTCAGCGAGCAGGGGTCTATGGACTGAAAAGTGCTATGGCAAACACCCTTGTCTGCCGTGAACTGCAACTCAGGGCAGACATGTGCTGCGTACATCAATGGCCACATGCATGCAGCACCGGCACATCTGGCAGCTCACAGCAAGCCCGAGGCCCACATTGCATGTTGCGGTCAAATTTGGCATGGGTTCGGATCAGAAGTATGCTGGAGCTGGTCGAGGACTTATCATGAGCATCCAGGACTCAGCATGAGCGACTGCAGGTCAGTGGGCTGCACAGCAGTCCGCACATGAACACAGGCCGGAGCGCAGCCGCCACCATCGCCGCAACGTGCGCATGCTGCGGTGGGACGGCCGCCGCTGCAGTGGTCCCGGCCCGCAGCGGCGTCATCAGCTCCTCCAGCAGCGCAGCACGCGCATCAGCAGCGTCCAGCATGTCGTTCTGGATGGCCCGCCCGCGCACCAGCCGCTGCAGCAGCGCGGCGGCGCGGTGGACATCCTCCCCATCCACTGGCGGCTCATGCACCGGGGTTGCTGGTCGCTCTGCGTTGCGCACCACTGCCTTTCTCTGCTTCATCTCCTTTGTGCCGCCGATCTGGCCGCTCGTCTGTGCGGGCCACGCATGCCCGTAGCCCAGGCCCCCTGCCGGCGCTCCTGCCACCAACCCGGCCGCCCGTGCCTCCGCTAGCGATCCAGCAATCGTGTCCAAGTGGTTGCGTAATGCGATCTCCTGTCGCTTGCGGTAGTCAAGCTGCTTTGGACCCGACGGTGCCTGCAGACACTCCCAATTCCAGATAACACGCGCCAGTGCTGCCCCATGTGACCGATTCGGGTTGGCAGTGGCATAGTTGTGGCCAGGCAGCAACCCTGGTTTTGGTCAGAGGATCTGTTGTTCAGGACCACACTCAATAGATTCCGTGCGGCTGACACTTTGGCAGTATCTGGCTAAGCAACCCTAGCAGCAGATCCAGGTTGTGTAGGCATAATACCTTCACTTTCATCTCCAGGAGCTTCTTGGGCAGGTAGCTTTCCAGGGCCTCGATACCAGCTAGTGCAGTGGGCACAAAGTGCTCCGTCTCAATCATGCGCCCCTTTGGCCGTGTGTCCGGGAAACGACCCTCCCGCTGTGGCGGTGCATACACCCTGGATCCCGGGTTGGCGTATGCATCAATGATGGACTCTGCCTTCTGCTGCTGCCACTTGTTCTTTTCCACGTACCTGTAACACATGCCAAGCCCAAGCTGAGCAGTGCTCCACCACACATTGCCATGTCAGAGGCCCTGCGTATCCTACTCATGTGGCAGGGAGCTCGGGCATGTTCCATCACACTCATCAATCAGTGCCACGTGTTCGCTTCTGGTCCAAAATCTGATGACTTTCAATTGGGGTTGGAGTCTGGGGCTGCGTCGTACTTTCGAGCCTCCATGCAGTGTCTGATGCCTCGGATCCGGTTCTTTTGAATGATTCCAAAGGCCCGTTGTTTGGCCTGCAGTAGGTTGTCAGTTGTGCTCTGCACTCGTTGTGCGTGCGCTGCCTCCACCTCCAGCTCTCGTGCAACAATTGCCTCCTGAAGCAGATCCAGTCTCTCGTTTTGCTTGCTCTCGATCTCGTTCTCTCGCCCTTTCCACTCCTTCTCTTCCCACTCTTCCATCATTTTCTGCCGGATTGGAAGCATGGAGACATCATGGAGTGGTGGCAGAGTCGCCTCGAAAGCACGTTTTGCACGCAGCTTGTTGATGTGAATGACATCAGTCATTCCGGGGCGGTCGCCCAGCCCAAATGCGAGCCCAAGCAAATGGCTGAGCTCTGGCACACCCTCGCTGTTGTGCAGCTGTGACAGCAAGGTTTGCTTTGTCGATGGCCTTTCTGGGAGGACAAACTCCGGACTGTATGGGTCTGTCTGTGCCTCCCCTTCCCGATAGTCAGACTGCGTTCCAATAGTGCAGGACAGCTTCCCCACCGCTGCACCTGGAGGATCGGGGGCTGCATGTTGAGCTGCGCCATCGTTCACCCGAGCTGATTTGACGAGGATGATGGGGATGTTGGATGTCAGGAGGCTGCGTTGTCCATACTTGAAGCGGTGTGTCCCACTGACCAACGCAGTAGAAGAACGCTGCCGCAAGTCTCGTGGATCACGATGTTGTTGATCGTACTCTCTTGATACGTACTGAGGGACATGGTCACGTCCCTTCAGTCGAAAGCTGGTGCTTGGGTAATGGGCGAGTGTGGAATAAAACGTCTCAAACACTGGACAGCGTTCCACACGGTAGCCTCCATGCCTTGCTTGCTCCCGATAATGGTCAGCCGCCGATGACACGGTGTACACCGTGTCTGCAATCACCGATGCATCGTGCCCGACAGCGCGGACGAGGCCAGGCTGCAGGGAAGAGGCGTTTCTGATTGAAGCACGCACCGTAGAGCGCGTCGTACGCCCTGCTCATGATTTCAACCTTGATCGCAAGGACTTCTGATCATCACTTTAGAGACATGGCATGAGTTTCCACGCCAGTGCAGGACGTCGAGCAGAGGAGCGATACGGCTCGCACAGCGCCAAGGGGAGCACCGGCACGTAACTCGCCCACATTGACATCATACAGAAGTTGAGGTGCAGTTGGTGGAGCAATTCGCGATGGGCACGCTGCACTTGCGAGGAAAGTGGCCACGATGCTGCATGCGCAGTTCAACTGCTGGTCTGGAAATGATCTTTGTGATTGTGCATGTCTGGCGAAAGCGTGCGCAGCTTCAGCAGCTAGCATGCCGAGGAATGGGAGCACGGCTTTCTTTCTTTCCTCGTGCATGGCAGGCAACGTCGCGCGAGTTCAAATCGAGTCAGCATGCAGCTGCACTGACAACCGGAGGCACGCATACCAGATGTCCGGTAGACTTCAGCGCAGGGAGACCAGTCACGATCGCGATAACCTGTAGCTATTTGCTAGGTCTTTGTTTTTGGTGGACGGTTTACTCGTGGAAGCCTTTGAACAGATGACCCAGGGCGCATTTGGTGTTTTTTGTCGATCAACACCATCAGCTGCGGCGGAAGGGAGCGTATCAGGCTTGCAGCAATAAAAGTCGATGTGTCTCTTTGAAGCTTTCTATGGCGGTCTGAACGCCACGAACGGATGGATGGAGTCCGGCAGGTGCCAGCAGAGGTGCGCTGCCTCTGTAGCAACACTTGACACCAGCTGCTACACCAGCACAGTCCAGTGGCTTCAAAACGCCGAATCAGAGCTGAAATGTTTGCCATTCTTAATGCACTTCAGGTTGTGCTGATTCCCCGGCGAAGAGGAAATCTGGTTGAGTACGCCACACCAAGTGTCTATAGCGGAGGCTCCGCTGCAGCCAGCTCACACCCAAGCCAGCATGCTCCAGAGGTACTGTCCCTCGCAGGCTCTCATGTCGCATGCATCAGGCTGGGCCTTGCTGACCAGATCGCCATGCAGGATAATGACCTGCGCGAAGCCATCGCAGACAAGGACCTCCTCATTATGGAGCTCCGCGAGGAGAAGGCCCAGCTCCAGGTCAGTCCTGCTCACGCACACTGACACGCATCAGTCCCGGTAGCGGCTCCCTCACATCTGACCACTTGCAGATGGACTCAAGCCAGGCCGAAGGCAGTTGGCAGGCAGCTCTGCAGCACAAGGACAGGGCCATCCAGCAGCTCAGCGCGGCCCTGCAGTCCAAAGAGCAGGCCCTCACAGCCATGTCCCAGCGTGATGCAGCGATACAGCGCAGCCCCGCTCAGAATGCGCAGGAGCAGCGTGCGCACGAGCACGACATGGACCTCCTCCGATCTCAGCTAGCAGAACACAACGCCACGATCGCAGCGCTTCGAGCCAGGCTAACGCAGGACTCTCAACCCCCACATGCGTCTGACACCCCTGCTCCATCAAGGCGCGTCTCCCACACTAGTGCTGCCACGGCAACTCAGCGCGACCCACCAGCACAGCCAGGGTCTGCTAGCCTGCGGCATGCGGCTTCCCGGTCTGATCTGCGACGAGACACACGCACTTCGGGCTCCGCCATGAGCGTGGTGCGGCAGGATGGCCTGGGCTCCGGGGCCGCCTTCGACGTGGACCTTGCACGCATGGGCGCACGGCACGGCACGGAGCAGAGCACGCCACGATCCCGCATGAGTGATGCTGAGAACCTGCGAGCAGCACGCCCGCCGCTTCAGCCTGTTGCCGATGCGTCAGGACTTGCAACCGAGGCCACGTTTCACCCGGACCACGCACCGGAGCCCGCGTTCACGACGCCGCGGGCGCCGCCGCGCACCACGGTGTCCACGCTGCGCCACGAGCTGCTGGCAAACATACGGCGGGCACAGGAGGCGGTGGGGCAGCTGCCGCATGAGGGCCGCCGCGGGGAAGCGCGGCTGCAAGGGCTGCTGCGGGAGCAGGAGGCGCTGCTGCAGGGCCTTGCAGAGGACTGGGCGGATGATGGCTTTGGCGAGCGCTTCCGCAGCGTCCTCGAGGAGCGGCTGCGGGAGGCCAGCACGCGCGCACACATCCTCAGCATGGAGGTGCGGCCTGAGTCACATGCATGCACTCCATTAATGTGGAGTGTAGCGTCAGCGAGTTGCGAACGGCCACGATGCGAATCAATGTACGCATTAGATGGCCGATAAGCTTGAGCCTAGAGAAGCGTGGCGCTTTTGGGTGTGTGATCAGAATGGCTAGCACCATTTGCGGCCGGTGACACAGCGTGCACAGCACACAGCATGTGTGCAGAACGAGGAGCTGGAGGCGCGGCTGGCTGCAGCGCAGGACAGCTGCGGGGAGCTGCGGGCGGCGCTGCAGGAGCGCGACAGCACGGCGCTGGAGCAGCAGCTGGAGGCAGACGCGCTGCGCGCCAGGCTCGCCGACGGCGCCGTCGCGCGCACGCCAGGCCACCCCCGCAAGGTTTGTCCCTACACCCCGTGCCCCAATCCCCCGCCCCGTCTGCCTTCCACAAATATTTTTGTGCTCAGGCCCGCGTCCATAAGGGAAGCAGACTTTGCGGCGGGGACATTGCGTGTAGTGGCTCCGGATGTTCTGCCTGGCCAACGTGTGAGTGGCGAGGGCGGCCGCGTGTATGCAGGGTGCGGAGGAGGGGCACCTGTCGGAGCAGCTGCGGCGGCTGCAGCAGCGGCTGGTGAGCCGCGATGCCGCGGCAAAGAAATACAAGGAGGGCTGCCGTAGTCTGAAGGAGCGTGTGGAGGACGTGGAGCAGGCACGCCCCTCACTGACTCCTGCGTGACTTGCAGCTGTGTTTCTGCTGGATGACTGCTGAACAGACAGGATTGTTGTTGTGGAGACCTGGCCACGGCCGCTGCTGAGACATGTGCCTGTCATGGTGATATTGGGAGAAGCGTGCAGCGCAGGTGCCCATCATGCAGGTGTGCAAGAAGCTGAAGCAGCGCAACGAGGAGCTCGCGCGCGGTGCGCAGAGCGCCCCCTTGGCGACGCAGGACCAGGAGCGTGAGGCGCGGGAGCTGGTTGCAAAGGCGCAGCGGGATGTGGAGCACAGCCGCGCGCAGGCAGCCCAGGCCAACACGGAGAAGCGAAAGATACAGGAGCAGGCATGCCCACAACCACCATGTGCATGCATGACATTGCTGTGTTTGGAGGTCCCACTGCCTTCCCACCGCCGAATGCCGCCGGAATGGCATGCGGCATGGCAGGCTGTGCTTGTAGCTGACATGCATGGTGCCTGCGCACGCACTCTCCTCCGCCGTCAGCAACTGTGGTGCAGCTGGAGGAGTGGAGTGACAGCAGCCTGCAGTGTCTGATTTGATAGGGCGGCATGTGGTCGCCGGCAAGGAATCTGGCTCGGTCAGGTTGCCACGCGCGGGCAGGTTGCGCAGGTTGGGCTTGCTACGCACGTGTGTGTGTGTGTGTGTGTGTGTGTGTGTGTGTGTGTGTGTGTGTGTGTGTGTGTGTGTGTGTGTGTGTGTATGTGCGCATACACCATGTCGGAAGATTGCTTTGGTGCGCGTCATAACATGCTATAGCTGCGGGCGCAGGTGGGGGAGCTGCAGAAGGAGCTGCGGGCGGCGCTGGCGGCGCAGGAGGCGGCGGGGCAGCGTGCTGAGGAGAAGGTGGAGGAGGAGCGGGGGCGTGCGGCACGCGCGCTGCGGCAGCGCACGGAGGAGCTGGACTGGCGCAGCGCGGAGCGTGAGGCAGAGGCGGAGGCGGCCCTGACGCGTGCTGAGAAGCTGCGGCAGGCGGCAACGGACTGCGAGGCGGCCGCAACACGGAAGGTGTGCTGTGTGCCATGGTCGCTGCCGGGCAGCCAAACGAGGGAAGCTGTGCCAATGGATTGCTGAGATGTGATCGTCATCGACTGGCTTCTGAACGAGGCAGGGCGGACGGGTCTTTAGGGCCGCGGATTGGCGCAGAGCTTCTCTGTGTGTACTCTGCGGTGTATGTGCGCTGCGGTGTATGTGCTCACAGCATGGCTGCGCTGCGGCTGCATGGCCGTGCGCGAGAGCCCATGCTGTGAGCGAGTCTGGTGCATGACGGCTGCATGCGGGGAATCATGGCTGCGCTGCTGTGTGCGAAAGGCCTCATCAGCGCGCCTGCAACAGAGACTCATGCCGCCACAGCCAGACGCGGATAGGGCTGCAGGTGGAGGCAGCGAACGAGGCGACACGCATCGCGGAGACGCGCCTCGCAGAGGCGCGCGAAGAGGCTTCCCGGCTGCAGCAGCGGCTGATGGCCGCGGAGGAGGCGGCGGGCCGCGACGCACGCAAGCTTGAGACGTTGGCGCGCGACGTGCGTGCTGAGCAGCAGCACACGGAGGCTACGCTGGAGCGGCTGGAGCGCGCGCATGCACGCGTGCAGCAGCTGGAGGGCCAGGCGCGGGGCAACTACACATGCATGCGAGCATGCATGCACCTCAGCGCCGCGTGTGCACACAGCTGGATGACTCGCACTTCCGGCTGTGTTTTGCAGTGACCCCGCCCTGCGTGTGATGACAGCTAGGCTCGTGTCCAGCTGAGCCGTGTCAGTGGGGGCAGCACATGGTTGAGCGATGAGAATGGGGCAGTAGCAGCGGCAGATGTGTGCTGTGGCGGTGCAGGTTGCGGCTGCAGACGATGCGGTGTCGCGGTACAAGGAGGAGAAGCGGGAGGTGGCGGCGACGCTGGAGGATCTCAAGTTCCGGGTATCGCAGGCAGAGAGGCGTGGCAAGCAGGAGGTCCTATCGTCGGCAAAGCTGCAGGAGCGGGTGCAAGAGGCGGGGGCGCGCGCTGCGCATGCTGAGGCGCGGCTCGAGGACGCGTGGCAGGCCGCAGCAGCGCAGGAGGCGGCGGCGCGCAGTGCGGAGGCCCGGCTGGAGGAGGCCGAGGCAGCGCTGCACGCGGCCGACATGCGGTGCAAGGTGCGCTGCGCTGTGGGTGGTGCTGCGTGAGATGAAAGGCGCATGATGGCTCCTGCATGCGGTGGCTCTGCTTCTGCCGAGTGGTCGAGTGGTGTCCGTTGCGTCAGGACAGCTGTGTGCAATGCTGCTGTGCTGCGTGCTTTGATGTGCAAGAGCAGGACGTGGCACCGCCCCCCACCCCCCTGGACAGCAGCGAATGGGCCCAGCAGGAGCTTTGCGGACGTCTGAGGTATCCTGATGGGAGACGCAAGCTGCAGTGGGCGGGCGAGTGGGAGGCGGGTGTACATGCATGTGGCGTGCAGGAGCTGAGCGGCGCTCTGCAGCGCAGCGACGCGGAACAGGCGCACCTGCGGGAGACGCTAGTGCGCACAGAGGCGCTGATCAAGCAGGCGAAGCAGGAGCACGAGCAGGACCTGCACGAGGCGGCGGCCGCGGCGCACGCCGATGCCGACACGCTGCGCCGACAGGCACACGACCTCCAGCTCGCGGTGCGCGCCTGCTCTGCATGCTGCGCTCCCGCTGCATCCAAGCTTGGCAGGCTGATTCATGCCCGCTGTGCTTGGGGTGAAGAGGGGTCGGAGCACACAGCATGCACGATGGCGGGATGGGCTATCCATGGGCTGATGGCACTGCGTGGTGCTCTGTGAATGGTGTTCTTGTGGGCTGCTGGGGCTGCTCACACATGGCTACTGGGGCCGTGGTGGCCATGCTGCACGTGAGTGGTGCATGGGGTGGTTGCAGGTGGAGCGGGAGCGGGCAGCACGCGAGCGGTCAGACGCATCTGTGCAGGAGGCGCAGGCTGCGCTGGAGCAGCACCGCGCGTCCATTGAGCAAAGCCACGCGCAGAGCCTCAAGGCGGCTGGCTCGCTGCAGAGCATGAAGGAGCGCTTCAAGGCGAAGCAGGCAGAGGTGGCGGCGCGGGACGCGACGATCCGGGAGCTGCGCAGCACGCTGTCACAGGTGCAGGCGCGGTACGAACAGCAGCTCGCGGCGAAGGACGAAGCCCTGCGGCGCCGCGAGCTGGAGGCTGCTGAGCTGGCGGAGACGGAGGGCCAGCTGCGTGCTGCACAGGCGCGGCTCGCGCAGGTCGCGCCCATCATGCGCCGTATCGCAGCACACGGCACTGCGGCGCGGCCCGGCGCGTGAGGGGCCGGGACTGTGCCGGGCGGCAGATTGTGGGCATCGTTTGCAGGCTGCGCAAGGAGCTTGGTATCAAAATGCAAGAGCCTCGCCTGCCTGCAGTGACACTGAGCATATCACATGTGCCACAGGGAAGCTGTGCTCTGCTGATTTCTGTACAGAGGAGTTGAGGTGACGGCAGTGCAGTACGCACAGCGGCACAAGGGGTTCCTTTAAATCGGTCGTTGGACAGATCGTGCCGTGTGTATGGTTAATGTCGAAGCATGCGTGATGAGCATGGGTAGCACTCACAGACACAACCGACCTGCTGCAGCACGCACAGCATGCTGCAGTGGGCCGTATTGCCTCGAAGCGTGACTCTATAGCAGGTCGGCTGCAGTGACTGCCGCCGCGCTCAGCCATGCCAACAAGTCGTGACGCAGCATGGCGTGTCTGGGATCCAGACATTGACAGGCATTCCGGCGTGGGAGATTTATGCATCGCATGTGTATTGGTACACTCCTGCTAATGACAGGGAGGCACTCACTTATCCCCATGGCACGTACAGTCCTGTCGCAGACACTGTACCACACATGCCAGAATGCCAATGTAATCCCACTGCCAAATGCATCCTCCCAGCATGCTTCCTCCTGTGCGTACTTTACATGCATCAACCTTCGTCCAGGCTGCAGAGGACCCCACGCTGCCACACACCCTCAACCGCACTTTTGAGCTCTGTTTTGAGGAGACTGCATTTTCCTTCGCCAATCTGAAGGGTTCGGGTCCATGGCCTTAAGTGCGACAATGACTATCTACCGTACAGCGCTAGTAGCTGCAAGTTATAGCAAGCAATTGCTGAAGCTATGCACGTGAACGAACGCACACAACTTCATGCATTGCAGGTGGATCACCGGCGGCCTGAGGCGTTACATGTATTGCTCATACACGCTCGGATCAGAATGCTGCAGAACCAGCCCATTCATGTGGCCTTTGGCCGAGTTTAGGATTGCAATAGAGTGTCTGGGTCAAAGCGGTTGGGAAAAAGTTGTCACCTTTCCCCAAAATTTGTTGAGGCTGCGTCTGCAGAGGCCTGTACAGCAGTGTCCACGGGTGTGCTACATCGCGCCGTTCGGAAACGTCGCCTTTGCACTAATCAGCAACTGTTTGACGTTGATCAGCACCTGTTTATAACCACAACGACGAAGCTCTGCTCGCATTATGCTTACTGTGCGAGAACAGCTCTGCGATGTGGGAAAGCCACCACCAGCCTGCGGTACTGCCCTCGTCGCACCTGTGTTTCGTGTTGCACCAATTCATGCGTACCGACTCTGGCTCACGTCGTACACACAGCGCAGGAGGTAGATGCGGATTTAAAAGATGCTGTGAGCCGCTTTGAGGATCTCCCGCATGAGGCTTCCCAAGATGATCTCAAGACGTCACTTGAGGCCATTGCATCAGTCCTGCAGGGAACTCAGCCATCCCTGTCTGCCTCTGAGGCTACGATCTTCCCAGTTGCACGCTCAGAAGAACAGATGCAAGCTGCTATCGAAGAACCCAAGGGGACATCTCTGAAGCGGACCCGAAGCGAGGCATCTAGTCATTCTTCCTATGGCATGGAGATTCCACCTCAAGTCACTCGACGCAGGAGACAGATGGCCCGAGCGCAGACTCGCGTGCTGCGATCACACAAGAAGGCCTAGGCCCAAACGTTTCCCCGAGCTGTGGTGCGAGCTCATGCTCTGGCGCCTCCTCATCCTCGGCCCTCCATGTCCTGACTTGCCATAGACCTTGAGCGTTCTGCAGATTGCAGCGGCTGCAGCCATGGCGAGTAGCTGACCTCTTCATCGCTGGAGTGAAGAAAGGAATTGTACTTAGTGCAGAAAAGAGCGGAGTCTGAAGGAAAAATGGAGCAATATGGGCCCTTAAGTGCCATGCATCTGGCACGCACCGCCCGCCCGTGCTATCGTGCAGATTCCAGAGGACAAAACACTCAGATGGACCATGCCCATGATCTGGCAAATGCTGGCAAATTTCCACGTTCGTCGGCTTGATGATCCTGTGCATTTAACATCGTCAAGCCTGTAACCATCCATTCCCGGCCGACCCTCAACTTTATGGTGCTGGATGTCGTGTACTGTGGTACATAACCATTGGTTTCGTTGACTCTCGAGGGGCTGGTCACTCAACCATTCTGGTGCTGGGAATGTGCAGCACTCATGCAGATGTGGCGAAAATTCAGAGTTTGAACCATGGACGGCCAGAAGGGAGTGGTCTCTCTGGCACTGGCACATCTTTGCCCTGGCCTTGGGCAAAATGTACACACACACACACACACACACACACACACACACACACACACACACACACACACACACACACACACACACACACACACACACACACACACACACACACACGCACACACACACACACACACAGTAACAATATCACATCATATCAATGCACAACAAGTTGGGGCTTTGATGGGATTTGCATTGTCACAACCTTGCTGAACCAGCAATGGATCCGCCGTGATACGGGTGAGCTCGCGAAAAGGCTGTGCATCTGTGCTGTGAGCATGGTCTGAAGTAACGCTGCGCATTGGGGTTGCAACAAGCTAGAATTTTAGCCGGCTGGATTGGAGTAGCACTCATGTGGCGCCACACACACATCAGTGCAGGGCAATGGCAGTCCCTTAACGCAACAACCAGGTTGCTGCGGCAACTGGGCAATGGCAGTCCATTACCAAAACCAACAGGTTGTATGCTGACCCATCTACAACCTCTGATTCAACACCATTTCTGTTCACGTTTGATCCAAGCAGGTGCTTCAGTGAGTGGGTCACACGCTGCGCAAGCACTCTGGACATATAACATGCTGTGGACGATTGACTCGGATGCAACAGCGTGAACATTCGAGTTGCCTATCAGAAGATGCACACCGGATTTGTAGCAACTTGTGTAGATGCGAGCTGCGAGGTCTGCAAAAGATACATGCAATACCACAGGTGTTGCTGCAGCAGCTGGATCTCGACTGTAAATATGAGCACGGCCTTGGTAATGTGCCTAAATCTGCGACAAGAACTTTGAGAAGAGTTTGTTGAGGATGCTGAGGTAGGCTGAGCCTGAATTGCATATTCAGCCACACCATCTGGCTTCTGGACATGAAGTTCTGTGGAAGAGCAGACGCTACATTTGCTTCTCTTCTGAATACAAATACGGAATACACTCTGGCCGAAACAATCACCTTTGCAGCATGTCGGATCACAGATGATTATGCATTACTGTTAAATCACACGAATCACTTGGGAATCACTTGGGAATCACTTGGGAATCACTTGGGAATCACTTGGGAATCACTTTGATTGAATATTCCTCAGCAAGAGCAAGGTTGCAAGTGTGTACTTGACAAGGTGCGAGTATGATACAGTTCCAGGTCTAGGTCCAAGCTCAGATGAATTTGTTACCCCACCAATCCCTGATTAGAGTGCTGTGATAGACCAGCATACCATGCTTGTCTAGCAGTGCTTGTCTGGCAGAACAGCTCATGAATCAGTGCCACCAGGTGACGTTTGTGACAGCAGTCGCTTCAGCAACGGCACTTTAAATTTACTCGCTGCCGGGCTATTGCGTTCATCTCCGTGTAACACTTTAAATTTACTGTAGTGTAGTCTGCACACATGCAACATTTAGTGCCAGTTCTGCTGGCCCGCGTAATTGCCGTCGGACTCAAGCCCCATTGAGTTCCTGTTTTCGACCCCTTGTGGTATGCCCCTAAATCCACGCATCCTCTACCTGCTACTCTGCGAGAGTCTCGCGATATATCGAGGTTAAATTTGACCGCTGCGTGTGCTGCTGGCATCGGACAAAACCGGCCAGTAGGGCCAGAGCAATCTGTGCTTTCAAAATAGCGTCGTTTGCAATCTGTACGGTGTACAGTGATCTGACTTCCGCTCCCGCAAGGACGTAGCCTTTTAGTTGCTCGATGACGTGCTGATTGGCCTATCCACCAAATGAGCAGATCTCCAAAGTGTCAGATCAAAAAAATCGGCACCTTTTTCTTTGAATTTTGCCGCGAACAAAGTCGCGCTTTGGTGTGGCCTCTGCGTGGTCGGGCACTGGGTCCTAGTCCGTCTTCGCTAGACCACGACTGCACCACCAGGTGCGAGAATTGAATTTTTAGCCTGATTTTGGTCTCTTCTTGGCGTTATTTCATGAATTGACCTCGGGTCATGAGGTCATTATCGGGGGATGTGCAACGTTGACTGGAGCGTTGACCTCGCGAGGCCTCGCATACCGTAAGGGCAGTGCCTCCCAGGCGAGATTCACCTGAACTTGAGGCTCGCCTGCTGAGGGGCGTACTCGACAATTATGGACCTCCTGCTGCATGCCTGTGAAATCACACACTGCGACGAGTCGCCGTGCGTTCACAATGCACAGGGATGTGCGTGTGCGGTGTGCACAGCTGGACGCACGTTTTTAGCGCCATGGGGCCCGGCGGATGACACGCCACATACCAATCCTGGCTCGCGGCCGCAACGACAAGGATATGTTTGAACCTCGCGGGTGGCACATTCATGCACCGCAACCTGTATTCAGTCCTTGCAAAAGCCATTGTTGTCCCCTGACACTGCGCCATGAAACATATTCTTGGTT
This sequence comes from Ulva mutabilis, assembly GCA_900538255.1. Classification (NCBI taxonomy): domain Eukaryota; kingdom Viridiplantae; phylum Chlorophyta; class Ulvophyceae; order Ulvales; family Ulvaceae; genus Ulva; species Ulva mutabilis. The sequence goes on along the minus strand of UNSF01000011.1, from coordinate 946,599 downwards.
TTCCAGGACATGTCATGCATCTGTGCAAGTGGGTACACCTGTGTGCGCAAGCCCCTGCTCCCGCATCTGCTCTGCAGCCGTGTGAAGCTAAAACATGAGAATCTGGCCAGAAGTGTGCTGGGCCGGTGGCGGCCTGATGGATGCTGCGCCTGTGGGCAGGGAGACCAGACACCCTTGGACTGGCTAGTGTGACTTCTGCAAGGCACCCGCTGTGCTACACCGGGCAATTCTGGCAGGTGTGTCCCACAGAATGCAATGTCAACCTTGGGGATCTACTGCAGTGGTACCACCGCTGCCTCCCATGGAATCTGATCATAGCAAGGGTCGCTCCCTGCCAAAAGATGGGGAGGTGTCATGCGACTGAAATCATCATAGAAACATCGCGCCCGTGTCCGGTTTGCCCAGCTCGCAATTTTCGACCACTTTGCCCTCTCTCAGACTGTGCACATGTGAGGAACGTCACAAGATGCAGGACTGTGCAAATACATATGTACTTTACGTTGTCTTCAACATCCTCTTCAACACATTCTGAACTTCAGAGTTTGCTATCCCCTAGTGCCTACGCAACCATAGCCTGCACATCGGAAACATAGTAGCTCAGACGTCTGGGCCATCATCGACATCAAGCTGCACGATGATGATGGCGTGAATCTAATGATATGAACCTGCAACTGACACGCAGATGTGACGTTGTCAGATTGAACCTAAATGGCTGCGATTCGACACCAGGGATGATGCTTCTGGTGCTTGTGCGCCGTGCCTTATACTATGGCAGTACAGTGGGGAGGCCGTGGTCGTCAACCCAACAGATCAGACATCTCGTGTAGTTGCAGATGCGTTCAGTAAAGAAGGATGTGCCCATGATCTCCCACAGCGCCCTTCATTCCCCGCCCAGATAGCTTCTCAGCACGCCGTACAGCAAATTCATTCACTGCGCTGCCTCCCCGCTCGCGGTGGCAGCCCATGAATCATATGCTATATCTATGCATGGTGTATGCTGTGTCTATCCTGCCCTGAATCTTTGCGAATCTTGAATAGACTCTCTGTTTGCCCTCTATCGTGAGATGGTTGTAGCGTAACTGAGCACTGCTTCGGCAAGGACCTCTGACAAGCTCAGAGCCTGCAACGGCACTGAATTGGAGGTGAGCCATTGATGCAATGCAGTGAGATTCTGAAAAATCTCTTACACATGGCTTAGCTCAGCACGTGGTCCATCCAGCACCACACAGCATTGCTAGATCATGTGGTCATACTTGCTCATGGAGGCGATTCGGCCAATGCAGTCTTGCAAGTGTGCACATGGGCTGCTCTACACTCCTCCATTGTAGTACGCACTGGCAGGCCAGACCACTTTTTGTTGTGGAATAAGGGAGGCGGCTTGTGTGCTGGCCTCAGATTGGCTTCTATTTTTGGAATCCACTCTTGCTAGCGATTGTTCCAGTAGCTGCCAGGATGCAAGACTGTACCGATGTCACTGAGCAGGCTGACAAGGGCGCGGCGACGCGTCACACAGGATCGTGACCCAATGTCAGTGACAAGACAAATGTTTCGAACTAATGGTGCCCAAGCAGTGGCGTCAAGGCCATGCTGCGACACTGTCACACATCCATTTGGTGTTCTCAGCGGTACCAGGGCACAGTGGACCATTTGGGCTCAGCTTTCAAGCTCACACGTGACATAGGGGCTTGGAATGTCCAACGGCTTGGCATCCTGAGACGTCGGTACATGCAAATCATAGCCGACACTGCGTTTGAACATAGGTGCTGAACCAAGTTGTACGAGTGTCCACATCTAAGGAGGGTTGAAATAGCTGTCAACATGACGAGATACCACAGATGCAAAGTTGCCTTGGAGCCGTATTACAATGGTGGCTGCTAGCAGCTGGTGTTGCAATTGAAGAAGCCCAATGGCTGGGATTCACAGACAGTGTAGGTCATTGTGGTGCAAATTCTCGTTATTTCCATTCATTGGTGGTACAGCAAGCATGTGCCAAGCCCCAGCTCAACCATAGGGAAAGTGCCGCACTTACACAAATGCAGAACGGCAGTGTGTCCGACAGCGATCACTGTTCCAGCCCGAGACATCTCAAATAGCACCGAAAATGCAATGACGCCGAGCATCCGATGTTGCAGCAATTCTGACTGAAGCTTGCCTACCATTGTTCTGGGTGAGGTGCATGGTGGCTGCGGTAAGGTGCATGGTGACTGCAATTAATATGTGGTCCCCGTCTCATGCAACCAAGAGTTCATGATAGCTGAAGTCGCCAAGCAACCAGTTCACATGTGTCGATGTGTTGGTGGGTCCGTTGGATTTCATGCACACGAGGTGATGGGGGAGGGGGGGGTGGCTTATTACCGAATCGCAAGCCGTACCGGTAGTGGTAATCAATTGTGCAACCAACAACCAAAGCAGAACCAATTGCCACCCTGCGGGCGGGCTTTGCACAGGCTGTCTTGTCACGCCGCATGCCTAAACACAGGCGCACGCCTGCTGCCTCCCCTCAGCAGTGCATTTATGCGTAGCTGCGTCGCCTCAGTGCCGTGCAACCTTGCGACAGGCCTCACCCGGGGTAGCTCCCAGGGGTGCTGCAATCCTGCCTGGCATGGACATTGATTGCCACAGGCCGCGCCCAAGTGAGTATGCCTTGAGAGCCCCCTTTGCGCACCGTGCAAGTCGCAAAGACAGAGCCAGGCAGCGTCACTGGCGGCTCATGGCGGGAGGCATCACATCCCACGAGCCTGTGCGTGGTGCCACAGTGGCGTAACAGAGTCACATCTAGGCAAAAACTCAGCGGCGCTGGAGCCTGTAACCCGTCCTGGCAAAACACAAACGAGGAGTTTTGGTCTTGGAAACATTGACATGCGAATCGTGCTTAAGTGGCGACCCGTGCTCAACCTAATGTCCAGCACCTGGCAAAGTGCATACAGCACCCAGTACCCACCCTGCAAGTGCCAGCCCCGCCAACAGTTCAAGTCACAAGGTAGTAGTAGTAGATTGCCCAGATACTGCAACGAACATGATGTCCAATTCCAAAGCAACATCATGCAGTTTACGAACTAAACCAAAAAGTTCATCTCAGATTGTAAAAGCCCAACATATCTGAGGATCCAAAACTGTGTGTTATGTCCCCAAATTTGTTTCAGAGCATGCCAAGTGTATCAGAGCAAAGTGTACCAGATCCTAACACACATCGCCCATTATGGCAGTATCTCCCCGTGTTGTGTCCAGCTCCACCAGATCATGTGGTGAGTCAGCACAGTATGCAGTGCTTAACATTTTTTGGCCCCGTCAATCATGCTCTGTGTGATGGCACCACATTGTCTTCAGCGGCTGCCCTGTATGCCAAGTTTCCCAAATGGATGTCCATCCCATTCTTGCGAAAGACAGGAAGAAAGGACATTGGCAACGTTGGCAAACAGTTTTCCAGACTATCAATAGCCAGTTCGAACCCACAACATAATTGAAATAAAGCATCTACATGAGGCGACCCGTACTACACCTAATGTCAAGCACCTGGCAAAGTGCATAAAGCACCCCGTGCCCACCCTGCAAGTGCCAGCCTCGCCAATAGTTCAAGTCACAAAATGTGTACAATAGAACAGAGGAAATCATTGCCAGATCCAATGCCATGGAATGCAAGATACGTACCAGACCACAACACAGCCACAATTGGACCTTTTGCATTTGGGCTCACATTCCGCCTCGCAAGGAGCTCGGTGGTGTGAACATGAATGTCATGTCAGCTTGCACAGTATCACCAACTCGTAGATCGTGTCCACCAGTAACGGTTCCGTTGCTGGCAGTGTTCTCAAGCCTGCCAATATCCCGCTCTTCAGCCATTTCACATCCCAAAATGCAAGCCAATGAAAGTGTGTGTAGGAAAAAATAAGGAGATGTATCAGATCCAAACCGACAAGCACCACCCGTAATGACAGTCTCTCCTTAAGTTCCGTCTCTTCTTAGGATATGGTCGACAATACAAATTTGTGTGGTAAGGTGGCAAAGATAGCACAGAAAGTAGGAATTCCTCTCTATCTCATGCTGTCATCAACGTCCAACAGTCTGTGTTGTGGTACCGAAGTTGTTCCAATGCATGCCATTTTGCAACCAGCGACCCATGAATAAAAAACCAAAACCAAAATTTCCTGATTGCCTTTTGAGGCAGGTCGATCGACAATCTATACAAAGCGCCACACATTTGTGGTACCGGAGTACTCAAACGTGTACCAGATCCATGTTGCCGTTTGCTGTCAATTCACCCATGACCGCGGTCTCGCTCCACATATCACGTTGAACACCGCCAAACCTGTGTAGTACGTCAACACGGTGTGTCTCAACTCATCCCAACTTATGCAAGTGTGCCACTGAGCGATGAGGATCCAGTAGTGTGCTTTCCGTTAATTTGGAATTTGTCCTAAAGCATGTCGATGTGCAACCAGCGAGAGGCAAGGGGTTCAAAGTGTCCAGACTACCAAAACCCAGCTCGAATCCACAATGTAAGCAAATGCCATACACCGGTGTACCAGAGTTAAGAAAGGTGCACCGTATCCAAACATATATCACTGGTATGGCGGTATTTGCCCATTCTGTGTTGTACATCACCAGATTGTGTAGCAGGTCTAAGTAGTATGCAGTCACTGTGACGAATGCGAGCCCTCGTCCACACTGCTCTTTGCAGTGTCACTGCAATATCGATTTGGGCGCTAGACCGTACAACACATCATGAAGGTGGATGACCAACCTGTCCCGGTGATCCACAAGTGAAAGAGTTCAGTCTTGGCAAGAATAGCAAGTAAATTGGATGTCAGAGGCGGCCCGTACTGGACTTAGCATCCAGCACCTGGCAAAGTGCGTACAGCACCCAGTACCCACCCTGCAAGTGCCAGCCCCGCCAACAGTTCAAGTCATAAGGTAGTAGTTTGCACAGAACACACAGACAATATGATTTCCATTTCCAAGGCATCAGAATGCATCGTGCCTACCAGGCCATGTCAATTCTTGCACAGTTGTACCAATGTGTCATTCAGATCCAACAGTATGTGTCATGTTACTGAAAGGTGATCCATAGCATGCTAATTTGCAAGTTTCCAGGGATTCACAAAACAGCGCTTGTGCTTTCTAGGCGATAGCCATTTCGATTCCGCAATATCAGCGAAGCCCGGTATATCTGCTCGTCAGAGTGCACAAGGTGTAGAAGATCCTAATCTACATAAACAGCCCATAATTTCAGTATCTTCCCTTATTGTGTGCAGCACCACCAGATCATGTAGAACGTCACATTTTGCAGTGATTCACAAATGTTGGGGCTGGTCAACCATGCATAGTACAATGCCACCGCAATGTCTTCAACGGCACTCGAAAATGCGCCAAGTCACAAAGTTCGGTGAGGAAAGCGTCTTGGTCGAACACAACCAGATTGGCAACAATGGCAAACACAAATTCCAGACTACCAGAACGACTGTGTAGCCGAATCCGCAATACATGTCAAAAGCCATACACCTGTGTACTGTAGCAATGAGGTGTATCAGATCCAAATCGACAATACCACTCATGATTCAAATTTATGAATGCAGCTTCTCCCCATGCCATATCCAATACAGTGCAGTAAGTCAACAAAGTGTGCTGCCTTTCATCTCAGCTTTCACGATTTAACTTAAGTGTCATTTAGTATCCAACAGTACGTGCCATGTTAATGAATCTGCTCCAGTGCACGCCAATGTTCAACCAGCAGAACACGAAGCAATTGTGAATGACAAAGACCTAGAGGGCAGTTTCCAAACTGACCATAGCCGGCTTATAATCCACACTGTAGTTTAAACGCCATACATCTGTGTATCAAAGCATTGAATGGTGTGGTAGTTTCTAATTGGCAAAATAACATCCATGATTGTCGTACGTCCGTACATTGTGTCCAAAACAGCGAAAACCATGTAATAAGTCAATACAGTGTGCGATACTTGATTGGTCTCAGCTTGCACAGTTTTACCCACTTGTCATCAAGATATATTAGCATGTGTTATGCTACCAAAATTTGTTGCAATGGCAGTTTGGCATTTCGCCACAGTATCTCCAATGGCACTAGACAGTACAATTCGTCCTGAAAATGGATGAACAACTGTGTCTGGGTCAAACACAAGCAAGAAAATTTGGTCTCGGACAGACTGGCGCGCGCAACATCTATGTGAGGCGACCCGTACTGGACCTTAATGTCCAGCACCTGGCAAAGTGCGTGAGCACCCAGTGCCCACCCTGCAAGTGCCAGCCCCGCCAATAGCTCAAGTCACAAGGTAGTTGAGTGCACGATGGAGTGGAAAAACATATTTCCATGTCCATTACCTCGACTTGCAGTTTACGTACCAGGCCACAATACACCTCAGCCATCTCAGTTTGCAACATGCTCTCTCAACTTCCATCTCAAAGTTAATCCAGGGGCGTGAACATCATCTCACCTTGCACAGTATCAACAACGCATACTTAGTGTACAGGAGTAAGTGATATTTTACTGAATCTTTCCAAAGCCTACCAATTCAACCTCCAGCCATTGTCAAGCCTACGTACCGGCGAAAGGCACTTGATTTGTGTATCAGACCAGTTTGTACCAGATCAAAACTGACACACATCACCCATGATCGTGTGTCTCCCGGGAGTCCAGCATCACCAGATTTGGTGGCACGGTTGCAAAGGTAGAGCTCAAGGCACAATGCATATGTTCAAGGTAAGCAATACATTCCATGCCACAATTTCATCTCAGCAAGCACAACGCCATTTTCATTTCGTTAGGATCAACACTAAGTGTTACTTCACCAAATTTGTTCCAAAGCATGCTGATTTGCAACCAGCGATAAATGCCGCAAGAAGCAAGTGTTCCTGAACACCAATAGCCAATTCAAATCCACAGCAGTGTAAGCAAAACTCCACAAATCTGTGTATAGACCTTTTGAACGTGCACCGGCTTCAAGGCGACAAATCCATTGCCCAAAATTGCCGTACATGCTTTTGTTGTGTCCAACACCACTAAATCGTGTTGTATGCCAAAACAGCATGCATCCACTCGCCAATGCATGTCTAATTCCACGTGACTATCCACGTGAATATGCTCTGTGCAATGTTATCTCAACATCATCTGGCGCACGAGACCGTATAACTTATACGGAACCTAAAGTCATGAATGTAGATGAGGAGCCCGTTCTTGTGAAGCATACATGAAGGAATGCGTTCCCGGCAAGAAAGGAAACCACAGTGCATGTAAGAGGTGACCTGTACTGATTCTAATGTCCAGCACCTGGAAAAATGCGTAAAGCACCCAGTGCCCACTCTGCAAATGCCAACATCTGTAGCTCCGCCAACAGTTCAAGTCACAAGGTAGCTCGGCACAATAGGGCCGAAAAGAAAATAGCACAAAAAAAGATTTGCCAAGTTTAAATGTCTTGGATTGCAATGTGTGTGCCGGGCTACAGTACACCTTAGCCGCGTTCATTAAACAAATTCTCAGACACTCCACCTCTGTAACAACTTATTGATATGAACTCAGGGGCGTCATATCAGCTTGCGTGGTATGAGAAACACCTACTTAGGATCTGGTGGTTAAGTGACTGGTTCTTTCCAAAGCCTGCCGGTCTTCACCATGTGTACCAGATCCAGACACACATCCATAATCGCAGTGTCTCCCCGGACCGTGCCCAACATGACCAAATGCTGTGGTAAGGTTGCAAAGATATCATAAATTCTGTGCTACGCCAAGACTTCGTCTCAGCTTGCACAATGCCACTCACCTGTCCGGATCCAACAGTATGTGTTCTGTCACAAAGTCCGGAGTATCCCGACATGCACCGCATGACCCACAAAACAAGCAGTGAACTGTTTAGAGCACCAAGAGCCAATTCAAATCCACAACATAAGTTAAATGTCAAAAATCTGTGTCAATGTCTCAGAGTGTATAAACAGGCACCGCATCTAAGTCGTCAGCCATCGCCTGTAATGGCAGTATGTTCTCATATTGTGTTCAACATCACCAAAGTCGTGTCATATGTCAGTGAGGAATTCAGTTTTGGATACGACACTCACATCGTCTCAGAAGCGGCCCGTACTGGACCTTCTGTCCAGCACCTGGCAAAGTGCGTACAGCACCCAGTACCCACCCTGCAAGTGCCAGCCCCGCCAACAGTTCAAGTCAAAAAGTAGTAGTTAGCACAGAACATATATACAATATGATGTCCATTTCCAAGGCATCAGAATTGATTGTGCTTACCAGGCCACATCTCAAGTCTTGCACAGGTTTACCGATGCATCGCGATGTGTCATTTGGATCCAGTATGTGTTAAGTCACCAAAACGTTTCTACAGCATGCTTGTTTGCAAGCGTCCAGCAATCCGCGATTCAACGTTTGAGTTTTTCAGATGATAGCCATTCCGAATCCACAGTATAAACAAAACTCTGTATATCTGTCTTCAGAGTGTACGAAAGTGAAGATTCTTCTTCGTATCAATACAATAGAAGATCCTAATCTACAAACGTAGCCCACAATGGCAGTACCTCCATTTACTGTGTACAGCACCACCAGATCATGTAGTATGTCAGTACATTGTGCACTGAATCACCAACGATTGGAGTCATCAACCTTGCTCGGTACAATGTCACCTCCATGCCTTCAGCGGCACTTGACCAGTCACAAAGGTGGATGAGGAATGCATCTTGGTCGAACACAACCAGATGGGCACCAATGGCAAACATGTTTCCCAGACTACCGGTACAAGTGTGTGGTCGAATGCAAAATACATGTCAAAAGCCATACACATGTGTACCAGAGTAACAAGGTGTACCAGATCCAAATCGCAAAAACACTGATGATGGCAGTATCTCCCCATGTCAGTCCCAACCAATGCCAAGATTGTGCAGTAATTCAACAAAGTGTGCAGCACTTCATCTCAGCTTGTGCAGTTTCACCGCTGTTCTTGTTCGGGTCCAACAGTATGTGCCATGTTAACGAATCTGCACCAATGCATGCCAATTTTCAGCCACCAACCCACGATTTTTAACCAGCAACCCCCGAAGCAAGAAGCAACTTTTTCAGACTAACCATAATCAGGTCACAATCCACAATACGCTTGAACGCCATGCAGCTGTGTACCAGAGTGTTTAATGGTTTGGTAGATCCTAATCGACGAACAACATCCATGACTCCAGTGCGCCCTTACGTTGTGTCCAACACGGCAACAAACGTGTGATGAGTCAATACAGAGTGCGGTACTTGATTGATCTCAGCCTGCACAGTTTTACCCACTTGTCATCACGATCCATTAGCATTTGTTCTGTTACCAAGTTTGTTTCAATCGCAGTTTGGCATTTCGCCACGGTATCTCCAACCGCGCTAAACAATACAACTAGTCCTGAGAATGGATGAACCACTGTGTCGAGGCTGAACACAATCCGGTAAATTTGGTCACAGATATACTGGCGTGCGCAGTATCTACGTGAGGCGACCCATACTGGACCTAGTGCCCAGCACCTGGCAAAGTGCATAGCACCCAGTGCCCTCCCTGCAAGTGCCAGCCTCGCCGACAATTCACAAGTCACACGTTGGTAGCTTGAGCGGATAGTTTGGATAGAGTGGAAAATGTGGTGTCCAATTTCAAGGCACAGCAATGCGGTGTACGTACTGTCATCTCACATTGCACGATTTTTACCATTATGTCGCTACGATCCAACAGCAAGGTTGTGTCGCCAAAGTTGATCCACTTTCTCACGACAAGCGACACACAAAGCAAATTCACCATTTTCCAGACTACTGTAGCCAGTTCCTATCCACAGAACCAGCAGAACACCATGAATCTAGATCTGTGAGTCAGAGTATACCAATGTACCAGGTCCGATTCGACAAACCTTGCCTGTCATGGACATCCCGGTATTGTGTCCAGTAACACCAGGTGATGTAGCAGGTCAGCACAGTGTGCATCCGTACATGAATGTGTGGTCCCGTCATCCATGCACTGTGCAATGTTGCCATAATGTCTTGAAGAGCCCTGGCAATTATGCCGAGTTTCACAGGTGGATGAGCAACCCATCCTGGGGAAATACAAGGAAAGTATCTGGCAACAACGGCAATTGAGTTTCCCAGACTGCCAATAGCCAGTACGAATCCACAATCAAAATCAAACGCCATACACTTGTGCACCAGAGGTTTAAGAGGTATACCAGATCCTAACGAACAAATTAACAAGTACGATGGCAGCATCTCGTCATATTACGTCCAAGACCGAGACAATTGTGTAATGACTCTATTCAGTATGCATTACTGCATTTCAGCTTGCACAGTTTTACAAACATGTCATTAAGATCAAAGAGTATGTGTTACATTGCCGAATCTGTTCCAACGCATGCAGACTTGCAACCAATGACCCACAAAGCAAGGAAAACAATCACCCAAAAACCAGTTTGGATCCACAATAATTTAGACACCATACATCTGTATGTCAGAGTGTTAGAAGGTGCAGTAGATCCAAATCTGCAAAAATCACCCATGCTGGCAGTAGCTCCTCATGCGTCGTCCAACACCGCCAACACAGTGTAGTGCGTCTCAGCAAACTCAGCATACAATGATTCACCAATGTGTGGCCGTGTCAACGATTCTCCATGCAATGTCACCATAGTATCTGTAGTATCTACAAGGCAACATGGTACAGCCAGTCACAAATAATGGAGGAGCACCCCATCCCAGTGATACACAAGTGAGGGAAATCGGTCTGAACTGGTAGCGACGGTCTCTACTGCTCACCACAATTGGGCAGAAAATACCAGAGCAGGAAAAAGAACTGCCATGTCTGATGCCTTGGATCGCAATGTATGTACCAGGCCACATGTACAATACCTTAGCCACATCAATTTGACATTGTGGCTCACACTCCACCTACGTAATGACTTATTGATATGAACTTGCTCGAAACACGTACTTCGGATCCAGTAGCTATAGTATGTGTTTTGTTACTGGCTTTGTTACTGGCTTTGTTCCACAGCCTGCCAATTTTCACCAGGTGTACCAGGTCCAACCAGACACACATCACCCATGATGGCAGTATCTCCCTGGACCGTGCCCAACAACACCAAATGCTGTGGTAAAGTGAAGATCGTAAGTTTCTGTACCATGCCGAGACTTCGTTTCAGCTTGCACAACGCCACTCACCAGTCTGTTTGGATCCACCAGTATGTGTTCTCTCACCAAATCTGTTCCATCCCGATATGCACCGCATGACCCACGAAGCAAGCAGTAAATTGTCCAGAACACTAAGAGCAATTTCAAGTCCACAACATAAGTGAAATGCCATAAATCTGTGTATCACAGTGTACAAAGGTGCACCAGATCCACGCCAACAGTCCTCGTCCGTAATGGCAGCGCCTTCTCATATTGTGCCCAATAAAACACACAGTATGTCAGTGAGGAGTTCAGTTTTGAAAACAATGGCACTCATGTCGCGTCTAAGAGGCGGCCCGTACTGAACCTAATGCCCAGCACCTGGCAAAGTGCGCACAGCACCCAGGTCCCACCCTGCAAGTGCCAGCCCCGCCAACAGTCCAAGTCACAAGGTACCAGCTTGCACGGATAGCGAAGAAAACATGGTGTTGCAACCCAAGAAACCACAATGCAGTGTACATACTGGGTCACAGGCTCATCTCACATTGCATGGTTTTACCAATGTGTCATTAGGATCCAACAGCCAGGTTGTGTCACCAAAGTTGTTCCACCTACTCACGATAAGTGACACGCAAAGCAGTGCACTTGATTTCCACACTACTGTAGCCAGTTCCAACCCAAAAAACAAGCAGAACCACATGAGTTTTTACTGAGATCTGTGCATAAGAGTGAATGATGATGTACCAGGTCCGATTCGACCATACTGGCAGGATTTCCCGGCTCTGTCAATCACGATCTGTGCAATGTTGCAATCATGTCTTGAATGGCGCTGAAGTTTAATGGTGGATGAGTGACCCATCCAAGTGAAGCACAAGGAAGGATTCTGGCTACAACCGCACTGAGGTTTCCAGACTACCAATTTCCGGATTTCCGACTGCGCCAGCTTGAATCTACAATGTGCGTGAAATGCCATACACTTGTGTACCACAGAATTTTACCACATTTTAGTCGACAAAATTACATACATATGATGCATCCAACGCCACGAAAATTGGGTAGTAAGTCAACCTAGTGTGCATAATTTCAGCTTGTACAGTTTTACCAATGTGTCATCAGGAGTATGTTGATATCTATGCCAAGAGTATGTTGATATCTATGCCCAACGCATCGAAATGCAAGGTATTCACCAGGCCACATGTACGTACAATGCCACACTTTATCTGAGCATGCATGGTAGCACAGCTGCGTTGGTAGGTTCCAACAGTATGTGTTCTGTCTCTGAATTTGTTCCAAGTTGTGGCGATTTGCGACCAGTAGCCCACACAGCAGGAAAGTTTCCAGAAAACTAATAGCAACTTCACATCCAAACCAGAAATGAAATGCCACATATGTGTGTATCACGAACACGTGCAGCGCCGCCAGAGAATGTGCAGTACGGCAAAACAGCCTTCGCACGTGGCCCCATCAACCATACTCTGTGCATATTTACCACAGAAACTGTAACGGCACTACACAATTCCCCAATCAACAGTTGTGCATAATTCCCCTTGTTCTGCGTTACCTTGTGGAGTGCCATTTCCAGAAGCCATCCCCAGATCACCAGAACACGTACCAGAGCACTTCCACGCGCGCCACGTAACCAAGGCGATCGCCGCCAGGCTTAAGAGGCTCTGCCATCAGGATCCATGTAGTACCAGTTCTGTTGAGGTCTTCGGCCAATGTGTAGTCTACCAAAAATTAAGTCGTTTCTGCATCCGTTCACAGCACGCCTCAGACAGAGGACTCTTGTCACTCACACTGGATATAATTGCGACAGGGACAATCACACCAAATGCACTAAATGCGCCCGTCAAGCAGAGCTGCGCACCAGTGTGAACCGTTCCTGACTTACCTGGTATACGGCGAGGCACTCCTGCCGTCGCAGCACGCTTGATGAAGTAGACTGCCTCCGCAATGTAGTCCAAGTATTCCTGTATGTCATATGTTGGCTCGATGCAGACTCTCGTCGTCGCGGAACGGCGGAAGAGCAACAGATTCCAAGGCCTGCTCCTGCATGCGCGCAGGGTCAGTGGCGCGGTCGATCACAGTCAACGCAGGCATCACACAGTCGTTTCTACAGAACGCGTTCTTTGAGTGGGTGCGCCTGACCTTGCTTTGAACAGTTGCGCCAGTTTTGGCATGGCGGATGTCCACATGGCCACACTCTTGCCATACGAGAGTTCCACGCACGACACGAAGAGCGAGTCGTACGTGGTGACTTCTATCTCTTCATTTTTGGAATTGCGTAGATCATCGTCACTTCGCTACGTCTGGTAGGTCGCATTAGCAGTCTCCGCAAATCTCCCAAACTGCAGGGGTGTCTCTGTGTACTCCACAGCCGAGCAGTGTTGCGGAATGGGAATATTGTGCATTATCCACATGTTATGTCTGTAAAGCCAACCAATAAACTGCCACAACAGTCATGTGCTGAGAGCATGGCTCGATGTGTACATCTCTCGATATCTCAACGTCCAGCAGCCCATGGCGCCCATCGCGATGCATCTTTGCAATTTGTGATCTTCTGGTGGAAACGAATTGTTGACGTAAGGATCAAAGTGCCGTGCCACTGACGTTGATCTGGTTTCACCTGTTTTTCGCGGTGGTTGCCAGTGTTCCTTGTTTTCTCAGCTGCAGGCCCCTGTCAACAAGTCAGAGCCACCATGCAACATGAGTATCAGGACACAGATTCAAACGACCGTGAACACATAAAGGGCGGTGTGCTGTACGAACGTCACACGGGCGAGCTCTAGTACGCAGAGCAACAGGGCAAGCGTGTATGGCATCAGATGTGACGATGAAGGCCTCAGAAGTAGCCTATTAGCCCAGGTCCAGTGGAACGTCTCCACAGGCCTGCGACTGCACATCCAGGAGTCTCCACAGGCCTGCGACTGCACATTCAGGAACACATCGTATTTGGCAAGCCCTCCTGTGCAGTGTATCAAGATCACATACACAAACGACATCACCCAATATAGCTGCCTGCCACATCCAGAGACACATCTGTATTAGAAAGTTGATGGCTGCACCACTAACACAGCTGCTGCATAAACACATGCTGCATACACGGGCATGCACACACTCAAGTTCAGAAGCATGGACAGAGGCGCACTCTGAGCCAGCAGGCGCTTGGTACAGTTCGATGCAGACTCCCATGTTCTGGCCTGTTAGGCACACCTTTTGTGCGTGCACTCATTTTGTCATGGGTGCTGTCATCCACTCAATGCAGCATACTGGCTATTACCGGATCACAGTTTTCTATATTTTGTGCTCCCTTGAACTACGGTGCACCAACAGACTGCCATTATGCCCAACAGGCCATATTGCCAATACATACAGATTGAGCAAAAGCATGTAATCGGGTCACCATCACGGAGCAATGGGCATGGGCAACATCACATACATAGGCATCCACACATCATTCCAATGCAGTGAGTCACGCAGATGCTGCATTTGGCCGCCGTCGCCATGGGTCCCATGCGGGTATTGCGACACGTGACACCTGTGCTAGCGCTGGCATTGTTCACCGTGACAAGCACAGGCATGCTCGGCGAATCACGCACTGTAATCTACATTCAGCCTGTGCAACCCCCAATGTTTCTCTGCCGAGCGGTGTGACGCAGGCTTCTCGAGCACAAGGGAGAGTTGGTTCACCAGCTGGCACAAACATCCATGCATTCAGGCAGGTGTGTTAATGCAGACGCCTGCCCTGACACGAAGTATGCGTGGCTGCAGATCAGATGGGTGCCGAGTCAGTGTGCTTCTCGAGTCAGCGCGCTTCAAGCGACACTCTCGCGGTGCAGATCGGCGCTCGCCGGTTCTCCATGCCGCACTGGGCATACAATGCTCGGCCTGACGCGCGCAGCGCCTGTGGGCAGCAAGTCCAGTCGCCCTCGATCCAACAAGGTGATGGTCTGCAAGGCTCCTCGCAACGCTCGACTTGGAAATGGGCAGGTATGTTGCGCTGAAAGTGATGTCACTCCTTTCACGGCATCCAAGCCACTTGCTGGGTTTGTGGTCCAATGGCTGGTAGTACTTGGCACTTTGGATACCACAACTTGAGCCCAAGATGCACTCGCTGGCAATATTCAGAAAATCATACTGAGTATTGATCCCTGTCATGGGAAAGGAATACATGTTGCACTTATGAAGCTCACACGAGCGGGCACCCGTTGTCTGCGCGCGGTCCACTGACACCAGCCAGACTGCCCTGCACAGCTGCCGGCCGACTGCAGCTCATGCAGACACAGCTCACAGCCAGAAGGTAGCTGCGATGGCTGCATTGACATGTATCTGTGTTCTCTTTCACACGCTGGCACACTGCATCTGCGTGCAAGTGCGTACCACATGTGGTAGCGCTCACCATAAAGCGCCTTGATTCTCTGTGATTAGAATCGTGCAGATTGCTCATCCTCCCTTTAATAAGACATACCGCACCAACAGACTGCCATGATGCATGCTCCCATGGACTCTGCACTCCCACGTGCTTGCGGGCTCTGGCTTACTTTACAATCCTGCGTTGACACATGTTTGCTCTGGTGCCTCATAAACAGACGCAATAGTGTTGTGCCTGAGGTTGTGCTACCAGCCCATGCCAACCACGTGCTGTGTCAGTGTGGGTGCATGATTTGCGTTCTGGCTGTCCTGGCTTCACTTGTCGCAGATCTCCCTACAGCGAAATCTCTGGCGGCCGTGGGGTGGTCGCCGTCAATCATAAGGTCAATCAGCAACCGAAGCCCTTCAACTAGGCTCATCCTCGAACCGTGGCTAGGCCACCTCAGACCACGCATTGGTAGGCCACACTGCCTGACACCATGGGAGCTGGGATGTTAGCTTGTGTGCTCGTCTCCGAGCCTGCTTTCTTGGATAGCCGATTGGTCCAGGGAGTAGCCAAGCTGCACAATTTTGGCGATGCAGCTGAGCTGTCAAGGTGGAGTCAACACTAAGCACCACCATTCAGACGCGTGCCACTGATCAGAGGTGGAACTGTTTACAGCGCCAACCTGGAAGTTGAACGGTCATGATTCACTTCATGAGCTGCATCACACAACCAGGCATTTCTTGAGTCTTATGATGGTTGGAAAGGTGCACCACCTCAAGCAATCATGCCTCAAGCCAACAGTAGACGTCACCAGGCTTAGCAGGTCTACAGTTGATCGTCAATTCGACACCTTTGCTGCATCACACACGCCTGGGTTGAGATAGCACTTCGCGACGTGCTAAGTGATTGCAGTCTAGTGGTATAGTACTGCAATCTCAACAGCCTGGCCATGAATTGCACCCGGTGACATGGACATGGTGTATGCTGCCAGTGACCAAAGAAGGTGGCAAGAGCTCTGAACACCACCAGCTATCCACAGCAGCGTACACCTTAGAGGCCCCATTGGCACGGAGGGCTAGAGGCTTCTAGAGGCTCCATCCACACGGAGATCGTTGTCATGCTATGGACCTTTATGCCATTTGTGCATGTGCCCATGCTCCAAGGCAATTGTGACACCCTGGCATGCAAGAGACTTGGAATCCGGGGAAACGCAAGTTGCGCCATTGTACAGTCACGTGGGGACTTTGCAAGCAAGCAGGATCTTCCAGGTCATCGGCCGGGTTCAGGCTCACAGCAGCAACATACCAGCACAGCTCGAGCACAGAGTGTCTCCAGGCTCGGGCGCCACTCCGAACTTAAACACACTCTACAACTGTACGGCATTATACATTGCAGAAAGTTTTCGTTTCGTTGAACGGGACTGAGCACACAGATTCGATTCTGCCAGTCACGTTCGTCAATGACGATAGGGACGTGTTGAGGTGTAGCGCTGTTGCCGCGGCTCAGGCCCAACCAACTAATGTTGTTTTCTCAAGGCAACAAGTAGTCAGAAATGTGACACAGTGAGGCAACAAGTGGATGCGACCTAAGCACAAAAGGCACAACCTTCAGGCCGCATCAGATAAGTCTGCATGTTGTTGTGATGGTATCGGTGGGCCTAATGTTGCAAACGACGCAGCCGAAGCATCAGTCAATTCGATGGCAACTGAATTGATGGACATGACTTAGACACAGCTAGAATAAATCAGGAAATGTAGCCTGACAGTCAAGGACTGGGCCACTGCCAGGGGAGGTTCACAAGTAGCAATGTCGTTGATGTGGCATCAGGAAGCTGTTGCAGCTGTTTGTGTGACATTCATGTCCCATCCGGCTGGCTTGCCATTCTAGCTTGTTGCTACCATGCCCTGCAGCATTGCAGCCACGTTCACAGTACCAACTCCTCGAATCGTATACTCCAGCAAGCAACAGCATGTCTCTTCTCATTGAAAGTGCATGTAACTGAGGCACCACGCTGACCCCCGAACATCACTCAAGAAGCAATGCGCTGGAAGTGTTCCCGTGAATTGAGTCTGGCAAAAGGCTGCCTTTTTCAATGCTCTGTGCTCTGGCAGGGTGTGGATCTACTGTTGTGCATGTGCACCATGCCAAAGCAGCCGATGGCCCACATGAAAAGGCACATACCGTACGCCACATACATTATGTGACATACGCCAAAGGCATCATGGGCACCTGGCTGCCGTCTGCGCGCTTTATGCAGCGGCATGCCGCAGATCGAGCTCTGCGGTTAGATGCAGACGTTCTGTCAGGCGTGCATGGCGCCCTCTACCAAATGTACTATGAGTGCAACACTCCACCAATTGACCCAAAGATCCCGTATCGATGCATCGCTGCAATGTCCACGCCTTTCGTCTTCTCCAGGGACTTCATGACTCCACTGCTCCGTGCGGAGCGTTGCCACGTGTGTGGTGCAGTTTGTATGCCGCATCTTGAGAGCTGCGGAGCGCCTCAATAGCTTTAGCTGCCTCAGTGCTCAATAGCTGATGGTTAAGCTGACAGTTCAGTTTTTGCCATCTCCTAATCATCAGCAAACACTGCTGCATTCTGTTTGATTCAATTGCAGCGTGTCAAGCATTTTTGAAATCGAAATCAACATGTGGGTCAATGTATATGCACGTGTATATGCGGAAGTAGCGGGCATTGAGGCACAATGGAATGTTGAGCTCCTGCAGCACTCTTTATTGCAGCTTGATGCATCTTGTACGTGACAAGCCAGCAGCATGACCCATCAGCTATGATTCCATTTTATCCTGACCGACTGTTCAGAGCAGTTTTGTCAACCCGACGTGCGCGGGACCAGGCGAGGTGGACTGACCGGCACGGCCAGGCATGTTTCACCGTGCAAAAATTTTCACAAAGGCCTTCGAAATACTGTGAATGTTTTTATGGAATCACAGAGCTGTTGACGAGTACAGAGTTTAAGCACTGCACAGCGTTGCACCCACTGCCACTGGCACCACAAGCCAGGGCAACTGCCACATGTTGTGCAATTTCTGTACAAGCTTCTAGTATCAACGATGAGCTACGTGGGTCAGATGTGATCGAGCTGGACAAAATGTCCTTGCATGGATATGGTGAACTACTACAAGCCACTGCAAGATACGAGCGTGTGGGGTGGCCATGATCTTGCTGTGGCACCAAGCTGGAAATGTAGTCTGCATGTTTGTGGCATGCCAACCAAACTGACTGGTCGAGATCTCAGTGTGCTGTTGCAATGCAGACCATGCTCATTGCACAAATGAACAGCTCGGTTACTAGCTCCACCAATCAGCGGAAGCTCTATTCTCAGACAGATCGCTGCCTTGGCACGAACGGTCCACAACCGATCAACGTGAAGCAGGCATGTACCAATCACAGATTTCCAGCTGCAAATAATTGAGAGCCTCACAGGCTTGTGCAATACCACCAGCTGACTCCACATATGTGCACATGCACATCTCAACAGCCAAACAGCATGAGCAATGACACCAAAGATACAGTTTTATGTGTCCAGGGACGCTCCATGGATTCCAGTCCAGCTTCATGCATTCATTTCTCCTCACAGCTGCATCAACTGTGTTCGTGCTGTATGCCCCTTATACTTCACGAGTAAGCCAATTTGTTCAAACTGCACAGAGTTTCCACCAAACGATCGAGCCAAATACCCCATGTGTGTATAATTACAGGCTTGATGCCATAGAAGGCACGGGGCCATCGAGCTTACAAGTGTGATAACTCTTACAACCAAGTACGGCCGCAGAGTTTGTATAAAGGCCAAGTCACGTCTTGTGTCCTGTGGAAGTTCCAAGGCACCACGACCACCCTGTGTGCCAAGTAGCATGGCGCCCAGAGGTCCATTTTGTTGAGCTATTTTTCCTTAGGATCATCCTTAAAGCCCCATTTTATATATTGCACGAAGGCCAGTTTTTCTTCCTCACTGCGTGCGTGTAGGCCAGGGTGGCTACCACTCTGCCAGAAATGAGCTGTGGCTCAGACGTGGCATGAGTGGCAGCTGCACCCACGGCTTTTTCAGAATCATCAACACCATCTTCTTGTTCATGATCACCTGGCCACACCAGGGCTGCAGCTTATCTGGGGCCACAGCAGCGCTTTGACCTCGGCAGGTCTTCAGCATCATCATCATGGTGTTCGCGCTTCTCCTTGCGGAGGTCGGGCCTGACATATCCTGGCAGGAGCCAGAAAGGGGTCATCGGGGGAAGGGGCCTCAGGTATGGTGGAAGGTCATCTGCAGGGGGCAGTGGGGCGGTGCTTGCTTCGCCACAACCCTGTCGCTTTGAACTGAGCTGTTCGACATTATGCTCTTCAGTGCAGTGAGCTCGTTCCGGTGCCAGCTGGGCAACCGGACACATCGGGCCGAATTGTGCTGGCCGTGCGGCAGCATGCATGTTGTTCTGCATGTGCAGCTCGCCACCGCCGAGTTCCTGCAGGCAGGATGCACCGTCAGACGCTAGGCAGCATGTACCGTTGGATGTGAGTGTCAGCACATTCGGGCAAGGCTGGGAAGCAGAGGGGCTTGTGTGAGAGTACAGCACCGACGGGTGGACTTGCTGGACGCTGTGTGCGGGCACGTTGCCTGCGATTTCCGCCCGCAGTGCGTCGTAGGCACTCAGTGTGCGGTGCTGCCAGAAACTGACATTACGGTCATCTTCATCCTGCATGCCAGAAGGTCCGTCAGCCATGAAGAAGAGCATGTGCAGATGGCGTGCAAAGGCAGTGGGTGAGGGGGCGCTGTACCATGTACCGGATGTCGACGCCGTGTTCCGGGGTCTGTGAAGAGATCTCCCGCCCCCCATCGCTGCCAACATGTGTGGCACGCATCTGCGATGGGCCTCGGTGTTGTTCATACTCTTCTTCAGAGTCATATTGATTTTCTACATGCCGCAGATGCAACGTCAGTATCTGGCTGTCGCTTGCTGTGGCCCAGCATCCGCTGCAGCTCAGCATGCAGTGGGTGGGTGGCGCCGTCGCATCAGGCCCACACCTTCGGCTTGTCGCCGCATGAGGTTGCGAATACGTCTGCGTCGATGAGAGATCTTGCGCTGTCGGCGCATCTCGCGGTCACGTTGCTTGAGGATACGCATTTCATATCCTGCAAAGGCAGCGGCGCGTCAGGCGCAGGCGCTGCTCAGGAGAGTGCATTCCTGATACTACACTGCTTCAGACAATTGGATGTAGCTCCTCGATGGCAGGCCGGCACGCGGAGCATGGCGCGACGGTCCGAGCACATATCGGGCATGCGACGTGCCAGACTCCCCGTTCATACCTCCAAATACAAAAGTGATCTCTGTGGAGTAAAGAAAGGGCAGTTGGGGGCGTAATAACCCTGGTTTGCGTCAGGGCACATCCAACCAACAGGCCAAAGGTCGACTGTTTCAACGTGTCGTCAGGCGCAACTAGAGCACCGACAGACCCTCTAATATACGTAATGTCTATCCGTGGGTGTTGGTTGTTGGGCGGTAGATTGACGGCTCGCAACACATTGAAGAACAGCCCAGAACCACACTGATGCTGGCGCGACCTCGAGCACCAAGGTCGGTCAAAGGACGGCATAATATGATATGGGCTGTAAGTAATGGTCATCAGCACTTCTGACGTCGTCTATGGTCGCAACGGGCGTGCCCGGGTCAAACGGTTCGACTCTCGAGATTTTCGCAGAGCATCGTGAACGGGCCATCAAACAAGTCGCACCATGAATCATCCTGAAGACTTGCTGTTGATACTATTATCTGTGGCGGACTCCGACTGGTGTGTCAAACGGTAACGTTTTGTGCCAATAGTATTGTATTTTTGGTATCGAGGATGAGCGCTTAGAAAGCAGCAGATTTCGCAACGGATCTCGGTTAGTCGAGCAGAACTGTGGGCCGGCTGCGAACGGTGGACTATGTATCGAGTACGGCCGTACAGCATGCTGCACGACGATCGGGCTGCACACGTATTCCCGCGCGATGTCGACACACTCATCGACGCTACCCGGCATACGGCCAAGCTTGCTGAGCAGGGCAAGGAGCGTGATTGGCTGGCGTTTGTGGAGGCTCCGCAGTATGAGTTCTTTCCTTTTGCGATGGAGTCGTATGGGCGGCTGGGCCAGAAAGCGATTGAGTATGTGAAAAGGCTTGGGGACACCGCTGCCATGTCGGGGCGGATCTCCAAGTCGGTGTTTGTCATGAACACGTACAAGAAGTTGTCTTGTGCGTTGCAGAGGGGGAATGCCAACATGTATGCTCAGTCGCTGTCGGCCATTGCGCGTGTGACCGGCAAGCACTTCATGCCGGGCCTGGACGTGCCGGTGGAGCAGTTCGGAGTGTGTTGTGAGCCGTGCTGTGAGCAGCACTAGTGAATAGCGTGTGAGAATGTGTCGAGGGAACTTTAACGCAATACAGAAGCTGCTGTGTTTCTGTCTGTGTACGGCGCTTGGCCATGGGGATTGATTTTTGGAGCATTGCCATGAATCGAGCCTCTGTGTTCTTCCACCTTGTGGAGCATACATCTGTAACGTATCTCACCCCATCGACGCTACCCCACGTGGTGCACAGAACCCCAACCGTCTCCACGCCTCAGTGCCGGCTGCCATGGATGTCATGTCAAGCAGCACCATGCACCAGAGCCATCTCAGCAGTATCTCGGCAACCAAACTGTGGCCAAAGGAAGCCCAGCTGGCATGGCTGGGTCCAGTTCTGGGCCACAGCATGCCTTGGGCTTGTGGCCATACTTGTTCGGGCTGGGCGTGGCCGGTGGACGTGCCGGTGGTTGTTAGACGTGCAGGGTGTGGAAACCCGCCGTTGCCGTGATCACGAGAATTGCCATAATCACGAGAGTCGCCATGGCCGTGATTGTCAGGGGTGCAGGGTGGGGAAAATTGCTGTGGCCGTGATCACAAAAATCACCGTGGCCAGATTCGACAGAGTTGGGGAGTATGGCACAAGCTGATGAAGCTTGATGGTCATTGCATGGAGGTCATGGCCATTCAGGGAAGGCGACTAACATTGTTTGTGGCCTGCTGGAGGCCTACGTGGTCTACCTCTGTGATAGTCACACCAAACATGAGCAGTACGACCCCAGTGCGAAAAATCCTGTGCTTGCACTCATTATGCGGATGATGCAAATGCGGTGTTGCTACGGACACCGGTTGATCGCAGCAGGGAGCCGAGTTCCGAGGCGGACGTGTTATCAGACCTACAGATGAGTTGTATGCCAGCTGTGGTTAGCAGACCAAATGCATGTTCCTGAACAGTTGCATTCGCAGTGAAAGCGCTGGCATTGTCTATGCAGGAGTGACGCCGCATCTATGCAGGAGTGTCCGTGCAGCAGTGACACCTCCAGGGGGCGCCTGACCATCTACTCAATCCTGAGAAACTTGTTCAACCCAATACGTAAGCATCACCTCTTGTCGCAAACACACATATAGTGTCTGTCTCTGTCACTCACTTGCTTGACTTGCTGCGCACAGCTCAAGAGGCACCTCTTGTTCATGAGCTCATGCGCCCTGCGTCGGCCGGACAACGAATATGTGATGTTCATTGCTGCCTCCACACATCACTCAACTCCACTATTCCACTGTAGAGACGGCGGTGTAAAACATTCGTGTGTGTTCTGACGTCGGTGTCATTGAGTTCATTCTGCTGTTTGGAGCATCATGCAGTTCTGGTGGCCGACTGAACCTAGAGATTCAGGGGTTGCTTTCAATGCTGGTATGAGGCATAAAAGATGTCAATTCGATCCCTGCTATGCAGAATAGAGTATGTTGCAAGTGTTGGCCACCTCATGGCAGCCAGGAGACGCAGCAAACTCTCAAGACCGGCATGCCAAGTGAAGGCAGAAGGGCACAAGTATCATGCGTCCCTTGCTTCCTTCCCTCGGCGTTGCTGGGGCCTTGTTTTACCTCATGACGTAGGTAGGCCTCATCATGTCTCAAGTAACACAAGTATCATTGAAATTTAAAGGTTGGACATGTACCTCAAATTCCCAAGTGGTAGCGGTGAACATTGAGGTGACCTGAACGGCAGCCGAGGAAAGCTGAGAGGTGAACGAGCCATCTGCAAACACGTGGCAACCATGCTCGAATGTCCAGTGACTGCTTGTGTATTTCATCTGAAAACGTCTCAGCAATACTGTGCACCAGTTTCGCATGAGGAAACATGCAGAAAAGTCGCGCCACGATAGGTGCTGGAGCATGACAAGTCACATTCTGAATACTTGACTGTTTGGGATGCAATGCTGAGGCGAACACGCCAGATGAGGTGAGGCTGAGGTCATCGGGTGTGGAGTGCTGCTGCTGGACCAGGTATTTCAGTACTAGTGCTTGGTTGAGGGTGAACTTGAAGTTATCTCCTACCAGACACAACCACCATCTTCGCGGCCACAAGACTGCTACTGACTCCCCCATTTTCAGTGAGGGAGTGGATACCATCACTAGCAATAATGAGTTGTGAACCATTGGTGAGCCCTCGATGAATGTCACATGCATGCCCTCCTAGAGCTTCAAGGGAATGAACGAAAAATGTACAGCTGTATGTCGAATGAACGTGGCTTTGGGTGAAGTGGGTGCTTTCATGAAATATTCACTAATGTTCAATGTGGTAGAATAAATGTGATCTTCAGCACGATTGTCTGGCGGATGTGCATGAATATGTTGACAACAGGCTCCACTGAATATTCGATGTATGCGATGTCAGCACAACAGATCAATGTGGGCTGCACAATACAAACATTCAAAACACTCCATAAATGTCAAGCTACATTGGATGAGCACAGCCTGTGAGCGCATCTTTGTGCGCCATTTGTGAATGTTGTCAACATTCATCACTGATTTTGGAGCCCCTTCGTTCACCAGACATACACCAAACGTTTAGGTTAGGAAGTGGCCAGAGGGACTTACATGGCTGCATGTGGCTGATCGGACTGCCATGCCTCGCAGCCTGAGCGCTCAGTTCAGTCGTCTGCAGCAGCAGGCATGAGATACTTTCATGAGCGTCCTGAACTCATGGGATGCGCTCCGTGCCCGCCACAACATCCTGGGAGCATCAGGATGCTCACCCGGGCTAGCCACTTGTACAGGTCACCATGCATATTGATGACCGCCCAGGTGTTCCTCCCTGATTTGACCTCATGAACACAAAGGGATCGTATACACCATGATTGCGAGTCACGCCGAGTCAAACCTATGCGAGCAGGCTGGATCTTGCTGGCGTCTATGCCCTGGGAAGCCTATGCTGGAGATCAACGCCGTCCAGGAGTTGATGCGAAACATGGGGCGGTTTGTGGCCCGCATGGATACTGCAGCTGACCCCAAACACACGGTCCGGCGATGGAGCCCTGTCGTCTTCCAAGACTCCACTGACGAGTGCAGGTGCAGGTACAAGTGTAAGTGCACGTGCAAGTCCACGGAGGAAGGGCAACTAGTCCATCAGCCTGCCTTGTCCGCAGGCCATCGACAAACCTGCTTATATACAAGCAGATTAATTAAGCATGCCCTCGGAGGTTGTTGAGGCAGCCATGCTCCACGTGTGGCCATGACTGCCTGGCAATGCAGGTATGTCAAGGATGTGCATGTGTGAAGATGCCCCACCTGGTCTGCAACGGTATGTATGGAGAGGCAGCGGGACGGGGTTGGCATGTGTATCGAAGGCTGTGCTGGAAACGATTCACGCTTACAAGTAGAGCGACCGGTCTGCAAACGCACATATGATGCACATATGGGCGAGGCATCTACAATTGCCACAGGGCGACCTGTCGCCCTGCGCTCGTTACTACAATACAGTTTGCTTGGCCTGCATGAGCTGGATGATATCTCAGGCTCCTGCCTCTAATGTTCATGCATGTCACGGTTCGAGGGCTTCCGAACCTGTTTTGCCAATGACCAGGTGAATATCTGGCGCATGTACAGACAAAATGGACAATGTGTTCACCTTGATTACGAGGAACGCTTTCGCAGCTGTATTATGAGCAGGAATAACGAAAAGCGCGGAGCTCATACAGCCACGTGCCCGGAAGTTGTTCACTTGTGCCTGAGGCCTGCATACTGCGGAGTTCATAGCAGATACTTGCAGGCGGTGGGGGTGGGTGGGCCATCTCGCTCCAGGTATCCAGGCTGACCTTGGCACTGCCGGTACTGATATCAATGCTGCACCATCTCCTCTTCAAATGTGGTGTTGGCTTGAGTGTAACCGATATTATCAGTACGTTGAAACGCAATCATTGCATGGTGTATATTGGTGCACCAAAGCCACACCCACCCCTCTGGCGAGCTTTGTTGACCTGTCCTGTTCCTGCCTCACTTCATTATACTGATGGACAGACAGCACAGTCACAAAGCAATAATGCACAGCTCGACATGGAGTTGCCCAGTGTAGTTGTACTGCTCGTGTGCGGCAGTCGCGAGACCTTGCACTCATGCTCGTTCCCGTCATTCTAAGGCTTCGACACTGTGAAGTCATCTATGTTGATTTCTCACTGACAGAATTCGGGAAAAGTGTTGACCGTTTACTTGCTGCCTGTGTCACCAAGAGGAACGTGAATAGCATTACTGGCATGTGCATCTTCACACTGAGCCAGACACGACATTTTCTTGGTAGTAGTTGCCGATCGCATTTGTTCAGGCCACCTTGGAGTGGAACACAGAGCCTGATATACCCGCTTGAGCGGGCATGCTCATCCAGGTCAGCCTTGGCCTTGTCCAACACAACCCAAAAAGCAATTCCAAACCGCGGTGGCGACGGGGGAAGGGGAAGCAGGCAGGTCGCGAGCCAATGTGTGAAAGCGCCAAGGATGGATCAGGTTGTGGATGAGACGCGAGTTCCCTGCCCTGAGCAAGGCGGCTTTGAGTGTGACTCCAATGCACACGACAGCTTGTGCTGCGAAAAGAAACTGGTCCAAGTGGGGTCTAGTGTACGCCAAGAACAGGAGCAGGTTGTGCCGTGAACGGGCAGAGAAGATGATCTTCCTCATGGACGTGTTCCAGTTGAGCACAGACAAGGTAGCTATGCTTGACATGAGCCAAGGCGTGACAAATAGCATGTATTCGTTGATTTCAGAAGTATTTGGATGCCGTGTATCGCCGTTCGTGTCAGAGTAATGCCGATCATGCATTTGCCATGCCGATCGTGCGGCTACAACCCCAACACCCGCTATTCGCGGCATTTGAATACATACCCCCGATATACCTTATTCCCGTTATGACATCGCAAGTACATTAGAGATATAATGCATACCGAATGACCAGCATGTGCTTCTGATCTCGTATAACACTGGAGGCCCTGCCCGAGCCGTCAACCTTACACGTCGCAGTTGCTTGCAAAGCTCTCATGTACGCAACGGCAAACATGATGCACGTAATTCCTGAAGGGTTATCTGTCGGCCTTCCAGGTGCTGTTCGTGCCCATAAAGGCGTGCTGGCTTGTTTTTGCGATCACAGGAAGGTTGTGACCACAGCTTGCCGTGCAGCGTCCCGTCCACGCAGGAGCTCTACCGTTTCACGCGCATTTCTTCCAGACGCAATACATATTCAGTACGTCTCTGCTTCAACCACATCGGTGCCACTGTTTCAGCGCCCTCGCCCAGGAAGCGTCTGAAGCGCGTCAATTGTTCAAGAGCTTCACGGACAGTTTTGTCTTTGCAGTGACCTCCACACGCACCTTCTGACATTGGCCGACGTCGATCCTGCGTCATTAGCCACTGCGGTCCAGGCAACGGCGACAGAAGCTGTCGCTCAGCCAGGCGGAGGAGGACCTTTTGATTGGTTGGCGAAAGCTTTCGAAACGAGCCTTACGGTATGACCGCTCGTCCAACCCATTTGAACCGCATGTTCATTTGATTCCCATGAATATAGTTGTAGTGGACCCGCGAGGTGGACGGCTCACCCCAGCTTTATGATATAGGCAATCGACGGTGGTCTGGAGAAGCTCAACATCCCATACTCTTATGGATTTTCCATCATCATCCTCACATTTTTAGTCAAAGTGGCAACGTTCCCACTTACCAAGAAGCAGGTACGCTTGTTGTCCTTGACCCATGATCACCGCCCTGACTCTGTTGCTGGGCCTGCACAGATGGCACACCCTTCACAAGCCGCGTACCATGATTTTAATGGAAGTCAAGCGCAAACACTGGGCAGGTTGCCTCGACTCTGGCAGTCCAAGCCCTCGCCCCCAGTATCAAGGAGCTGCAGAACAAGTACGCCAACGACACTGAGAGGCTGCAACTAGAGACTGCCAAACTGTACAAGGAGGCTAATGTGAATCCCCTCGCCGGCTGCCTCCCCACACTAGCCACAATCCCAGTCTTTATTGGGCTGTACAGGTGCGGCCTCTCCATAGACTCATGAGCTCAAGCACCCCATGGGCTGGGGCATGGCCACGACTTGCTGTGTGGCATTCCCTGTCCAATTCATATCCATGGCTAGCACACGCATGCACTCGTCCATCCTTGTAAGCCCGTTATTGCGTCAACGTTCCATTCGACAAGGACCCTGACATCCGGTGTGGTGATGGACAGACCAGGCTGACCTGCCCAAACAGCTCGTGTGGTCTCACCACCACCATCAACTCGTGCATGTGCCGTTGCAATTCCCCATCTGAGTGCTCCTGCTATGAATTTTCGCATCCTCACGAGCATCACAATCCGGACAGGGCTGCTCCCGGTTTGCTCACACCAGCTGTGTCCGCCCCCTACATCCGCAGGCACCAAAATTCAATTATGTACAAAACCTCACTTGTGTCAGGCAGCTTCATGGTCACCGCGCACTGCTGATTGGTGTCCTACAGAGCCACAGGTGTCACGCGCTCGTCCCTTCCGTGTGCAGTCAGACGGGTGCAGTCAAGCTCTGCTGCCACACCTCACATGGGCCACCACTGTGTAACGGTGTGCGCAGGTGTGTGAGTACTGCCGCCGATCGTTGCTTGTGGGATCCAGTGTAGTGCTGCGTGCTGCCGGGCGCTTGCTGGAGTTTGGTTGCGAACGTGCCATCGCTGCTGGGCTCCTGCATCGACCTCCCGTGTCACCCCCCCACCTCTACATGGCAAGCCCACCCACGCCCACTCTGTGCCTTGTGGAGCATACATCTGTAACGCATCACAGATTCTGTGCCTTCGCCACCCATCAGAGACGTCGCGCAATCCGGCATGGCCCCGCGGCACCAGCACAATCTGGTGGGACACGTGCGCAAACAGCACGAGGCAACCAAAATCCGCACAGCATGCCATTCACAGCGTGCCTGCCACATGCTGGTGGGATACACGTCCACACAGCCCCTTTGCTGAGTTGTGAGGCAGCGTGTCGGTTGTGCTGCTTGCATGACTGGTGCATAGCAACACCCTGTAACACACTCAGCCCATCCCATCCTACACCGCCGCCAGTCCATCGCTCATCGCTGCAGCAGTCCCCCACATCTGCCGCATGCCCTCCACAACCCACTCTGCTCACGCAACCCTGCTCACCACCACCCCCACCCGTCCAGCTGCGGACCGACGTGCAGACAGCCCCAAACTCACACACACGGCACCGCCTGAATGCCAGGTCTTGCTCGGCATGCAAAAGGCTGCCACCGTTCCGTGTGACTGCACCCCCTCCCTGCTGACCATGCTGCGCGCTGTGCAGGGCGCTGACGCTCGCCGCGCAGGACGGCCTGCTGCAGGAGGGCTTCTTCTTCATCCCTTCCCTCGGCGGGCCGGCCACGATCGAGCAGCAGCTCGCCGGCGAGGGCCTCAACTGGCTCGTGCCGTTTGTCAACGGCGCGCCGCCGATCGGCTGGGAGGACACGGCCAAGTACCTCGTGCTGCCCGTGCTGCTCGTGCTGTCGCAGTACGCGAGCCTGCAGATCTCTTCGCCGCCCAACTCGGACGACCCATCCGTGCAGCAGACGCAAGCCATTCTCAAGTACCTGCCCATCCTCATCGGTGCGCCGCCGCCACGGTCATGCATGCAGCACGCACTACACCAACCCATGCGACCGGCCGCACTTGTGGGTGGGCCGCTGTAGTGGCCGACACTGCCGCTGGTCGAAGAGCTGAGTCTGCAATGTATCATTCTCACGCTCCTTTGTGATTGAATTCTTCGGGGGCCATTCGTCACGAGTGTGTGCGCTGTACTGCTCCCATGCTAGCGCTGTTTTGCTGGGGTTGTATGTGGTTGCAGCGTACCCCTGAGACATTTCTTATTTTTTGTGCTGCTAGTGGATGTGTGCGCGTCCAGCCACTGCGCACGCGTGTACATCTGCCTGTGCTGCCTGTGTTGGAGTCTACCCAATCCAGCCGCTCTTCTGTTCCTGCACAGCATCACCGGGGCGCCGGCGCGCCCCTCACCGGGCATCTGAAGGTTCTGTTTGGCTGAAGCTTCTGTTGGGCAGAAAGCACATGGGTGTCGGCGCGCCCTCCGCAGCCTGCACCTGACGCCACTCAATTCCTTTGAGAGGTGCCGGCGCGCTCTCCGCAGTTGCACCTGCCGGCGCGCTCTCCACAGTTGCACCTGCCGGCGCGCTCTCCGCAGCCACGTATTTGCTACTGCATGTGACACTGATGCATGCGGCATGCAGCCAGATGGCGGCTACGTGCAGTGGCAAATGAAGTGCCCAATTCGGCCTGTGTGCATTTACATTGCCGTGCGCTGTTCTGGCCGGTTGTGCATGACACACATCTCTTGAGCGCCCGACGGCCGTGCGGGGGTGTGCCGCTGCTGTGCACATCACAAGCTGCTTCACGCTCCCGGCAGTGAGAGCTGACATCGACGCGCGAGCAGACCACATCCGCATGCCGTCTGGCAGCGACCTGTTCACTCCCAAACCAGTGGGACAGTCAAAGGGTCCACATGAGAGCTGCACCTCTAGCGCGCAAACTCTTGGTGACGCTGTACCGGTCTGCATCCGTCACGCCCCGGCAGCCCACACCTGGGCGGTCCAATGCCCGGGTCTGTTTTGTGAAGATGGACCACGACAAACTCCCCCGGCATTGACACTGATGCATGCGGCGTGCAGGATACTTTTCCCTCAATGTCCCGGCAGGTCTCACGATCTACTGGCTCACCAACAACATCCTCACCACTGGCCAACAAGTGTACCTCAAGAAGGTGACCAGGGTCGACGTGCCTGCGCCGCGCGGCACCGTCGTCAACCCCGTCATCGACATCACCCCTGACGCCTCTGCCGCTGACGGCGGCGCCGCGAGCGGGAAGTCACGGCGGTCACGCAAGGGCGAGACCTTCCGAGCGCGCCAAGCAAACGAAAAGGCGTCGACGATCGCGAAGAACGCCCGGGGAAAGCGCAAGGGGAGCAAGTTTGCAGAGCGCAAGGAGAGCGAGGTGGGGGCACCTGCGGCCGAGGCATCCGCGGAGGCACCGTCGACAGCCGAGAAGAAGGCGGAGGCAACAGGCACAGGTAGCAGCAACAGCGCATAGACCCTGCGCGTTGCATGCGGTGTGCGCCGCTCTCCGACAGTTGCTTGCTTGTCCGCGGGGAGCTGAGGGGCATGCATGTGGGGACAGCGGCAGCGGAGAATGCGGCACAGGAGCATGCGGGGCAGGCGAGTGGGTGGGGGGGGGGGCTGGCACGCGGTGTGCACAGCATGCAGCAGGCCGCCGGCGCTACGCCGCCGGTGTAGCCTGTTTCATTCAGGCAAGGGTCGGTAGTGGAGGCTTCCTTTCAGCATTGTTTTGATACATGGTTGCATGAACAAGTGATCAGACCGTTGGGCCCAAGCAGCTTGTGGTGGCAATGTGTCCGCACAAGCCGAGATGCTTGCTGCTCTTCAGTTCTTGTAAGCTTTTCCAGACCCCACAGGCTGCCAATGTGATCTGCATGCATCACCTGGGACAACATCAGCTGCATCACCCAGGACAACATCAAGATTGCGTGTGATGTAGTGGCTGTGTCGGGGGCTCGGGCGTGTCAGTTGCCAAACGTGCTGTGCTCCTCCAAGTACGGACACTGGAGTGTGTTTATCTGAACCTGTGCAGCAGTACACACATTCTGCAATCATGGAACGCGGCATGATTGTACCGGCATGACGAGACACTCCACATCAATGCCACCAGTCATGGTACACAGCAGCCTGTGCACCACATCCACTGCAGTGTCGTTACACTGCATGTGCCCCGGATAGACATTGGAACACTTCACCAACATGACCTTGCTCATCGCACTTGGGACAAACACTGCGGGCACTCAGAGCTGATGCTGTCTACATGTGCAACACTCTGTTGTGTTACACTGGGATAGATCAAGGCCGCAGCAGCACCGAGGGAAGAAAACAGGGAACCAGACAAACAATTACAAGCCGCTAACACTCTACCGTGCTGAACGCGGCAATCCCAGCAGACAGGCGATCTGAGAAAGACTCAGAGGGATAGCCATCATGGCCTGCCTGCTGCCAATCTTCAATGGCTTGCTTGGATCGTTTACCGGAACATGATTGAGGGGCTGGACCGTGTACTTTACCGGATGCTGCACTTGCTCGCCCGGCGGTGCTAGCCCACCATGGGCCTGCCCAGCCTTCAAGTGACTCAGCCTTCAAGTGACTCAGCGGGTGACTCAGCGATACTTCAAGACACAAGTTGGGGCAGCCCGTTTTGTGCTCCCACCACAATTATCCGCCGTGCCGTGGCAGTGCCTCGTGCATGCACAGACACACTTCCGCTGCATGGCCAGAGACTACCCAGTGCACATTTCAGGCATACGCTGTGCCGAGACTACCTGGTGTGGGGTGTGTGCCGTGCAGACACCACGTGTTGAGGATGTGTGCTGCGCACGTGCTGTGCATGTGCTGCGCGCACCGTTGCGTGCCGCATGATGGTCTGAGCTGTTTGCCCCGCGCCGCACTTCTGGCCCCGGCCACCTGGCGCATCTGCCACCTCTTGTGGACCGCAGCCATCGGTCGCCGCCTCTGCCACAGCCACCACTGCCTCAACGAGAGCCGTGCCGGCGCTTCGCCGCTGACTGCCACCACGTGCGAGAGTGGGGGCAGCATGTGCAGGACCCAGGAGGAGTCGGCAAGCAGTGGCTGCGGCACGGCATGCATATGCATGCGCACTTGCCTGCATCCTTCCGGTCGACCGATCGCCATGCCGGCCGCGGCACAAGCCTAGAAGAGGGGAAGAGCAGGCTGCAGTGTGTGCTGGGGCCCCATGGGGGACGAGGGGGATATGCCATGGGTGGCGGCCTATCCGCGATGGCACGGCAACTGCCATACATGCGTCACGTAGCACTCTTGTGACTCCTGTGGCGTAGGGGGTATAGCGCCGAACGGTGCACCGTGGTGAGACGAACACCATCTGGGCTGCAGGATCCTGCCACACTTCATCTAATCGGTGGAAAAACAGCAGAATCACACAACAATATTCCACAGCGCACCATTGGCTTGCCAAGTGTACGCGTACTGCTCGTGTGCGCTTGTTGCGTGGACTCCGCACTTGCGCTCGTTCCGGTCATTATATCCCTTCGACACCTGTATGGAGTGATGTACTTTCATTTGTCGCTGATAGCAGTTGGGAAAGTGTTGACCGTGTGCTTGCTGCCTTTGTCACCAATGGGAACGTGTATAGCACATTACTGGCATGCGCATCTTCACGCTGAGCCAGATACGACATCTTCATGGTAGTTGTGGCCAATCACATTAGTTTAGTCCCCCTTGGAGTGGAATGTAGAGCCTGACCGCTTGAGCGGGCATGTTCATCCAGGTCAGCCTTGGCCTTGTTCAACATAACACAACCCAGAAAGCGACTTCAATCGAGACAAGCAACCTTGCTCTTGGCAGACATCACAAAGACACCAAGGGTGTCTTGTTGGCATTACATGTGCTTGTTCCTGGGCAGTAGGAACTGCATTGAAAATCTCTGTTGTGGCCTGCCTCCCTCACATGCCACCAGCGTTTGCTGGACACAACTCCCTGAGCTTGTGCTGCCGGCTGTGAACGATGCAGCTAGGGCCTAGGAGATAGTGTCGCAATGGCGACGTACACAGGGAGAGCTGTGCTTGCTGACGGCACAGCACGCTCCCCTCCCACATTCTCACTCATTCCATTTGCATCACGATCATTGATTTGATGCTGTGCTGGTTCTGAGTCGCATTAAAGCGACCATACTGCGGCTCTGACCGCTGCTGGCTGGCCAAACCCCATCCCACCACTCGCCGGTGTTCCCCCTATCCCCGACCGCTGTGTGCTTTGCCTGCTGAGCCCTCACCAAGAAGGCCCGCAGGTGGCCGATGCCGCCCCCCAACCCCTCCCACCTTATGCTGCCCACTCCCGTCGTAGCACGCGTGCTGCCACAGCGCGGCACCGCAGAGCGCGCGGCACAGCACCCAGCAGTGCCTGCACCTCCTTCTCCGCCTCGGTCACCTCCTTCTTGGCATCTTGCAGCAGGCAGCGCTCCGCCCTCTCTCCGTACACGTCGGAAATCACCTCACGCCATGCTGCCGCAACGGCTGCGCGCTTGTCCTCGACCGCGCGGCGGTGCCGCTTCACGCGCCGCACTCCGCTCGGCCATGCCAGCGCCTGCATCGCCTCCAGCTCCGCCTGCAGCGCCGCGTGTTTGCCGCTGCTCGCCGCACGCTGCAGGGTTGCGGCCTTCACCGCCGGTGTCTGCGCAGCACGTTTCGCTGTCGTGCGCTGCAGCCGCTCCGCTGCTGTGACGCATGCGTCAATCTTGACGCCGTCCTCGCCCGCGAAGCCGAGTCTGGCGAGCATCGCCTCACGGTCGCGCCAACGCTGCGCCTCAACCGCCGCCTCCGCTGCGGCCGCCTCCGCCGTCCGTGCAGCAGCGGCGGCTTTGTCGATTTTGGCCAGATGACCTGTCGTCACCTCAACGAGCACCTCAAAAGGGCGAAGATACTGCGAGTGCTGGTATTTTTCAACTCTTTTGGCCCTCCTTGGCGCACAATGACGCCCCGTACTCATTGTCCGGGTCTTCCGCTGGGTGGGCTCATCCTCCACACCTTCATCAGCCGGGTTCTTGCGCTTTAGTGCCGGCTCTGGCACAGGCTGCTGATAGCGGGCCGGCTTGTTGACGTTCCGGCCGGTCCTCGTTTTGCGGATGCCTGCCGCGTCGATTGTCTCTGGAATAGCATCAATCCCGATTGCAGCTGCACAGGCGACCACGCGTCAACGCGTTGCAACGCACGGTGAGATACGTTACAGAGTTATGCTCCGCAAGGTGCTAGAACACAGAGGCAAGAATTCATGGCGTTGCAACGCATCATGCGGATGGTCAGCACTCCATGCATGCAGATGCTGACTCAGTGAAGTGGCCACTAGTGGCTTCATGGCATACTTACAAGGCACATGCATGCGCGACAAGGACGGGAAAAGTCGTGCAAAGAGTAGGGGCACGACGAGTGACGTCAAGAGACTAAAGTAATTCCTATTGATATGAATATGATTAGATTCTAGCGGTGCGCGCGCGTCAGCCGGCCTGCCGGTGGCGTGTCAGACCGGTGCACCGCACACGTTGAGCTGAGTAGCGAGTCAAGGATGAGACTTTGGAAAGATCACTGGCTGTGATCCAAATATGCCGTAGTCTGTTAGCGCGTAAAATTTATCGTGACAGTAATGCTGTGCGGAGCTCCAAGTCTCATGCAACGAGCGACATCGCGATTACTGTTCAAGTTCGCGTCCCGACTGCAAATAACTGGCAATTATGAACCTCCGCTTTCCCAGAAATCCGATTATGAAGCATGATGTTGGTGCGGCTGCACACAGTAGACACATGAAATTAGCCTTGCATATTCGGCTAAAACAAGCAGCAGTTATATGAGCAGCGCCGATACAACACAACCTTCTGCAACTCTATCGTATATAAAGCTGAATAGCACCTGGGCTGTGGCCGAGAAATAAGTAAATCGGCTGGATCGGCGCTGAATGCAGCGCCGGTGACACGGTGTACATTGCGCAACCTCCCAGAGCGACGATAGATGCCAAATATGATTCAAAGCGGGACCATCAGTACATTATTTCCATCAGGAGCAGATACACGCGCATGCAACAGCATCCATGGGTGCTCGCGATGGGCGCCAGTTCCGCGGGTGGGGATTCTCAAATGGCCGGAGAGCAACAGGTGCGGCTCTGAACAAGCCAAACGCAAACACATCAATCTCGATACACTAAACGACAATTCTTGAATGCAAATTACGTGGCTGCGTTGGCGTGTACCGTGGGTGTCATGCCAACAGAGTGCATCACGTTGGTTTCTCAAGAAGGCACCTACACGAGTGCCCAGCATCGTGCGGCTGCCAATTGATTCCAGAAGGGTGCTCACCTGGCATTTTTATTATTGAGCGTTGGCGATATTGGTCGAGTCCGAAGTACAAGCAGCTGCCGGTGCGAAGTCCTACAGCCAGTGCCAATTATTGCAGCCTGAAACACGAGAGCCCACGTCCAAACCGCGAATGCTTTTGATGTTCACGTCCTGCGGCAGGCGTATTTGTTGCGATGAAGTAGACGCTTGCGGAGGTCCACACCGGACGTCGTACCGCGCGTGTCGCGGTGCGCCCCCCCGAATTCGGCTCAGTGGCTGAGACAGTGGCTGTGTCGAGACAACGGGTGTGACCTTGCACCAGCCACAAGTCGGCCTCGCGCCAGCAGATACTTCTTTTATCATCAATATCAAGCAAACTTGATGGTTCACTCGGCGTTGGCGTAGCGTCAGCATGATATACGAGAGGCGGTTTGAGCTGCAGCGCTGTTTCACTGTGATCACAGCTTCTACTGTAACTAGCCTAAGTGGGCTCTGACTGTAACTCCAAGCCTGTCGCTGTATCTCCAGCGATACAGTCAGTCCGAGCCTGGTCCAGACCGTCACTGTATCTCGATACACTGAGAGTGGTAACCTTGGCTCTCTGCGTATCTCGGTACAGCGAGAGTGTCGATCGGCGAGGTGCACGCCCTTACTGTATCTTGCGGTTACACTGAGCGTGGTAACCTGGGCTCTCAGTGTATGTCGCTACAGCGAGAGTGTCGACTTTAAAAGTTCCATGTACATAAACACATGCACAAAGCACGGCGCCCAGGAATGTTGCCTCGCGGTGGTGATACCAACTATAAAATTCGATGTGACATTTCACACAAGGACAATGCGACTGATTTTTGGACTCGTCCATGCGTGTCCGCTAATCTCTGAAATACTGTACATGTATGGCCGTCTTGGCCGGCCGGCGCTGCAGTGAGAGCTCCTATTGTCTTAAGTACTTCGCGCCAGGGCATACGTTGATGGGCCAAGCCGTTGCTCTTGGACGGTCTATATCACTGTTGATGTTGCTCAGAGAGCCCAAGACCGATGCATTTCCACGTGCCGCGGACGGCCGTGGGCGAGAAGCACACTTGGCGAGCACCACATCGATACCGCACAAGGCTGGGTGCTCCGACGTTTGCATTTGAGCGTGGAAGCGGCATGCTCCGCCCCAGCAGCCATGCAGTCCCAGGCTCGGCTGTAGAGATGGCAGGAATCGCGGTGCAGCTGGTGCATGCCACAGCAGGCCGACACAACAGGCATGCAAACAATCCAAAGCAGCTGGTTCGTGCGCGACCATACCGTCACCAAGGCATGTTGCATGGACAGCAGTCAGTATATCCTTCAACCGCTTTCACTCTGCAACCAGGGACCCGTCGATGCAGCCAACATGCCAGCCGCAAAACTTGCACCCTCCAATCCAAAAAGGCATTGTACAGTATGGTATCAGATGCACTGGCTCTGGAGGCTGCGTTTATCTGGAATCGCAGAATACACATGAAAGACTGGCAACCGTCTGCGTTCCATTTACAGGCTCTGCAGCACCCTTTTGGCAGAAATTGTGCCAGTGGTACATGTCACCGGCATCACATCTGATGTCTGATTATGCAGCTTGCGCTCCTACCATGTCAGCCCTCTACAAGGGCTCCAACTGGAATTTGGCATGGAAGCTCACAGTATCGCCTGTTACGCACTGATGCTACAGAGTATCACCGACTGATACGGCGCAGTACGCTGGCCCATTGAGCCCAGCATTGTTGGCCACACATGGGCTTTGTCCAGAGGTGCCTGCAACTGTCTTCCTGTGAGTGGTTCTAGTACACAGCCATGACTACTGCCACATTTCCAACATTTCAAATGTACAGTGTGGACTAGACCATAGATGACATTGGAGGAGGATGTGTCCACAGTGTTGAGGCAGATCCGCTCTCGAGGATTTGATGGCACATATATGTCTAGACTTGTGTGCCACAGTGACATGACAGGCATATCTGCGGGTTGGGCAACAGCTGTCGCAAATCCGCTGTTGAGGGTAGGTGGGTCGTATTGTGAGTGTGTGTTCATGTGTGTCAAATAAGTTGCGACTGTGCGCATCATTGCAGGTCCAACTGATTCTGCTTTGCGCATCGTCACTGCCTAAAGCTTATCCTACGTATTCCTTCAGCAACGCATGCAACATGATCATCTCGAGACAGGTACACATGCAAGCATGTTGCAGCACTTGGCCACGGCCGTGCACGGGTGCCCCTCTCTGATTCCGTCACGCATCACCATGGGTGCACCACCCACAACAACACACTTCACAAGCCGTGAATTTGGTTCCATTCACGAAACCAGATTTTTGGGCTTCTAGTGTGCTGATGCAATAGGGGCATGCCACATGGGGCACGCTTCCGGAAACATGAGGCACTTTGTCGGGACGCAAGGTACATTTACTGGAATCTTGGCATTGGCATTGGCACTGGATTAACCGGCATCTTGGCTTTTCTCTAGTCTGACAGACCTGACAGAAATGATCTGTGGCAGCAACAAAGGGCACTGAAGGTGCTGAAAGGCATGCTGTGTTTAGAATGCTGCTTACTTCGTTCATTGACTGCCCTGCTGCTCCTCCCTCCCGCATATTTGCACACAACACTCTGCAAATCACCAGGCTAGCCAAACCGCACGGGCGCCGTGCGCTGGGGCTGCATGATGCGGCCAGCTGTGGCGGCAGAGTCGCCAACATCTGCGCTCACATGCATGCAGCTCCGTCTGCTGACATGGCACGCGTGGGCAGAGGAGGATGCGCCCGCTGCAGCGATGGCGCCATGGCTCGCGCCTGAAACGATCGTAGAAATAGGCTGCCTCGGAGGCGGCTGACACGGAGGCGGCGGCTGACACGGAGGCGGCCGACCGTGCTCAGGACGGCTGGTCCAAACGGAACTGGCGCATGTGCATGTCACCCGACACTCGGCCTTTATAAACTGGGTTATCAAGACGTCTAACTAGTGTGTCGAATGGCCGCAGCGCTCAGTCGTGCAGAGTCACAAGGATTTAGGGGTTAGGGATTAGGCGCATGCCTGCTGTCGGCCAGGAATGACCGCTGTGCGTGCCCGTCGAGACAGCGGCTGATCGGGACAGCCGCTGTCTTGACGGGCTCCCGCTGTGCATGCCTGTCGAGGCGGCCGCTGGCCTTGCCTGCTCCTCTGGGCCTGCTCTTCCTCTGGGCCTGCTGTTTGTTCAACGCCACCGTGGCTCTTGCTGGTGCGACAGCACCCCTATGCAACACTGGCACATAACTCTTTGGGGGTAGCGGTTCAACGAAAACCAGCAATGTGCATGCATGCAGTATTAGCCGATTGAAGCCTGGTTGTGACCAGACAGCGCAGACACACGGGTTTTCACAGTGCGACCTGATGTGGGGACTCTGCGCACCACACACTCGCATCACACAGACGGGAGCCTCACACTCTGTGCATCACACACTCGCAGCTACGACTCCCACGGTCCACACTCGTGCTGTGTTCGCCAAAACGGCTGCAGCACTGCCAAGAAGGCACCACAATGCCTGCAGCTGCTCTGCACTTTAAACACACGGCTGTTGCATAGTGACACCTGTTACACACCAGCGTCTGCAGCCCAGCAGGGCCGCAGCAGGGCCGCAAACTGTCTTTTCTATTGGGGACATCCCCGACCGAACTGCCGGCTGCATGACCGCCCAATTCCAGCACCGCCCTGCGGCTCAGACCGCCACCTGTATTCCGCCGACCCTGCAGGCCACAAAAAGCGCGCTCTCTGTCATAGCACGCATCACACAGCACGGTGTGTCTGTCCGCGCCTGTGCGCGCTCCTCGCTCTCGTGACATAGTGCTGGCCTGTGTAACAGCAAACTGTTCGGCCCTGCATGTCGGCCCGGCATGTTGCTAAGAAGATGGCCATGTCCGCATGCTGCGCTGCGTGCTGCCGGAACTACAGGACCACAGCATGCGCGTGCGGGAGTGCGGCTGCAGTGGCTCAGCCGGACGTTGCGTCCCTACATCTCCCCGGCAATCGGCACGCCGAGGGGGATGTCGCGGTACTTGAGGCACTGCATCATCTTGATCACCGCACACTCCGGCGTCATCTGCGGCCCCGCCTCCACGCCCATCTTCATTGCCGCCTCGCCGGCACGGTACAGCTCAGGGTGCAGCGGCCCCTGCAGACACTGCGACGCGAGGTAGACGCTGAGACCTGCCTTGGTCTGCTTGCGCAGCCACGGCAGCCAGCCTGCGCGCTCCGTGTCCGGCATGTTGCCGACTCCAAACGTCTCAAGCACCACGCCGCGCACGCCGCGCGCCATGAGGTCGCCGTACATCAGCCGGGGGTCCGCGCCCGGCACGATCGGCAGCCGCAGCACGCGCGGGTCCAGCTGCATGCATGCACGGCCATGATACAGTTCATTCGTGGGCATTGTAAGCACAGGCGTGCCTCTGTGCTTCCAGCCGAGCCCCAGCTGCGTCTGCTCTATCTGCTGTTGGCGGTGGCAGCACCATCTGATCCGCACGGGTCCACGGCAGCACCCAATCAGAAATCGTCACCAGTTCACTTTGCACAAACACTGGTGGCAGCAGGAAAGCCGCCGACGTGAATGCTGCAATTCTATCTGAAGGTGCGAGGCTGTGGTCATGCGCCTCGACGATCGTGCACAGCGCCATGGGTCTGACCGGAAACGTGCATCGAGAAACCACAGCATGGGCATCTCGCGCGCAGCATGCTATGCCATGCACGGATGATCCGGCATGCCCACTCTCGCACAGCGGGCCCGCACATGCACATGCACCCACTGGGGCACCCGACAGAGTTTCATCGCACTCACCTGCTCGACTGCACCGCGGCTCACGGCAGTAGCACTGTCAGCGCAGCCACAGCACGCCACAGCACGCCGCAGCATGCCGCAGCATGCCGCAGCGACATCGGTGTGCAGCCCAGTTCCCGTGTCGCTCGCAGGACGACGCTGGCCAATCACAGCACGCACAGCACGCAGCGCACCTCGAAGCGTGGGCGGTAGACGCCCTTGACCTCGAGGAGCGCCGACTTTTTCCAGTCGACGTCGACGCCGAGATTGGCGAGGTAGGGGTATGAGAGGGAGTCAAAGGCCTGGTAGAAGGAGGAGTGCGTTTTTTGGCACCGGTTGCCGCGCATCAGCCGCCCGCCAAAGCACACCGCGACCTCCTGCACGGCGGGCACGCTGCCGTGGCGGTTCGGTTCCGCGGAGGGGGGGGGAGGGGGGGTGCCGTACGGCTGTGCAGCGCGGTGTACACAACGCGGTATGTGTCAGCGGAAGTGGTCCCATTACGGGAGCATGCTGCAATAAGTGCATGAATTCGCCGGTCAAGTGCGCGCGCGCGGCGGCCATAGTGACGCAGCCGCGGCGCGACCTGTGGTGGGCGTGGCACAAAGGTGCGCATATATGTGCACACGCAGCGAGCGCGCATCGAGCGCACAGCGCACAGCGGGCAGCGTGAGGCGCGGATGGCACGGGGGGGGGGGGGGGGGGGGGAGCGCGCCTGGAGCTGCACGTGGGGGGGGTTGAAGTATGCTGTGAGGCAGGTGAGGGAGTCGATGAGGTTCTGGCGCGCGTCGCTGCGCGGCAGCGACAGCGGCAGCTGCGACCCCGTCACGATGATCGGCTTCCGGAAGCCCGTCTGCACCCATACACACCTCTCACCCCCCATGCAGCCAGCACGCAGCACAGGTGCCGAGCATGCATCACGGCATGTTCCCACGCAGAACCCGATCCGGCGCTCCCAGACTCGAACCGGAGCCACACGATTGGCGACTTGTGGCTGCACATGTGCACAGATGCACCTGCACTGATACCCACAAGTACGGACGCAGCCTCCAGCACTTCTCGCTGGCTGACCACGACCAGTCAATTCAGAACTGCCGCAACCGGTCCGTTTGGCAACGCGGTCGGGGTAGGTGGGGGTGGGCGCACGAGCATGAGGGACAGTGCGGATGCGGTGTATGCCATGGTGTCGGTGCCGTGGATGACGAGGAAGGCGTCGTAGAGCTGGCGGTGGCGGTGCAGCACACCGGCGAGCCGCTTCCACTCGGGCGGTCCCACGTTGGAGGAGTCCTTGTTGTAGACGACCTTGAGGTCGAGGTTGGCAAACGCCGCAAGCTCCGGCACCATGTTGAGCACATTGTTCAGCAGCGCGCCCGGCCGCAGCCCCGAGCTGCCCGCCTGCCCTGCATACGCGCTGGGCGTGCTGTGGCACGCTGCGTGTGCTGTCAGTGCGCGCGGCTATGGGGCACGGGATTGAGAGGAGTGGGTGGCCTGTGGCATGCACGTGTGTGGCGAGTGACCGCGTGGTACCGGTTGGTGCGGGACCCTGCAGGCGCGATGCATGTTGCAGCGCGGCTGGCGGCAGGTGTGTGCGTGAGTGGAGGGCGCCTCTGTCACTGCGGGCGCACAGCATGTGCTAGAGGGTCCGGGGGAGGTACTGAGAGGTGCCAGTGGCTGCATTTGGTGGCCACTGCCGGTGGGCAAGCCATCGCGCGAGTGCTGCACGCGGGGAGGGGAGCCTTTGGTGATGCCCTTCACAAGGCGGCAGTCGTTCACACGGCGGCGGCCGCACCGGCGTAGACGCCTCCTGTGCCGGGCTTCAGTGTCAGGCCGGTCTCGTGCGCTTCGTACGACATGGTGGGGTCCATGCCAAGCGTGCCGCCGGTGTGCAGGATGAGCACCCGCGGCAGCGGCTTGGTGACCATTAGCACAGGGCTGTGCGACGGCTCGATTTCGTCGTCGTCCCGCGAGGCGGCCCTGCGCTTGGCGCGCTTCATTGACTTCGGGGGCGCTTCGTCGGTGGAGTCTGTGGACGCGGCGCCGTTGGTTTTCGCCTCGGGCGCGGCATCAGGAGCCCGCATGGCATCATTGACGTCCACGGCTGTGAACTCGGCGCTTGCAGCGTCGACTTGGGCCACAGCTGGTCCCGGCTCGGCGGCATTAGCGCGCCAGCTCGACCTGGGCCTCGCCCGCACGCACGGACTTCGTAGCGCCAGCCGAGCACACCCACTGGAGCCTCTGCATCACACCGCGAGGCTGGCTCATCATAAGTGTGCATGCACGGGCGTGGTACGCTGCAGGAGCGTCGGCACTGTACATGCCACCTGTGCATGCCGCTGTACCCGAGCGATCACGTCGCACGCGACTGGAGCCCAGAAACGGACGCAAATATATCATGCACAACGTATGAGCTCATCCATGTGGCTTTGAGGCTGAGTGCGCATTCTCTCACCTGACCCCAGCGCTGCGCGCCCGCATGTGACACATCATCGCCCGCAGCCCTTACATCCGACTGACCAGAGGAGGAGCAAGCCAAAGGATTGGCGAGATAAATCCGCTTAAGTACGTATGAGTAGAATTGATCAGCTCTAGGTATGGTGTGGTCTTCCACAAGGATCCTTGGAATTGTTGATCATTGGGTAGCACTTCTGTACATGTGAGGCAGGGGCAATAGCTCCCAACGGTGAGGCGTGCCAGGGATTCAGCTTGTCATGGTTTGAGATACTTTTCACAGCTATTCAGGCTACACAGCAGTTGCCCGAGGCATGGTGCACGAGCACAACCGATTCGTTTGATGCATCGCGACAGATCGGCGGTCCTGGATCTCAACAAGAGCCACGCAGAGAAACGGAACGATTCATGCGCCAACGCTCACTTGGCATCTCAGGTCGCCAACAGCGCCCCATAAGTAATCACGCAACAGGCCCTGTGCGGAGTGTCTCATGTGACGCGAGAACGCTGCAGCGCGCTGCTTCAGACATCTACACATGGGTGGGTCGGCACTTTCACATCGTTCGCATGTCCAAGACATCCCGCGTTGACAAACCACAGCAGAGCAC
This sequence comes from Ulva mutabilis, assembly GCA_900538255.1. NCBI lineage: Eukaryota > Viridiplantae > Chlorophyta > Ulvophyceae > Ulvales > Ulvaceae > Ulva > Ulva mutabilis. The sequence goes on along the minus strand of UNSF01000011.1, from coordinate 902,992 downwards.
CGACTGCAATGGCCAGCCTGGAGGCATCCGCCACATCCCACTAGATTTAAACACATGCACATGTACAACACAAGAAAGGCCGAATTCATGGCGATCGGCGTGCTGCTGCCAACATGGTCTCTCTATCTGCCTTTGCCCCTCTGATCACGCCCTCGGACTACCCACCAATTGATGGTTTGGCATGCAGTCGGACGGGCAGCCCGCTTCAAGCAGCGAGCGGGGGGTTTGGGCTTGCAAGTCGGAGCACGCTCCCGCATACCTCTGACACAGACACGAGCCTGCCGCGTGCTATGCTATGCTATGCCGCTGCGCTCCCCGCCTCCTCGCACTCATGCCAGTACTGGTGCCACGTCAGCGCCGCGGCCTCCCACGCCTGCATCACCCCCCCTGCCGCCTGCAACCCCTCTAGCCGCCTCCGCTCCGCACATCCCTCAGCAACCACAGCGTGCGCCGCGGCCCACATCCGCTGCACCGCAGTGCCCTCCTCCACACCCCCGCCCATTGATGGTGGATTGGCGGCCATCTCCAGCAAGCCCCGCTCCGCGCTGCCCTCGACAACTTCCCCCTGTAACTCAGACAGCGCGTCCGGCAGGGCCCCCTCCGTGAGCGCACCCCCACGCAGCTCCCCGCGCAGCGCGGCCGCTGCTGCGTGCTGCGGCATGCTGGGCACTTCCAGCACGTCGGCAAGCGCTTGCAGCACGGAGGTCGTGGTCAGCACTCCTAGGTGCGACGCGTCCGCGACAGTCACAGTGGCTGTGGTGTCTTTGAGGCCGATTCCAGAGCACGCCTGCAGCACACAGCACTTGTGGTCCCCTCGCATGTGTTACCGGAGCGTCTATCCACGCTCCGGTACTTGCCGTATGAACTCAAGGCTGTGACACCCACCGGCTCATTGTCGCAAACGATGCGCAGAGGTGGTGACAGGTGTCACGTGATGTCGGCGCGTGAGCCGTTGCACCCTGACCCGAACTTTGACCCACGGCATACGTCTCTACCGTTGGGCACACCCAGGCCTCCGCGTGCTGTGCATGCTGCGGATGACATGCATGCTTTGAATAGTCGCAATGGCCCAAATCAATCCCTGAAGACAAAGCCATCGCTACACGTGTAAGGGCAGACAGAGCGTGCATGCACACATGCATGCACACATGCGTGCGCGTGGCGTGACGGCGCACCTGCAGGGAGCGGAGGTTGACGGTGCCATCGCCGTCGGCCTGCTGCACCGCGTTTGGCTCTGGCGCTGTCGCCGCCCGCAGCGAGTCCACAGGGTAGATGTACCCTGTATCCGTGTCCTTGCCTGCGCACACAGCACAGCATGGTCTCTGTCATGCACAGCACACGCGTGCACAGCACACACATGCACAGGACAGTTTTATCCACAGGATAAACACTGAGGTAGTGATGTGCAATAACCGCATGACCAGGCATGCACGGACGGCATGCACAGACGATCGTGCTGGCATGCTGTGGCATGCGCATGCTCACAGCGCACAGCGCGGGCCTCAGCGGTGGCTGGTGGCGTTCGAGCGGACGGTGGCCGGCAGCAGAGAGTTTGAGGGAATCAGGCGGCCGTGAGTGGGGGGGGGGGGGGCGGAGGGGGCAACTGCGGTTGGTACGACAACCCTGGGGCAGATTGACCGGGAGTGCTGGGGACTCCGCCAACGGGGAGAGAGCACGCACTCTCGAGAGCACGCACCGGTGCCATAGACGCAGGTGAGCGGCACGGGCACGGTGCCCGCGTCCAGCAGGCCGTCATGCAGCGCTTGGATGTTGGGAAACGCCGCCGACAGCTCCTTCAGGCCGATATCCTGCACCGCGGCACACAGCATGGGTCGGCCTGGCAAGCAAACGTGCGTGGCCGGCAAAACGCCTGCCTCCCTCCCCGACCAGCACAGCACAGCGCAGCACGACCCCCGCTTCTTGTGGCTACCGGTGTGGTAACGGTGTGCAGAACTGCGGCAAAGTCGCAATCAGACCGGGCTAACCGGGTGACCCTGTGGCGACATGCGTGCAAGGCGACTCAGATATGCATTGGGGGGGAGGCAGTGAGCAGAGTTTGCGGCGCGGCGCTGTGCAGCTCGCACCGTGAGGAGGCGCTCGAGGTCGTGCGCGCTGTAGTGTTCCGTGTTTGTTCGCACTATGACCTCGTCCGGCGGCCAGAGCTGCGGGGAGGGGAAGAGCCACGCTCCTGACGGCGCGACGCCTTGTAGAGAGTGCAGCAGGTTGTGCGGGAAGTGCAGGCTCAGGTTGTCTCCCGAAACGGGCGCCTTGACGGAGCCGACAGCGCCGCCAAAGGGCCCGCTGGCGGCGACGACGTGGTGGATGTGAGCGCGCACCCACTCTGCGCCCCACAGCTTCATGAAGTATGTCAGCACGATGTTGCCCTGCACGGCAGCCCAGCCTCTGCGTGTGCTGTGCGTGCTGCGTGTGTTCATGAGGATGGGGACGCAATCAGTGTTTGACTGATGGTTGTTGGTTACTGAAGTTGTTGCTGAACCTGATCAGTGCTGCGTGCCTACAATTGACACTGGACACATTAGGTCCCCTGGGGGTCAGCGGGGATAGACAGATGCAGCTTTGGTCTGTGGTGCAGCATGTTGTCGCCACAGTTGGGCACTGGGATTCAGTGGAATGGGGTAGGGGTCTAATGCATGCAGACTCTAATGCATTGCAGAGGCCACAGTTGCTGCGCAGGGCGCAGGTTTTGGGGGTCTGGGCCCCCGGCAGGATGCCATGCAGAGCATACAAGAGGGATTGCTCGGACGTGCGCACCATGGAGTGGGCGATGATGACGGCTTTGCGGCCGGAGGCGGCGCGCACGGCCATCTCGATCAGCGACTGCATGTCTCCGGCTGCGCCCGTCGCCTCCAGGCCGTCTGCGGCCAGGCGCCAGTCGTACGGCGCGGCCCAGAGCGTCTCGCGCTCGCGGTAGCCCACAGTCTTCAGAGCGGAGATGAGCGGCTGGTAGGTGGCGGTGAGCGCCGCCGAGCTAGGGTCGAGGGCGGCGACGCCCCCCAGGCCACCAAAGTCATGCGGGCGAATATCCACGCCATCTTGGTTGGCGTACCTGTGCAGCGCCGAGAAGGGGTTTCGGAGACCGCCGAGGCTAAGGGTGGACATACCGCCAGGTGCAGAAGTAAAATGTCGCAGGAAGGAGTGAGTGCGCACGTGTTGCAGCCCTCGCCCGGAATGGTGTGTATGAGCAGCTCGTCACATAGGCAAGTCGGACTCAGCGCCTCGCGGAACGATAGAAATACGATACGCCAGTCAGACTTTCTCGTACAGTACCACTCAGCTGCGTTTTTCCGGTCGAGCTTTGCGTCTAGCACGGACGCGGCGAGGCCTGCACGCCAGCGTGTGACGAGTCACGAAGCATCCAATGCCGCGCGATGGCACTCCAGGTGCACAGAAAACGTAAAGCCTGTGCACAGCCTGCAACAAGAGCTACGTATGCATACCTGGGATGATCACTACGGGATACTTTGCCTCCTCCCGAGCCAAGCAGAGGGCTATGTACCCGAGCAACGAACTCGACAGCAAATGCAGCCTCAAACCCATCCTGCGGATGTTCATCCTACAATCACAACGGTTCTCTTCTATTGCATACCATATGCTTCTACGTCAAGCGAGTGCTGGGTTGTCCACAGCAGTGCCCGGTCAGTCTGTTGCATAGGGAATTGCCTGCCGGTGGAACAGCTATTCGTCTTGATCGTTTCACGACGTTTGAGCGCACGCAACGATAACTGATGCAATTTGTTACCGTGAGCTTTCTTTTGGTTGGACGCTCCACACCTCGTCTCCGTGCAGCAGTGCAACGTCCGGGGGTCATGCTGCTCTGTCATCCGACCGTCACATGGCGACACGTGTCGCCATGTGCCGCGCTCTCCACAACGACCAGCAACGGAACTCTTTCGCGACAATCCAATCCAATCCATCAACGGAAGGGCATCGGAAGGGCATCACATCCAGTCCAACGTTCACAGTCCGATTGCGCAAGGCCGTGGGAGCGGCAGCAGTACAGCTTTGTCAGGAGCTCGTGGGGCAATAAGTGGTGCAGGTGGAACCGCAGTGCTGCACATGGAATTGCAACCCCATTGCACATGGACTGCAGTGGCACAAGCAACACGTTCACAGCACTCTGCCACAACGGAAGCACTCTTGTCGCATCGGTCTGCACATGCCATGCCACCCCCAGTCATACCCCATCTGCAGGCATGCAACGCTACCTGTAGTGTTGCAAACAAGTACTTGTGCCCGCTACCACTCACCCCTGAGCTGGCTCTGCTCCACAAGCATCCACCACAGCCAGCTCGGCTCTCGCATCAAGCCTGCTCTGCTCCCTCCGCCGCCTCGGCGGCAGCAGTCGCTGCGGGCTGCGAAGCAGTCTGCCCAGTCGGCTGCGCAGCCGCTCCTCCCTCCGCCGCCGCGGCCGGCACGCCGCCGCCAGCCGGAACCTTCGGGAACTCTTCGCGCAGGATCTCGCCAATGCGCAGCCGCGGCACGCCCTCCCGCAGGAGTTCGTCCTGCCGGACCGCCCGCTTCCGCTCCCGCTCCTCCTTCTCCGCCCTGCACCTCGAGGTACACAATATTGAGCCGCGTCCTGCATGGCCACGTTGCGACAACGATGCCAACACAGACTTCGGGCCAACTCTTAGCCATTCCTGCACGGCAGGCTTGGTGCAGCGGCAACACCCAAGGTCTCGCTGCATCACAAGCATGTGCATGCACCAGGCATGCCCCCGCGGGGTCGTGTTACCACGCCAACATTCCAGTGCAGCGCAGCGC